>OX328106.1:33395693-33815625 GCA_946811185.2 Hippopus hippopus
TCCATTTTGTCTTATAATCAACGGAATCTGGAGGTAAAATGGTCCGTTGACATGTAGAAAAATTACCAGTAGCCAAACTTTTCGGGCTAGGTCAACCTGCATAGACTGCGCAGGGTGCATTGAGCCCCCTTTTCACAGAGCATGGCTCATATAATTCAGATCAATCAAACCAAGCATCAAATGGATTAAAATAACATCACTGTCCGTCCATGTTTAGCGCACTAAGTTCACAGCTTTATTATACTCCCGCAAAACGAATGTTTTAGGGGGTATACTGGAATCAGCCTGTCTGTCCGTCCGTCCGTGTGTCCGTCCGTGTGCCCGTCTGTGTACAAAATACCAGTAATTTTGTGTCGCGAACTCCTCCTACAGTTTTGCTGCTATTGTATTGAAAGTTTGTTGATACATTGATCGTATACTTAAGTTGTGCAAGACGCAGTCTTCAATCATCTGCTCCCTATAATTCAAGGGTAATCTCCCCTTGAACTTAGAAATGTTTTTGTTAAATTGCCTGTTTCTGTCAAAGCGCTGGCGGGGGTATTAAGTCACATTCAGTGACAGCTCTAGTTACTTCTGCCACAAACTGTACAAAAAATATGATGCAAGGTGAAGTAAGCATAATCGGACGGGAATGTGCAAAAACAATCAAACACGGAGATGTTGATCAGACTGACGTCCTCGTTTATATTTTAGTGCAACAAGTTTACAACCTCTATCTGTGTGGTGAAACGTCAGACCTTTGATTTGAAGTTTGAACCACTAAAATGACATTTGAGTTTGCAGAATATTATGTCATAAACTATCAGTTTCTCAATCAGCTCATTTATCGTGTGATGCCAAATGTGGGTGTTTGATATTTGAACTTTTCGCAGCTGCTCTCGACCTGACAATCATGCACTATGGCCTTAAACAGGCTGCGACTCAGTCGAACTTAAGCTCCGTTTGGTATACGGCCACCAAGTCATCACTTGCGCTTTTGAAAATGATATTTACCTCTGATTAAATATGATTTTAAGTATTGTAAGGATTTTGAATTTAGGTGACTTTCATGTCAAATATTTTATTAAAATCCTTTTGAAGGACGTATATCTAATATGGCATATTTTAGACTCCTCTACGCAGATAGCACTAGCATTTGAAAACGAAGAAAAAGAAAATGCGGTTCAGATGGAGGCATTTGTCTTTGAAAGAAAAGGAAATCATGTTGAACAAGGGGAAAATAACTATAAATCTTTAGATAAAAATATTTCAAAAACTCTAACACAATTTCTTGCTTTTATATTTTGCCTTTATTCATATTTGAGCCATGCTCTGGCAAAAGATGGTTTAATGTAGCCCCATGATGCATTATACCAAACGAGGCATCAAACAATTATGAATTCACAAAATCAATTTCATCTGACAACCGGATGAAACCTGTGGTAGAATTGTCCTTTGGCATCTAAAAAAATTCATCCAAAGCAAAAGTTTCGACCCAAGTCAGCCTACACAGTCCCACGTAGATACTTTTTGCAGATGCATTAAAAACCCTGTTCACAGAGCATAACTCATTTGAAAGCGACACAGTATCACCGTTAAAGTATCCTATGCATCTAAATTGTCCATGCAAGTTGTCGCCCTCAGATTAGCATATAAAATCACAGTGTTGTTAAACGACTTCAAATCCTTTGTTCTGATCAATAATCGGGTGCCCTCTTGTGTCTCTGTTCTCTTCTTAAGATCTGCTGTGTCAATTTAGTGCTACTGTTCCCAAATGAAATACAATTGATTTTTACTCTACCGTGAATTTTCTAGCTTAAAAATTTGCTTTGACAGTTTCAAGCTAGATATTTCTTAGCAACTTGAAATGCCTCAAATTTTGACATGAATTCCTTGTAGAATAATGTTTCCGCTATCCGTTGGTACAATGGATGTTGAAATTGGTTGTAAAATGACTTGTAAACGGCGTGAAATCTGTGACTAGGGTATTGAAAATACGTTTGGAGTTGTTTACCTTGCAGTATATTAATATGTAATATTGATTTGAGACACTGTGGCTCGCCGTTCACCTGTTATAAGAAAATGATGCTTAAGTACTCCTTAGCTCAAAACATTATCAGAGGCTCAGAATAATCTGTCCCGAATGACGCCAATGCAATAGTAAAGGCAGGTGAAAATATGTCGACGAAGTTAGTTGTTGAATGAAATGTGTAAAAATGATCTTGAGAAATGAAGTTTTGGAGCCGATTTTTATTCCCCCTCTGAAAACGGAGTCTGTCGTTTTTGACTAGGGTTTACTGAAAGTTCAAACTTTTTTTTTTTTTTAAATCAGTCAAAACGCACGAAATTACTGATGTTGGTATAGCAATGCTAAAAGAGACAAACTTCATTTAACCCTATCAATACCAAACACTAACACAGGGGTTTTACGGAAGGCATAGATCAAGATCAGAACGTGCATTTTGATCATAAATCCATATCGTCTGCTTGGTTACTAAAGCCTTTTATGGATTTATCTTTCTGAGTTTTAGAAGATTGTATTTTCAACCGTCGAAAAAGGTCTAGTTTATGTATTAGGCGCTGACAGAGCTAAGCACATTTGAGAGATCTGCTCTAACCAAATATTTTGTCAGCGAAGACGATACTATTTAGACAAATAGATACATGTCAATCTGCGAACTCTGCGCAAGTTGAACTGGGTCGAAACTTTTGCTGTTGATATTTTTTCTGCCTTTTCAATGACAACTCTCAGCCGAATTCAGCCGAATTCGGGACAAAATGAATCCATATCATGCAACAAGTTATTTAGTATAATGCAAAGAAGATACATTAAAAAATTCCCTCCCCCAAGCGCATGGCTCAATTAACTTATTATTACTCTTATTTTTTTAGTTCAGTCATGCCTGCCAGATGATAAATGCAAATTTGAAGACTGTCTTTCCTACCAGACAAACTGCTTGTGTAAGTTTTTGTTGTTGTTGTAGACTTAAATATCGGTATGTCTGGGTCCGTATTCACCAACCATTCTCAAGAAACCCTCGGTCTTATTCTCCAGGTTTTTCTAAATTTGAAGGAAACAAAACCTCTGATTGGCTAAACCAAACGGTTTAATCAATCAGTAGTTGTGTTATTTTCAAACTTTGAAAATCTTGGAGAAAAAGACAAAGAATGTTCCTAAGAATTGTTGGTGAATATGGACCCTGGTATGTCACTGGTATAAACACACACACACACACACACACACACACACACACACACACATCCCAGAGTGGGTATTATGAATTTTGGAATTTTCGTATAGATTCATGTATAAAAAGGAATGTTTTTTTTCCTATGTAACATTATCCTAAAAATTTCGTGGGGAAAAAAACACACACACACATATATTGTAAACATGTCCAAGTGACCCATTTTTGCCGTTATACACACTTAAAATTTGTGTCATCATAGATTTTGCAAATCTTAGGATCACAATCACGAGCATTGAACATTATGCTTTGTAACATGAACATAGAACTTATGATTGTTTAGCACCATTGGTACTAATCCTGCTTTCTTTAAGTTTTCAGCGAAAAAGGTCAGCTTTGAGCTTATTGAATAAAATTGATACGAAAAATGTTTTTTAACCCTGTTTATTCCATGTTCAAAAGTAAATTCAATCAGTGGAGTGACATTTACTTTGTCGTCTGCGATTGCCTTCTATTTGGACAGGTCTAATAGTATGTCGTTTGGAAAAGAGTTGTATCAAACTGTGCTTTTAAACGTCGTATCCAAGAACGAAGCCTAAATACATTTAGTGTCATCGAACCTTGTCCGATATCTCTTGTAGATTATTTTGAAATTTATACATCATGATTTTTGTGATATCTCTTTAGCTCAGTGGTTATGGTGTTGGTATTTTAAACCTCGAAAAACGAGGATCTTGTCCGCCGTGGGTTCGAATCCCGCCAGATGCGGTTTGTATTTCTGCCATGCATTTGTTCATTTGTTTCTTTGTTACGGACTTTGTTCGTAAGATGGGGGCTCGTCCGGGATTGGCCATTGAGCCATTAATCCCATTTGTTGTCCAAAAACGGACATTTGTTGTCTAAATAATAGACTTACTGCCTAATAAGGCTTTGAGTCATCAATAAATGATGACTTTAAGAGGGGGTTTGTTACGGGAGACCACTCCTTCATGCATGGCTTCGTCCCGATTTAAATACAATACCTAACAACTGCGTTAGGGAGATATCTCTTTAGCTCAGTGGTTATGGTATTGGTTTTTTAAACCTCAAAAAACGAGGATATTGTCCGCCGTGGGTTCGAATCCCGCCAGATGCAGTTTGTATTTCTGCCATGCATTTGTTCATTTGTTTCTTTGTTACGGACTTTGTTCGTAAGAATTTTATTAAAATTCGAAGACCATGTATCGTATTTTGTGCAAAACCGAAGGGGAAAAAAACTATTAAGCTCAGTTTTTCTTAGACACATGAGTTTTTCGAAATGGCGTAATAGAATGTACTGGATTTGGTCATCGATAGTGGAAATACTTCTTTTTGATTGAAAATAGCTTCACCCTCTCATAGCTTTCTTTTGATGCAATGGTATACACAACATACGTCTACTGATCTCTTGGTTCCAGGCGTGTTAGTTTCAAAACCAGTTCGTCCCTGGGTTTGTTCGTCCCATGATTGCACGCTACTCCATTTGATTTTGCATGAACATTTACAGATCGAAATAATTGATTGAAATCTTGGGAATTTGATCTTGGCGGCCAAAGATATCTCAAAATCATAGTTTTCAGGTACAAATTTAATTTTATTCAATATTTGACACGGTTTCTCTCTACCCATCATGCATCCTATCGTGAAAGGACATTCCTCCTGACTCCTCCTGAATGATCAAAAGGAGACCACCAATGCACAAATATTCCAAACTTTGGCATGAGTACTCTCCCTTCAACCAAACCATTTGAATAATATTTCTCTCTTTTTTTGAGCTCCACTGGCCGAAGGCCAGCGGGCTTATGTCATGGCCCCGTGTTTGTCGTGCGTCCATCCGTCAGTCCGTCCGTCCGTGCATCCGTGCGTGCGTGCGTTAACTTTTATTTCAAACATCTTCTTCTCTGAAACTACTCATCCAATTTACATGAAACTTCACAGAAATGATCCTGCCATGGTCCTCTTCTGATTTCTTGAAAGAATTTGATTCCTTCAAAAACTCTGGTTGCCATGGCAACAAAACTGAAAGATATTGAAAATCTTTGAAAATCTTCTTGTCTGAAACCATAAGGCCTAGGGCTACCATATTTGGCGTGTAGCTTTATCTAGTGGACCTCTACCAAGTTTCTTCAAATTATAGCCCTTGGGTCAAATTTGACCCCGCCCCGGGGTCACATGTTTTACAAGGGCTTATATTGGGAGAACCTCAAAAATCTTCTCATACCTAGCCATAAGGCCTTGGGCTACCAAATTTTGCATGTAGCTTTACCTAGTGGGCTTCTACCAAGAGGGCCCAAATTATAGCTCTAGGGTCATATTTGGCCCCCCCCCCCCGTGGTCACAAGTTTTACGGGGGCTTATATAGGGAAAGATTAAAAAATCTTCTCATACCTAGCCATAAGGCCTAGGGCTACCAAATTTTGCATGTAGCTTTATCTAGTAGGCCTCTACCAAGAGGGCCCAAATTATAGCCCTGGGGTCAAGGTTGGCCCCACCCCGGGGGTCACAAGTTTTACATGGGCTTATATGGTGAAAACTTTGGAAATCTTCTTGTTACTAACCATAACACCTAGGGCTACTAAATTCAGCCCTGTCTCAGCGGTCTCGTGTTTTACAGGGTCTTTTATTGCGGAAACTTTGAAAATCTTCTTGTTTATAACCACACATTCTAGACCTGTATCATTTGGAATGGGGCTTTATCTTATGGACCTCCACCAGGATTCAAGTAATTATAGCCCTGAGGTCAAAAATGGCTTTGCCCTGGGGTCATAACTTTCTCGTAGATTTTACAGAAAAGATTTTGTATGTCTTCTAGTTCGAAACCAACAGGCCAAGTATTGTAATGTTTGGCTTGTAGTGTTTTGACTTATTAGCCAGTGGAGCTATACAGGGCCATTATGGCCCTCTTGTTCAAATTATCAATTCCACACAAGGGCTTCCTTGACAAATGCCACACCAGTGTTTTCAACGCTTTGATTTTAAATACAAGTTAGTATCATTGGCAGGGCTCTGCACAGGACGAGATTCTAGGACATTGTCTCATTGAATTAGAAAAATAGCCCATCATAGTGCTTACAGCTAGGACTTTGTTGCGCAAAGCGGTTTTACACAAAAGTGTGATGATTTTTCTTGTTTTCATACCTCCATGAAAACAAACAAATCCCTTCATTCCTTATAATTCAATATCACAGACAACAAATAAGCACATGTATCTAACTGCATTTTTTACTATTAATCCAATGTTGCATTTTCTAATGCCCATTTCATTGGTATTTCATAGCGCAGTAAAACATCTCGTTCATGACAGTTAAAAAAGACGTAATTCGTGACGTCATCATATCATTGAACATTGTAGTTAAGTAGATCTATTTTTAGAAGTATAATATACTGGAGGTAAGTTGAAAATTAGGTCATTTGTACCCAGTAAACTGACAATGAGTTTTAAGTTCTCTTTCACTGTAATGTTTGCGATTTTTTTTTCAAAATATGATATTCAGAGAAAACTAAACTTGGCTAGCATTTGAACTTCGGACTCGATATGAAATTAAAAAAGAAAACCATTATGAAATCTCGTAAACATGTTTGTTTACATTAGTTTGACAGCAAAAGGAGCTCCGGCACTGCAGAATTATTTTTTTAGCTATGAAAAAAAATCAGCCAATCAGAGCTCACCAATATTGATGAAAACAACTAATATTGAATTATATGATCACAAGTCTTGAACAATTCATTTATCTAATTTTGAAAGTGTCCGGTGGTTCTGCAAGTTGTTGCCCGTCTGAATAATCTATGGCAGAACACGTTTGATCTAAGAAGATCTACTTAGTTCAACATTTTGGAAACAACATTAGGGCACACCGTGAGTCAATCGAACCTCTACATTGCTTCTTACAAAGGTTGAAAGCACAAAAATACAGCTCAGTTCGTGAGTTAAGCTGATCTAATTGCTATTAATTCTTTACCAAACAACAAAAGACAAGTCCAAATTGAAAGCATGTGCAGACGATCAAATTTTCTACCTTTCTAACAATGTTGTCAAAAGCATTCTTTTTTAGGGTTGCTAAAACACGGGACTGTTTGGTAAACAATGAGTACATTGGAACTGCCCAAATTGTCACTAGTTTACGCTTTGTTAAAATATTTAACACTGAAACTTCTAAAGACAAATATATGAAAATTTCCAGCAAGTAGTACAAACCCTTTAAAGTGCGGGTTTTAATTTCTTTGTGCCTGATTACTCTCAGCGTATCAGGTCAGGTTGCAAGTTTTGTGCAGTCTGATCTTAATCTACATTTTCAAAAAATGTCCTTTAGTTATGCTTATCAGCATCAGCGTAGACGAACTTTATTTCTTCAGATCTGCTTCTACATGTCGCAAAAGAGGGACAAACTATTGAAGGCCACTGAATGTGAGGTACGTCTTTTAAGTACTGTGAAACCATTAATATTTGTTGAGTACTAATTTTCGTTGATTTCGTGGGTAGGCAAGTCCAAGAATTCAAGTTCTCGACGAAAGATAAGAACCTTGGCCTTCTTCAACTAAGTTGGGTTCGGCTTTCATTTATTACGAACATGCTGACATTAACGTTAACATGTACACACTCTCTATCGAACAGAAAATTATTTACACATTAGAATAATTGTTCCCGTAAAGAATCTGTTAAGACTTAACCATTACCGAGTAAATATGCTGATTTTTCATTGCATTATCTTCATTTCTTTTACCGTTATTCCGGCGACGACAGTATAAACTAACACTGTTGTAGAAAATACACCTGAACGCACAATATCCTTCGCGAGTCGACTAACTTATCGATAATTTTAGTCATGAAATAAGACCAAAATAAATGCAACACAAAGATTGTTCTTGTTAAAAACTTTTCACCAAAGCGAACAGTGTACATTTAGATCAAAGATCAGACCAAACAATCTGTCTAAAGTCAGATCTTGATCTACACAGGCCGCCATTGTAACTGGAGTTTTGAAAGGTGCTTGACGGGTTTAATCTTTCCCGGCTTTTCGATGTTATACAAGCACTTCCTCCTTTTTTCGCAATGTTTTCAAAAGCACCTTCGCGAAACGTGAAAAGTCGTTCCTGTGACTGTGAGGGAAAAGGTTTAAACCATAACTGTGTTGTCCCTCTATAAACAATATCAAAGAATTAATAAATACTAAACCTCGTTGTTTCTTTTCTTTATTAATCAATAATCCATTTACATGTATATTTGAAACCATTGCATTTCGGCTGCAAGAATATTTTTTTAAGCATACAGTCAAACTTAATTGTCTGCTGACTACACAAAACATGTGACACGACTGCCCAGTTGTTCTTGAAACAGCCATTACTAAACGGCAAAAGGCACTATCAGCTAATGTAAAGCAGGCACGATATTGGTTTAATGCGTGATCATTTTGACTGGCAGTCGGCATGTGACCATAAACTTCTTGGGGTAAAAAATTCATAAATTTGTACAACAAACGCTTGCCTTACAACCCTCTTGCTTCGAATGACTTACACATTACGTCATAGATCTACCCCTTATCCACATTTTACTGCAAACACCTGTGTACCCGCGACAGGCATGAAATCAAGTTGACAGACGGCTTGTTTTATATTTTGGTCATTCTAATTAATTTTGCCGATGCAAGATGGCGGTTTTCAACGCGTTGGTGGACGGTGTAGATACATATCAGACTAAACAGAAAGTGCTGTCTCATCTTTGATCTATTCCATCCAGTTGAACAATGACTTAACTCGTATTAGAAAGCTACTTTACTAAGTCGTACAAGATTGAAAAGACGCCGAAAGTTAGACCTGCAATAGTTTTGACCCTTTACAGTTGCTCTAAATAGATGCAAATTTGTCGGATTTTACTCCTATTATAAAGGTAAAACCTAATAGTAGCCACCCTTTTTTCTTTTTTAACTGATAATTTCCAAAAGATTCGGGCTCTAAACAAAATAATTGTTTCCTTCTGTCACAATATATTGGCGAATGGCAAGCAGCCTTGTTTTCCTAAGTGACAATGGCACATGGGAAAGGGAAATCACTGTAAACGACTTGAGCACACTTCCAAAAACGATTCTAAAAGCGTCGCCGTATCTTTTACGACTGAAAATTTGACTGCAAACTGTGACTGCAGGATTAAAAGAATAACAATGTAACTTGTAAATAATTACGCATGTCTTAATTGATGGACTCGAGACTTCCGATCAGATTATCAGATAAGTGTCATAAACGCTACACCCTTTGCACTCGATATGATACCTGTGTACTTGTTAACAATCGAGTCTCGTCTTATGATCTTTTCACTTTTTTTTCCCATGCACTTTGGTAATAGTTAATTCTGATTGATTTTTTACTAAAAAATATCTTTTGGAAATGGAAAATCAACGAATTTACGGTCCAACGAAAATGCCGAATTTGAAAAATCGACGAAATTTCAAACCGACGAAATTATATGAATCCACAGTATTTAGCAACCCTTACTAACAATATCGTGTTTCACGTGTGTGTGTGTGTGTGTGTGTGTGTGTATATATATATACACACACACAAACTTCGGAAGCTCGAACACCCCTGGGACTAGGTAATTTGTTCGAAATATCGGTAGTTCGACGTATCCATATTTCAAGGTACGAAGTGATCAGTGAATGAGTTACATGTATTCTTATTGCATATTTATGACTTTTGTATTTGGAAATATCACACAGAACACACCACATAACTTTGTCATTTTACAGGAATTGGCTGTCAAATTAGTGAAAATAGCTTGTTTTCGGCCGAAATCGATACGCTCTGTTAATGTTTTTCATTTATTGAGAGTATCCATTTCGGCCGAAAGCAAGCTATTTTCACCAGTTAAACAGCCGATTCCTGGGGTCATTTTCTTTGCACATATCTAAAAGTCATTTTATCAGAAAAGAAAGGACATTTGCAGATATCGAGAGCGAAACATCACCATGTTTATGTTCTAATTATAACTTCTATCAACGCTACATGTGCGGATTAAGATCACAGTTGCAGTTAATGAAACCTACTGTGTTGAAAAGCAATACTCTTCATGAAAACATAGTGTCTCAAAAAACAAAAAATTAAAAGCAAAGCTATTATTCAATCACGGCTAAACAATTTGTAACTGACACTTCGATCAAGTGTGTGTATATTTTACAGTAAGTGTTAAAAACATGCACCTTATCCAATATTTGACAGATGATTAACGGCGTATCCAATTAACAATGTAGGTGCGAAACCCAAAGTCTGATTGTTGACTAACCCTTTGTTCGACTTCTGAGAGGTAAAATACACAGAAAATGAACTACGGGACCGTGATATGTTTTCGAAAGTTCCAATTAAGGGTTGTGCGAGCTTTCCGAGGTAGAACAATATGAATTATATAGAGATTTTGCCTGGAGCGATATCGTTGTTCGAGCTTTCTTTGGTATTTGAAATTACCCATATTCGAGCCACCGAAGTTTGACTGTATATGAGTCGTTATCTCTGAAAAGGGGGCTAATTGCATCTACAAAATGTATCGACTCAGGTCAGCCTGCAAAGTCCGCGAATGCAGACTTTGGTCGATACTTTTTGCTATTTGTCAATTTTCTTTATGTCAAAGGACCATAACTCAGTCAGTTGTGATACGAAATGGGTTTTATGCATCCCTAATTACGTGATGACTGCCTGGGTATGAAGCATCACGGAGATGCATTAAACCCCCTTATGCCAAAGCATGGCTAAAATTATAGTGGAATAGTGAGGAAAAAAATTATTTCTTGTTTCATATGTATATACAGGACTAAATAAATTGGAAAAGCACTCATAAAGTATGATAGAATGAGGTCCACCACTATAAGGAGTCAATAAGAACACAGCAAGTACTGCAAAGCAATAAACAGAATTAAATCGTAAGGATTTTCAGTTGTTCCGACCTGATGATTCATAACATGTATTTTGAAAAAGAAAAAGCAATAAAATCTACAGTGTAGCAAGAACAGTCTTTTCAGCATATAATTGGACATGTTTTTTTTTTTTCTTCTGATCCAATGTTCCCTTTAATTTGGAACCCCTCCTCTCCCATATTTCCTTAATATTCCTTGAAAGTGTTTTGTCTGTCCTCTTTAATTCTTTTGTTTTGAAGGGAGTCAAATGACTCACATATCAGAAAACCTAGAGAAAATCCTGTATTTGGAAAAAAGGAAGGAAATACTTTTCACCGCCATTTTCTACATTTTTGTACATATTTTCCTATCCGTTTATAAACTAATTTCGTCATTTGAGCCACATTTATTTTGCCGTCTGCAAATGCCAATGTTGACAAGTCAAAACTCCACTTTTCAAGCCGAATTTGTTTACGGTCCCTGGAGGTGTCAGTGAGATTTTAATTGTTGTTTGTTTGTCTTATATCTGACGCCTTTTTCAACTTTATTTCCTTTATAAAGTGGCGACCTGTAGACCATTTTTTTTCGTAGCATTTTCCTTTAACAAGACACTTAAGAGCCCTAGACTCAGACATGAGTATTGGAGCTGTCGCCGTGATATGGCTGAAATATTGTTAAAAGTGCGGTAAAACCGCATTAAATCAATCCATCAATCTTGGAGTTTCTAGTACCATTACCTCGCACAATTTTCTCTCCAGACCAATGGCTACTTTCCCATATAAACATGATCAAGGAGTTTTTCATTCACATGGATAACTTTCTAAAATCCATTGTTTGCTATTTCTGTAGATTCAACCAGATGAGCCCGACAGGCCAAACTGGCGTAATGGCTTATGGGCAATGCAAGAAACATTGGTGCTAGAACGATTTGTCAACCAAAAGTTACTGGACTTGCACAGTGTTGCCAGTAACGACCCACATGTATGTATTGACACTTAACCCTTAACCACACAAACCCGATTTTAAGTAGCCTTAGAAAGAGGGCTTTGTAAAACACTGTTATAAAAGGATTTCTCACAATGCTTTCTACCTATCTAAAGACAAATGCCGTGAATGAAAACATTTGAATTGTCCGCTATAAATGACCTCCTCAAATGTTACTGTGTGGTAAAGGGTAAACTAATGAACCCAAAAGTATTTTAACTTACCTGGACAGAGTCCAGGAAGAGTAATTCAGCCAACCCCGTCGTTGGCGTTACCTTTAGCGTCGTGTTTGGATTCAGTATTAACGTCAACGTTAGTGTGAACGTTGGTGTCAGCGTTAGCGTTGGCGTTGGAGTCAGTGTTGGCGTTAGCATTTCCGTCATGGAGTTAGCGTCGGCGTGGGCGTCAGTCTGGTCGTCAGTGTTGACGTTACTGTCGGCCTTGGCGTCAGCGTTAGCGTCGGGGTTGGAGTCAGTGTTAGCGTCAGCGTTAACGAAAGTCTTGGAGTCAGTGTTAGCGTCAGTGTTGGCTTCAGTATTAGCGTCAGTGTCAGCGTTGGTGTCAGCATGAGCGACGGCCTTGTAGTTGGATTTCACATTTACGTCGGAGTCTGTTAAAATCTCACATTTTTCAAAGTATGTAATGGATTTGGTTTATATTTTTTATGATGATAGATATAGCTCCAAAGTTTCTTTTAGCAGTACCCCCGTCCACTCCCATGATCCTGAGGTCAAAATCGTTGACTTAGTATATATGTTACTTTCTTTTTAGAAGCTCATAATACCCTAATTTGCCTTGAAAGCAGATTTATGTCCAAAGATGCATTGAGCAATAACATAGCCATGCCCATGTCTGTGATCGTACAGTCAAGGTCGCAGATTTTGAAATTACATGCTTAGGATTTTCTATAGGTTTTTTTTTCCAGACCGAAAGATTGCCACCCCCGACAAATAACTTTTTCCCATAAAGTTGTTGTTTGTTGGTTTTTCTTTTTAACCCTTGCAAAACCCAACCCTCATAGCCATATTAAATCAGCCGTGTGCCATTTCTTTCAGTTCGGACAAGTCTAATAGCTTTTGTCTGGTATTTTCTAACCTTTATTTTCTGTTGTCCCATGTGTTGGAACAGGACTATCTGGATAAAGAAGTCGAATCGATCAAAACTATTGCGAACTACGTTCGTCGGTTGGAGCGAGTCGGCACAGGGGTTGGAGAATATTTGTTTGATATAAGCCTGAAATAGACTGGTGTTGTTAATTGCCACGTTGAATACTTTAACGACCAATTGACTCTTTCAACTGTTAATCACAATAGAATGCACTTTTTCGTATGGTGAGAATCAGGATCTGACTGCACAGAACGTGTGGTCTAACCTTGAATCTACACTGTCCAATATGATGATTTTTTTTCCTAGCTTCAGGAGCTTTGGAATTACAAAATTAAAAATTAAATTGAAAGAACAAAACTGTCGTAAAAAGTGTAGTTACTGATTGCTTAGACCTAGAAACCTGAATGCTGCTTCGCTATTTTTAACCCTCAACGGCTAAATAAATTAAGTTAAAACCTCAAACCAATAGTAAATCCAAAAAATTGCGATTTAAAAGTTTCTTTAATTAAGTCATTTAACCTCTTAAGACGAATACCAAGAAGAAGCCAGCTTAAACAGTTACTCTGAAAAAGATTACCCAACCTTGTAAATTTTGTGCATGACAAAACGTTTGACACCAGTGCTAATGAAGATCATTATAATTCCAGCCGACACGCAAGGTTTTTACTCGAGAAATAATGAAGGGAAGCTGATTGCGACAAGACGAAATGAAGAAATGAGGTCATTATAAATGACCCCCTATTGAATTCACTAATGTCTATAGTACTACATCTCTCAAAATCCAATTATAGAACGGACACGTTTTTCTTTTTACCATGTAGTATCTATTCTTTTCGCAAAGCCAGGTTGCATGAATTGGTACCTCTGTATATAATTTCAAAAATATATATATAATTGAAATAATATTGAAAACGGTGTAAAATAGCAATAAATCTATCAATAGATTGATCAATCCATCCATCCATCAATCAATCCATCCATCCATCAATCAATCAATCGTTCATTTGGATTATTTTTTTATTTTCAATACGTCTCCCAGAAAATTGTTTATATTTACATATTAACAGTTACTCTTCAAACAAGGGCTAGTTGATTAAACATTGAAAAAGGCCTCGTAAATATTCTGGCCCTTTCTCTGGCGTTGAATTTTCACTTAAAAAGCACCTGCAAGCAAGCCTTGGCAGCGTCATATGGCGCTTTTGTTTTTCAAAGATATATCTAGTCAATATTTTTTTTTTGTAGTAGGGACTAAACATGTACTCGTATTGAACTATTCGTATGATCTAATCTTTGCCATACATGTGTTTGCGAAAATATATATACTATTTCAATAGAAGCATAAATGATATGTTGATGGCATGATAAAGGGCATTTCCTGACTTTGTGATGAACTGTCAAAAGAGATACGTCCAGGACATATTTCCAGTTATTTGATAGATATTCCGCTGACAGAAATTAAAACATGATTCATTTGAACTTTATACTTGATGCCAATTCGAGTGCTACTAAGCTCGGAAAGGTCTCCTTTGTCCTATCTTTCCTAACTTGAACCCTACAGGGTTGGCGGTTTTTTTTCTTTTACATCCTCATTAATGCAATAACCTTTGCTGTGGCCAGCATTATTAATTCCCTATAATTAATTCAATTAATGCATATAAAAAGGACTGAGCATAGTGTTCAGATGCCTGTGTATGTATATCATCTCTCCATACTCGATGTCATTACTAATGCGACTGAACTGGGAAAGGGTTCTATTGACCGCTCTACAAGATTTACGTGTACGACGATCGCTCAAATAATGGAATTTGTCATAGAAGACAGCCTGAGAAAAGGAAGAAAATGCTACATTCTACTTTTACTGTTTCAAAAACTTTCTCTCTCAGGGTTATTAAAACATGGGACATTTGGTAAAGATTTAGAAGTGAGTATTTAGATTTTTGTAATGGCAAAGATATACATAAATGGTCCATCACTGAATGTTGTAACACAAAAGTACATCATCAATACATTGGAAAGAGATGCGTTGAGGAAAAAACATTTCATGGTGTTTCTGTTAATGGGATACTGGGCTTCTTAGAAGAATATTTGTAGATTTCGAGCCAGAATTTGAATAGGTCTGTAGGAATGTCACATCATCAATAAAGTGCGTCCTATGCACGGTGTAGGACCGGAAGTATGCATTGTATGTGACTTTGGATTCTGTACAGTGACGGGCTCTCGCTAGGGTGTTAAAAATTGTGTTCAAACGATAAGTCAGCTCGTGTTTTCTCATTTATTTTGATAGTTATCATCACCTATCCACATGCAGTCATTTGTTTGTTAAGTATGGACCATATCAGGAAACTCGTATGTGCGCTGTAAACCTTCCTTAGAGCAATGGGGATGCATTGGTCAGTTGCCCTTTGCTACAAATACAGATGATTTTTGTCCCAAAACGATGCCTTTTTTATTTAATAACTCAATATTTACAACCTGTTTTCTCAGCGGAAAATGTAATGATAGTTTCTTTATTCATATTTTCGTGAAAACATGTCAAGGATGGTTACAAAGTCGACTACAATCTCCGTTATCCTTCATTTGAAATTGCACATTGAGAATTTTTCAGTTTTACAGTCACCTAAGATGTATTAACCGCTTACAAGAGACTGTACATATTTCTTTTCTAAACATGCCATTTTTAATAAAGGATAAGGAATATTGCAGTCGACTTTGTCACCACACTTTGACACGTTTTCTAAAAAGAAAATAAAGAAACTGTTTATACATTTTCCGTTGAGAGAACACGTTTTTAAGGCGGAGTAATCGAGTATAAATGGCATTGTTTTGGGAGAAAATCATCTGTATTTTTAGAAAGATCAAATAATCAAGGCATCCCCATTGCTCTAAGGAAGGGTCATAGGAGCGCATATTTCCTGTTCTAGACTGTGGTATGGGACCATATTGAAATAAGTGCAATGACGTCATTTCTGATAGTATGATATTAGACGCGGTTACCCACTACCCTCCTATTATTTAAACACCACATTTCGCCTTTTTACAGAATTTAATCGCCATACAACTTTATGCTTGGAAAAAATATTTATATACCTAGTAGTATATGTCAGTGTTACATAAAAAACTTTTGAATCACGGCAAAAAAACCCTCTCATTATTCCGCTTAAAAAAGTTCGTCTTAAGACA
The DNA here is from genome assembly GCA_946811185.2 of Hippopus hippopus. NCBI lineage: Eukaryota > Metazoa > Mollusca > Bivalvia > Cardiida > Cardiidae > Hippopus > Hippopus hippopus. The sequence goes on from OX328106.1 coordinate 33,412,027, forward strand.
CAAAATTATACATTTGACAAAAAGTGCACTTGCCGACCGCTGTCAATGCCGTCACGATATGATACAAATAGGTTCTTCCCTAATTACGTTTTGTCAAAACGCTTTAAATATCTGGGATGGGCGTATTATTACTCAGACCTGCCTCTTGAAAGGATAGATTTATCAAGAATCGATTAGGCCAATCTGTTAACCCTTAGCACCTAATAATGCATCTACACAAATGTCCAGCCAATGGTAGAAAAATCCAAATATTCCGATTATAAGCCTCTTTTTGCTGGAAAAAATCTCTCCGTATCGGACTGTGAAGTCCAATCTTGATCTGCACTGTCCGCGAAAGTGGATCTAGTCTCGTTTCACGATTGAGAGTTAACTTTCCGAATACAATCAATCAGATGGGTGAAGGAGCTGATACCATGATGCGGTTGAATGTCAAAACTGAGATCAAGGTTCATCTATTATCTATTATTCTATTTATGTGAATTTATTTATTTGTTTACTTCTTGTTTTACGCTGTTTTCAACATTGTTTCAGTCATTTATATTCAGGCGGCCAGTGCACCTATTTATATATTTCTGAAGTTCTTTCACAATACCTTACAAAGGCCTTTTCAGGCTACTGGTGCTTTAAAGTTTCTTCAGCTTACTTTACAACATTTTTCGAAACAGGATAAATTTTTATTCACCCCTCGCACGGTAAGTACAAAAAACAGGCTTGAAGATAAACATTTCCCTTTGGTATTAGATTATTATGGTGTGCATATGTACATTAAATAAAATTGGGCCATTCATTAATAGGATGGGGGATTGACAGACGAAACACTCTTTATTGAAGAATTCTATCTTCCAACACTTCGGTGTACACCAATATGACCTCCACACTGTACTATAAGCAACATTTCAACACGCTAGGCCTTTAAGGTTCAGCCGCTTGCAATAGCACAGTCGATTTTTCTTATATGACTGCGTGCAAAACCGATGAACCCCGGGGTGGGGCTATCTTCTACCCCAGGGTCACAATTCGAACAACTTTGATAAAAAAGAATTTCCTATGCTTTATAACCGGTTTCAGAAAAGATCTCTACAGGTATTCTGATTTAATGTACAGAAAAGGTAAGCAGAAATTTGATCTGTCGCAAACTGTGTTGAAGGTCAACTTATGACAAATATTTAATCCTTCACCACACGATTCTGAGTTTTAATGACTCTTATGGAAAAGACTTTTGAAAAAAATTGTGGGAAAAGGAGAAAGTGCTGGTAACCAGCATTATCTCATTTTCCAACACTGTTTTCTACCCTTCCAAGGACAAATTCAAATTTTTAAGTCACATTTATTTTGTCTTTCGCAAATGCTTTCAGTTCAGACTATTCTAAATTTTTCGTTTGGTAAAGAGTTAAATAATGTTTGTGGAAATAAAACTATTCTTTATGCCCTTCTGACATTTGTTTCAAAACAAATTAAATCCAAATTTGACCTGTTATTAATAGGTCAAAGGTCAATATACGACAATCGTTCGAAAAGTGTTTTAATTACACCTAATGTCAGTCATCGTTGCCAGGTTTCAATGCCACCTTACTAATATATCTGTAAGTAACACGTTATGGTGTTTGCTATTTTACCACTTGCTGCTACGATGCTCACATGACTTAAACCTTAACCTGCTAAATAAGCCGACAGTAAAAACCCGAATGTTGTTATTTCAAACTAAGTTTTTGGAGAAAAATATCTCCTTTTCGGACAATGTAGATCCAATATCAGACAGCACGTTCTGTAGAGTCTGATATTGATCTTCGCTGTCCGCAAAAGTTCAATGGGTGGCGCTTACTAACTTAAGGGTTAAATAATTTGGACATTTTTTTTTCTTCTGTCCTGGGATTTTTGTACCTAAAAAATTGTTTCCATTGATGTACTTTTTCAGAAAGTCGTTTGTGTTATTGCAGAACTCCCCCTCCGGTCAGCTAAAAACTACTGTATACATTACCTCTATATATAACAGAAGTAATGTTGAAAGCGGCGTTAAGCACAATACAAACAAAACTTACAAATAGTTGCTAATGTGTTTTGGTCAGTTTCCGATCAGTTGCAACTAACTCGGAAACGATAGATCGGTAATTGGTCACTGACTGGTCGCTGAGCACTTAAAAGTAGATGTGAGCATATTATCCATCCCTACACCGAGGTTACAAATCGATTATAACATTTCGTTATATATTATATCCCTGATTTCATTGCAACTATCGACGATTGTATTTCATTATAAAAGGCAGCTGTAATGATTGTTGTGGTCGCCAGTTTAGCTAGAAATTATACCGTTAACCATGTCAACGCCATGATACTCGTATGTGAGCCGTTCTCTATGAGGAGGGATTTAATGCATTTTTAAAAAGTACCGCGCAGGCTGACAAGGATCGAAAATTTTCCCTATTTATAAATTTTCTGCATGTCCAATGACCATTGTACCTCATGATTCAGTCAGTGTTTATACAAAAATGGATCCATAACTTTTTTTTTTTTTATTTGCTTCGTATACTGAATCACGCGGATACATTAAAACCCCCATTTTCCAGAGCGGCACTCATATAAATTCGAACTCTTTCGTCTGCTGAAAAAGACACTGAAAATACAATTCGCACTGAAGATACAGTTCATTAAAACTTGTGCAAGACAAGAAAATCGTCTACATTAGGTCTTGTGTTTTACCTTTTCAATGTAAACAACAAGAAATATGGTGTTATATACGCCTTATCGGACAATTTTGATCAAAGATTTTAGATCTACACTTTCTGCAAAAGGTTAATAAGTCGCGCTTAGTAGCTTAAGAGTTTAACACCTAAGAAAAAAATTACCTGTTTTAAATTTTTTTTTTTTTTGCTTTTGGACTGGTTATTGATTTCATGCAGTGACGGATGAGTAATGCTCAGACATTGGTGTATGTAATTTTCTTTCTTTCTTTCTTTCTCTCTCTATTTCTACGACTAATTGTATTGCTGTGATGGCTTTGCCATATATGAACAAAAAGGTAATGTAACTCAAAACTTATCTCATTTATACATGGGGCAATTATCTCCCTTTAGGTTTGTGGCCGTCAAAGACACTAAACCCGAACTTGCCCTAAACCCAACCTTGCCAAGTCACAACACGAGTTAACGACGCTGAGGAAGAAAGTCTTTGATACATTGTGAGAAAACAATTGTAAAGAGTATTTCTCCTTTTTCCATATGTTTTCGAAGACCCTCTTCTTCATGGGTGTTGAAACTAGGGAGTTGCTGGGTAGAAATTTGCTAGGAGGGAAAAAATGGATAATTTTATGGTAAGAATCGATGGTTTTCTACATCACTAACCATAACTTAAAAAGCTGTATCTCCTCTGACGCCGAAAAATGACGTCTTGGGACGTACTTTTCCTTCCAAGGGCTTGCTCTACTTGCTACTATCTAACATAAGGCGGGTTCCATTCTATTTTGAGAGGGGTAAGGCTAAACAAGTTACAACAAGACTTACGGCCATTTGACTGCGTTGGAATTTCGAAGCACAACCTCAAAATATTCAATGAAATTGTTTATAAGAGATCATTGTACAGACTACCCACATCATGGTTTGTAGGGGGAGAAAAAACTGTTTGTGGGATTTGAATGTCGCCAATCAGGTGCATTTCTATCAGAATCGTCGGAGGTAAAGGTAATCGAAGAATTACTCAATACTTTACTAGTTTAAGGATAAAGGTGTCACAACACTGCGAGACTGCTTCCGAGTCGTAGTATCAAAAGTAGTATCATGTGAAATTTTGCAGTAGCACTTTTGTTGCACTGTTTCATGGAGCAAAGAGGGCATAGTGATATATGATTTAGATTTGCTTCAAATTTAGGTAGTAGGGGACCATTTAGACGTGTTTTTATTGTATTTTGAGTGGACTTTGTGGTATATAATTTAGATTTGCTTCAAATTTAGGTAGTGGTAGACCACTTAGATGTGTTTTTATTGTATATTGAGCAGACCATTTTGCGTCATTGGAGGAACAAAAAATTGGGATCATGGCGGTGAACAGATGTTTTTGAGAGGAAAAATTCTATTTTGTTCGTACATTCCTTGCGGCAAAAGGAGCCAGACGGGATGTTGGACTTGCGGGGCTGTAAGTACCATTTAATACCTTTAATCCTCTTTGCATATTTTTCCCATTCCATTGTTTGTCCAGCTGTGTGTACTATCCCCAAACCTGTGTTTGTCAGGTACCCCCCCTTTTTTTTATGAAAACATCGTGGAAAAAGGAGTCAGAAGATGAATTATGTACAAGGGACCTTTTCCGAATCAATTGCTTTTTCTGCCTTTCAAACCTGTCACTTCCCATTTTTCTAATTCTCTCTCTCTCTCCTGTTTTCTTCCCATGAAAATATTGCAGCAGCAATACTTAATTACATATAGGACCCCCCTCCCCAAACTTCTCTCTTTCTTACAGAGTTACTTCCCCTTTTCTCTTTTATTTCTTGTTTACTTCCTTATTTATCCTATTTCTCTGTAGGATAAAGAGTTAACTTATTTTGGTCTCCAGGCAATGTTCTGGTCCAAGACCCCTTTTACATAGTCAGGTTCTGAATAGCCCCTTTTCTGCATCATGAGGTGCTCATGTTTAAGTCTTCCTTGGGCAGCATTCCTCTTTTTCTTTTTGCAGTTCATCTTTTTAAGCACTTTACTATCTAATGCCCTTCTTGATATGTTTTGTAACTCTTTTTGTACACAGTTGCACCATGAGATTAGTACTGATAGATGCTTGCATTGTTTTGAGTATTCCATCATACATATTCATATTCTTAGATTCATATCTACATGTACTGCAGTGAAATTGCAACTTCATAGCAGGACCATTATTATTTTCAGTCTTGTAGGGTAAAGCTTTTCAGTCTTGTATGGTAAAGCTTTTCAGTCTTGTATGGTAAATCAACCATCCCACAGTTTGTGCAGATAAGATTGTTGATGGTTTCCAGCATTTCCCCCATGTTGATGATGCAATTCCCGGTAAAATAATTCTCCGTCTATTTCAGACTCTGTGACCGACGATCGAACGGCTTCGCTCTGGCTGCGAAATCATAAAAAGTTTGGCAAGCCGTCTGTGAATAGTGATGTAACACGGTTTTCATGTGGAGACGTTACATTGTTTTCATGTTGTGAATATTCAGGTGATTTATTTTTTTGTGGGTGAAATAAGTTCCCTTTCTTGAGCAAGCTTAAGATTAATGGCTTCTTATTGTTTCTCGTCTTCACTGTTCATTTGCCCCTTATATTCTATATGTATCTGGCCGATTCCATTGCTATGTTTTCTTCTTTGATAATGGTTGATTCTGGATAATTATACTTTTCTTTCTCTCATTCTTTTTTACTCAAATCTATCAACCCAATGACCAACTTATTAAATACACTTATCTGATTGGACAGGTGCATTTGGCTGGTCACATGGAAGATTATACATAAAAAAAGGAAAGCCTAAATTTTAGTCCTCAGAATGTTTGTTGTTGTTGTTGTTGTTGTCAAAAGGCTGAAAATGGGTTAAAAAGACCTACAAAAGCTTCCAGAACAATGTACTTTTTATTTCATGAAAATCACTTGAGTTATGACTGAGATATGCTTGATTTTTAAGGAGTAGTCACTGGGCTTAAATTTCCATTTTTAGGGTCTTGGCAGAAAAAAAAAAAAACATTCATGTTAAACAAAATAGGATTTCTCCATGGAAATGGCCTTGATTTCATAGGTGTTGCACTGCTTCCAGGTCGTAGTAGTCAAAAGTAGTCCCAGGTGAAATTTTGCAGTAGCACATTTTTTTATGGTGCTAAGTGGGCTTAGTGGTATATAATTAGATTTTCTGTAAAATTATTTCTTTAAGAAATTTATTTATGGCAGTGGAAGAACACTCAGATGAGTTTTTATTGTATATTGAGTAGATTATTTTATTGTCACTGGAGGAACAAAAAACTGGGGTCATGGCGGTGAGCAAATGTTTTTATGAGGACAAAATTATAGGGTATCTGTTTTTTGTTGGGATTTAGTAAAAAACGCAATCGGTTGACATGTTGTTTTAGCCCATTTTTTTTTTTAGAAAAAAACAAAATATGTACTTTAGAAATCAAGAGACGGAAAAGCCAAAAGTTTGCCATTAAAGCATCTGTGAAGTTTCGAAGATGGTCGATTTCACCCTATTTTCAATATGGCAAAAAGACAGTGGTGTGACACCTAAACATAAATGTTGTTTACCTGCACAAGAGATCAGTCCTAGCTCTTGGCCTGTATTCACCAACCACATCTAATAACTTTCTTTGTCTTATTCTTAAAAAATCTCAAAATTTCTAAGTAACGCAATTTCTGATTGGCTAAACCATTTGGTTTAGCCATTTAAAGACTGCATTACTGTATAAATTTAGATTTAGACTAAGAACCTTATTTGGAAAGAAAGGTGAATATAGGAAAATATCACTCTCTCGATAAGAACTGCTGCCCTTATTTGCCCCCGGGGAAATGGCTGATTCAAACGACATGCTCGAACTTTACAATAGGCGTATTTTATTATCTTTATGTGTGAGATAACACACGTATTTGATAATTCAAAGTGTTTTAAAGAGATAATCTTTCGTAAAGATCTATTTCCTTCTCACATACATGTATATCATTCATTCTAGTGAATGCCTGCGGTTATAGCGTAAACGGACTTTTCAGTTATAATTATTTCACCAAACTTCCAAAATGATTCGTCATTGAATAAAGTATGTAATTAACTCGACAGTACACAAAACATCAGTTAAGAAGACAGACAAACGTAAGGAAACTATTTTTCAGTTGTATTTTCATAATAGGGCTACTAAGCCTAATTGGCTGTGAAAACATCTAAAAGCCCCTTTAACCCTTTACTACTAAATCCCGACGTTTATCGACCCTGAGGAAGAGCCCTTTTGAAAACATTGTGGGAAGAGACAAAAATGCTGGTAACCAGCATTTCCCCCTTTTCCCCACAATGTTTTTACCCTATCTAGAACAAATTTTGTCATTACAGCCACCTTTAATTTGCCTTCTGCAAATACTTTGAACTTTAAATAGTCTAAAATTTTGTAATTCTAACTAGGCTTAAACTTTTTCGTTTTGTAAAGAGTAAACGGGTGGGGGCTATTTAGGTTTTAGCCGTTAATCAAATGTATTAAACATCGATAAATACTACAAACTTTTTTTTTTTTCTGTAAGCCCACTGAAATTCCACGGCCGAGTACAGTAAAACGGTGCAATTTTGGCGTGTGAACGACGGGATGGTGATATTTGCAACAGGAACTTTTTGGAGACCTGATATGGTCACACGTCACAACTTGGCCGATTCCGTACCTGCATCAGAGATCAGAGATGTTTCTGTGCAGGCTGATCTTGATCTGTGTCGTCTAAAAAGTCTTCTCTTGTCTCCTATTGAGCCAAAAGGGTTAATATTTGGTAGAGATGTTCTTTTATCTGCTTTGAACTATGCCCAAACACCGTGTCAACTTATCTTCAGGTGTCCCTCTCTCATTCTATCATGTTAAGAAAAATATTGAACCAAAGAAAAAGGAAAAAAGATTACCTCGTCTCTAATGAACAATTTGAGATGAAATTAATGGGATACATTTTCTTGAAAATAATGAAACATTTCCTTTATTAATCTTAATGATTAAAAAAAAAAAAAAAGAAATCCCAAATAAGAAAATTGAGCCGTGTATGCCTATAGTTTGGGGTAAGGGTGGACAAGTATATATGTAAATGCATTACACAATTATCATTACCGTACCAGGAGGTAAGGTCGTCGACCATTTGAGGTAACGTCAGACTAGTATCGATACATATCGCCGGAAAGAATTCTACACAAGAAAATACAAAGATGAGAGTTCTACTTCTGTTCTTGTTGACAGGCATCTGTGCTGCAGGTACATTATTTATTATATTTAATGTATAGTTATTTATTATTTATTCATTTGTGATTTTTATATTTAATGAATACTTTATCATCACAGTGTCGTTACTCATATGTCATATTCCACATGTATATTCTAAATTTATCATACCGCCGTCAATTTAGCTATCAATGGGATAGTGGAACAAGTGGCGTTCTCATACCCGTTTTTCACAATGGCTGCTCTATCCGCAAGCACTCTCAATAAGACATGAGACATTTACGGTGCTTGTTTTCATATTTGGACATTTACTGGAGGCGACCAATCGAAACTAAAATCCTTTAAACCACTTTGTCTAACAACCTACTGAATCATGAGGTAGAATGGTCCTTGGACATGCAGAAAAATTTCGACCCATGTCAACCCACGCGAACTGCCCAGGCTGATAGGTGTCGATGCTTTTTACAGATACATAAAACCCTTTTTTTCCAGAGCGTGAATCGTATATTTTCACTGTGGAAAAAAAAAGAGAGAAATTTGATATACATTTGTAAGGTTGTGGAATAACTTAGTTTTCGTATAATTTTGGACAGTTTGGTAATCTTTTCGAGTGAATTAATAGCAGCATAATAATTGAACTAAATGGCACTGAATTATTTCTAAGATTAAACAAATTACCTGTACATTATTTCACACTTCATTTTCTTTCGTTTTTTTCTTTTTTTGCGGGGGGGGGGGTTAATTATGGCTTAGATTGTAAGAGTATGTTTAGGAAATTCTGGTTTGATCCTAGCTCGTCGAGCTAATTACGAAAAAGTATAAAAAGTATCTGTCGGCATGTCAATTCAGAGTTCTTAGTATTAGTAAACATCAAAGGAAAAACAGATTAGTCAATATTACCTAAACTGCTGAAAGTAGCGTAATACACTAATCAAATTAAACTACATGTATATCATCTACAGGTGGGCCAGTTGTTCCAGTTAGATATCTGTCAATCAGTTACATTTCCCAACTGTTTTTCTTTTTCCCATTATACTCCTTTTACCCTTTTTTTTTTTCACCCACCTTTTTTCTCGATTCTCAAGGTTTTTGTTGGTGTTGTGTTTTCTTTTCTCCCCTTTTATTTTCTCTTTTTCTCCTCGTTTCCACCCTTATGTCGTTTTTATTCATTCAGACTATGTGTGTCAATGATTCGACAAAACTACGAAGTCCAAGTGAACCATAAAATTGTAAGCCAGATAACTCATGAGCTCCAGGCCAGCTATGTGTACCAAGCTTATGTACGTATAGATAAATTTAAATCGATTTTTCAAACACTCAATCGTCAATTAATATATCTAATTATGATTTTTCATTCTTCATTTTAGATCTCAACCGGATAACAAAATTTTTACCATAGCCCAAATCGAAAGCATTCACGGATGGCAAAATACACGTGGCTTATGTCATTGAATGATCTTTTTTTCAAGAGTCACAAACGTTGTGGAAAAAGGAGAACATACGGGTGACCAGCATTTTCTGCTTTTTATCCAATGTTTTCGAGAGCCTCCCCCTCCAGTCGTTAAACCATAAAAGTGTCAGATCTGATAAATGGTGAAATCCAACGACCAGCAGGATGGGATTTTCTTTGAAATTAATGCAAGAGCACTTCTGCTTAGGTATGTAAACTGTCAGATAATCACTTGCAGAGTTTTCAAAGAAAGGGGAATGTTTTGAATTGCTAACAGAAGACAAGTTAAGTGTGGCTAACACAATGAGATTTTTCTCCGAGTAGGTTTAACACAATGTGAGAAAAAGCGGAACAAGCTGGTTAACAGTATTTTCTCCATTTGCTACATTCTTTACAAATGCCATTTTTCGCAGGTTCAAGAGGACACAGGACTGTTCGATAAAGAGTATAATTCCCGTTTGTTATGTAATTGATTTCAGAGTCACTATTTCGGTCGTGCAGATGTAGCCTTACCTGGATTCGCCAAATGGTTTGAGAAGGCTTCTGAAGAAAAAAGAGAACACGCCACTGGGTTGATAGAGTATGTCAACAAACGAGGTGGTTCTGTTGTTCTTAATGACATTCAGGTGAGTCATCTGATATAGCTTTATAAGGTCTAACACTGGAACAGAATGCTTCCAGGTCGTAGCAGCATCACTACAGAATACTTTCGGGTCATAGTCAAAAAGTAGTTACACTTAAAAACTTTATATCAAGTAACTCTGTTAACCTGACTTACCAGAAAAGAAGATAGAACATGTCTAAATTGCAATTGTGACGTTGATTCGATCATTTCTTGATAAACTGAGCGTTATATTGGGTTTTTTTTTACACTATGTAGTGTCTGTAACCTTGTGAAAAAACATGATCTACAACTCGTAAAGATTTTCCTTTTTTTTTGTTTTGATTTTTTTTTTTCCTCGAATTTTTTTTCAAGTTGTGTTGTGGAAGAATTACAATATGTTCATTGCACACACGGTCACTCTCCTCACCCATTGGTAAAGATTGCTGGACAATATTGTTTAGAGAAATGAACAGCGAACCAGCATTTTCTGCGTTTACCACTGTGTTTTCTGTCCTGTCACAGATAAACCCCATTACTTAGTATTTGCACGACAGTTATTTTGTCATCTGCACATACTTTCAATTTCGAAAATGTCGTCTGATGAAGAGCTAAATGATGGAATGTTGGTCGATATGACCTCACATTTTTGACATTGCGGTTAACATAGCAAAATTCAGAATACCGAAATGCTTCAGGACAGTAGACTTCGAACAGAATGACACTATGTAAATGAAGATAAAAGAGGTCACATATACATGTAGACTATCATATTGCATCACAACGTTATCAGGATACGCACTTCTTGTAACGATAATCTAAACTTTTCGGTCTGAAGTAGGCTAAACTAATTTCACAGATTACAATATTTCGATTTTTAGATCTAGGCTAATACTTATAAATTTTAGTTCTTTCTTCTGGGTTCGGCTAAAACGTAAAATACATGCACACTGAAGGTAGAAAATATTAATGGTGAAATAAACATAATTTTATAATAATATAAAAAAAGAATGGAATATCACTTCATGAGATACTAATATTTATTTAATTTTTCCCCAAAAAGGAAAAAAAAAATTATTTAATTTTTCCCCAAAAAGGAAAAGAAAACAAAAAAAAAAGCACTCTCCGTTCAGGTCAGCAAGAAAAAAAGTTTCATAAGCATGAGTTAGAGTCATAAAAATATTGGATGTCTCGCTGATTTACTTACTTACGGTCAAACCTCGTTTTCTTGAAAACGACGACTTGACCGATACTTTTGTAAATAGCCTATCATTTTTCATTTTGAAAGTCACTTACCAGTGATGGCTATGAACAGTATCAAAAGGCAATCATATCCATAAAACGTTGCTAGCATATTTGGCAAACTGATTTTGTTAAAGGTTTTCCGATCAAATATATCAATAAATGAGCCACGCTTTGACAAGAAGGGGCTAAATGCATCTCCGTAATGATAGGTATCAAGCAAGTCGTCGTATAACTTTAGACCCATAAAACCCATTCTGTCTAACAACAGACTGGATCATGAGGTAGACTGGTCCTTCAATATGCAGAAATGTTCCAATTTACGTGGACTGCGCAGGTTGACCTGGGTCTATACTTTTCCTCTGATGCCTGCGAAATTCCTCAATGTCAGAGCACCAGACTACAGCCAATATTTTCTGAGAGGCAATTTAGTGCGGTAGAATCTCAGAAAAAAAAACTGCTATATTGTATGCTTCTTTAATGTCCCCTGATGCCTGCGAAATTCGTCAATGTCCGAGCACCAGACTACAGCCAATATTTTCTGAGAGGCACTTTAGTACGGTAGAATCTCAGAAACAAAAAACTGCTATATTGTATGCTTCTTTACGGATATGTCTTAAAATAGGTGCAGCCTGATCCTCCGAAGAGAAAACTTGATTGAATGTAATGCGACATTTTTAATATGTCACATTAGGCCCCGACAAGTTTTCTTTCTGTTCGATATGGAACTGCCCTATGTAGTGAGATGTTGAATCGTGCTACAAGCACATGAAATTTCAATCTACAAACATAATTACCCCCAGCTGGGCGGGGGATAGAAATAGCTTAGCTGTCGCACTACAACATGGGTAATCCCCCTTACCCCCCTCCCCCCCCCACTGTGTCTGCAACTCGTGTCGTTTGATGGCAGGATCCTGTTTTCTTCCTCTGTTTTCACAACACACCAGTTTGGCATTGAAATGAGCTAAACGAGGGGTCAGGAGGGCCCGTCCAGATCAATCGGCTGGTCATGCCAAGTTCTAGGACATATGAATAGTTCTCGTTGACTTTAATCAATCAGTCTTTCAATGAAGCCTCTGTTTCTGTTAACTGTTTCAATTTTCTAATATTCTAGAAAGCGATAGCTCATGGGCTAATTAGATGAAAGTTATGTGTTTTACTGACATTTGTGACTTCTAATGATTGTCTGACCAGGTAGGACTTTCGGCAGGAATACACTTATCCAGTCAGGCCCTTTTGCCTGAGTATATCACTGATGTATCTCTGTCATGGTCCGTGACAGGTTTGCCCGGACAATATCCCCTTCTTGGGCTCCGAGGCGGGTGGAGAGCATCGGTGATGAAACTTTTATCAACACCATGATAAACCAAAAAAGAAAAGCCAAGCGAACACTATCATACAGCGACCCCGATACTGATTCTCCTTCTGAACTACTATCCAATTCAACAATTCATCAGACTGCTCACTTCCCTCGGTTTTTGGTCGTTGAATCAAAAGACATCCTAAAACCTGTTGCAAAGCTTTCTCTTTTTGTTATAGAAAAAGAGTTATCTAGGTGCTTAGGCACACCCAAATCTGTGAGAAAAACTGAAAAATTATATTCTTCTTCTTGAATGTTTTTTTTCTAAACAACAAACTCTGAACTTGATGCAGCACAATACCTTCTTTGACATTGCTGTAACTAACTTTCCTCACAAAACGCTGAATACCTGCAAAGGAATCATTTTATGTAAAGATATGGCCTTTTGTTCATCTTCAGAAGAGAGCGAATTCAATTTCTCATCACAGTCTGTCTCAGACGTCAAGCGCTTTCAGGTTTTTCGAGATGGTGTTCAAAGAGATACAGACACATACAGACTGCCCAACTGCGTTCTCATCACAAATTTATTTCTTACCAAGTTCTTAGAGATGGCTGAGGAGACCAAAGCTGTAACATAAAAAAGCCCCCCACCTACTCAGCCTGTATCTTCAGTATCAAGTAGTTCCACAACAACAAGACGTTGAACCATCAACTTCTTCATTCCCACTCTCAGTGTCAACTCGGAAACAACATTCTTCTCAGCTGACATCTTCTACACGCGTAGAAAAGAAAGTAGAAAAAAAATCTTCTCGAAAGGAAATAAAAAACTCAGAGAAGGAGGAAAAATAAGTCTGATGAGCAACGTTTTGCAGAAGGGCTGAATCAGCAATCATCAGATCACGGTCCAGCAGAAATTGCCCATGTGTCTAACCCGAAAGCAAACAACTCTCATGTGGATACATAACAGATTTGAGACGTTGGAGGATATAGACGCTGAGGAAATTCTGGAGGGGTACATCTCAGACAGTGATCAATCGAGCATCTTTGGCCCGTGCAAAAATACGTGGAACAAAGAAACAGCTGGTCCTTCTCTTTATCCGAGACCAAAGTCTTCCAGTCAAAATAAACTCAACTAATGCATCACACACTTATGTTTTATATTTGTTTTACATTTTTATTTATTATAAGTGTGTTGAAAAATACAACTATCCAATGGAAATGTAGTGGCTTTAAGTCTAATTTTGAAGAAATGATATCCCTTCTTATCAATTATCATAAGCCTGTAGCCCTTTGCTTGCAAGATTTTTTTTAAAGGAATCAGTTAAAGTCAATTTCAAGTATATCTCTGTGTATAGTAAAGTATTTACAGTCTGACAGAGCCCAAGGTGGGGTTTATTTAGATGTCTACAATACTACCCCACACAACAACATCCACCTCAAAATTTCAGGCTGTCGCTGTGAGACTTTCTCTTCACACTTCTCTTACACTTTGTTCTATATACCTCCCACCCAGTGAACCAATCAATGAAAATGAGATCAATGGTGTTATTTCTCAATTACCTTCCGCCTTTCTTCTATGGGCTGACTTCAATGGTCACAGTGTTACGTGGGGCCGTGAAAGTACAAACCATAGAGGAATTCAACTAGAGAATATTATATCTAATAAATCTCCGTCCTTCATGAACGACAAAAATCTAAAACATATTTACATCGGCTACAGGATCTTATTCCTCACTTGACCCTACTCTTTGTATCCCTGTTTTACTTCAAGACTTTACTTAAAAAGTTAACTATGATCTGTGTGGAAGTGGTCATTTTCCAACCGTCATTTCATGCTGTTTTCCATCAGGATGTGAACGCCCTTGAAAATGGAAACTGAATAAAGCCAATTGGGATAAATTACAGACTCTCTGTGAACAGTCCATTACACATAAATAGTTCGTCAATTGTGATGAACCTATCAAATTCTGCATCACACTGTTTTACGAAGAAGCTCAAAATTCTGCTCCACAGACCTCGACAAACCCAAAACGCCCTGAAAAGCCCTGGTTCAACGATGATTGTAAAAAGGCTATCAAGGACGGAAAACAAGTACTCAGAAAGTCTAACCTCAGACCTTGCCCTGAGAACCTCAATTTATACCGTATTCCCGGAGAAAAAGCACGACGCACCATCAAAACAGTAAACGTAAGTCCTGGAGGCAGTATGTCTCGACTTAATAGCAGAACATCATGAAAAAAGTATGGAGAGTGATTAAAAAGATCAAAGGACAGAACTACTCTCCTATAAATCACCTCTCACAGGATGACAAAGTCCTTGATACTGCAGATGATATTGCTGATTCACTGGCAAATGCTTTTGCCAAGAACTCTTTATCGGAGAACCATTCTACAAAATTTCAAAGTAATAAGACCAAAGAAAAAAAGAAAAAAAGCTGGATTTCACACAAAGTTGTTTTTAATCCTCAATTTAAAAGGCTCTTTGACAGAAAACCAACTGCCATACATCCATTTGGTATTCGCATGGAAGCGGAAGCAGAGAACCTTAAAAATGATACGAGCTCTATTGCTCAATAAAGACTCTTTCAAATTCCACCATGGATACAGAGGACAGAGTTTCGTTTTGACCTAGCATTTAACAAGAAATCTGAAACAGACAGAAATATTCTTAAGACAAGACATGGTGAAATTAAAGCGCATTATTTATCATTTAAGCGAATCTATACAGTTTGGTCGAAATATGATAATTCTGTTGCAGCAGCTGTTCATGGAGAACGTATAAAGAAATGTAGACTTCCAAACAATGCCTCCATCTTTTCTGCCGAAGTGAAGGCCATCGATCTTGCCCTGGACCATGTGTAGAAGTCCAGTTCCTGCAGATTCATTATTTCCTCAGATTCTTTGTCTACCTTACAAGCCCTCTATAATCAAAAGTTTTAGAATCCTTTGATATGCAAAGTTTTGGAAAGGGTCGCTTGCATCCTTTCTTCCAAGAGATTAGTCTTCTGCTTACTTCAGGGCCATATGGGCATAATGGGAAATAGTTAGTTAAACTAAACTAAGGGGAAATGGCGAAAACAAAAGGCTGGTGAAAGCACAAAATCTGCACTGTACCTGCCAGTTTCTAACTTTAAGGTTCCTCATACAGATTTTAAGACATCTATATTACCTTTCACCCAATCTCTTTTGCAGTCCCAGTGGGATGCAGATTATTTTAACAAACCCCATTCTATTAAACCAATCCTTGGCGACTGGTACCCCTCTTGCAGGTCCATTCGTCTAGAAGAGGTGATAATTCAAGGCTTCAAATTGAGCATTCTCGGATAGCACACTCATGGCTTTTAGCCACAGAAGACGCACCCGAATGCATTCAATGCAATGAACACAATTGAACTTATTCTGTTAGATTGCATTGACTTTCAGCCAATTCGAGAACAATACTACAATGTTGAGAGTATGCACAACCTCTTAGGCACGGTCAAACATACATTCAGTTATCAATTTTAACAAAGAGATTGGTCTATACAACAAGCTGTCATATTTTCTTAATTACCTTTTTAAACTGTCGTGTAAACCCATGTTTGTAATCTTCAGTTTGCATCTCCTTCATGGGAAGATTCTCTCTCTTGGGGGCCTCTTATCTCATTGGAGATCGGACCTCTTTAATGGGAGTGTTGTGATCCCATTGGACGCTCCACACTTTCTGTATTTAAGCTCTCATTTCTTTGAAGCTACTATTCACAGTTTTAACTGTTTCATTTAAAACATTTCAGTAGGCAGGGATTGCCCAGCCACTCAATAATATATTTTATACATATATTACACATAATCTTTCTTCATATAACAACTTTTTCTATCAGTTCAATTTTTGAGTAGATAGGGATTGCCCTGTCACTCAATAATGTCTTTTATACATATTAAAATCACACATAATCCTTCTTAATTCAGCTCTTTTGATCTTTATCATCTTGTTCAAACCTTATTTAGCTGAAAAATCTACTTTAATTATCATATAATACAGATAAACGCGCTAAATGACCAAAGCTGTCGATGCGCCATAGAACAACATTCATTCATTTACTACAATCAGAATTTTAGATTGTGTGCATATGACATAGCATTGTGACGTATGCATATTGAAATGTTTCTGTGTCCCATTTACGTTAATTCAGAGCACAATGGAGGAAAGTCCTATGTTATTACGTAATTATGGATCCATAACATCCATTTTGTCTGACAATCAACGAAATCTGGGGCTAAAATGGTCCTTTGACATGTAGAAAATCTACCGATAGCAAAAGACTTTCGGCCCAGGTCAACCTACATAGACTACGCAGGGTGACCTGGGTCGATACACTTTGCAGGTGCTTTAAGCCCTCTTTTCACAGAGCATAGCTCATATAATTTAGATCAATCAAACCGATTATCAGAATGATTGTCCGCCTATGTTTAGTGCAATAAGTTCACAGCCTTATTACTTTTGCCACAATCAGTACAAAAATGTGATGCAAGGTGAAGTAAGCGTAATCAGCCGGTAACGTGCAAAAACAAACACGGAGAAATGGATCAGATTGACGTTCACGTTTACAACCTCTGTCTGTTTGGTACAGCGTCAGACCTTTGATTTGGATTTTGAATCACTAAAATGACATCTGATATCGCAGAATATTATGTCATGAACTATCACTTTCTCAATCAGCTCATTTATCTTGTGATATCAAATGTGGGTGCTTGATATTTGAACTCTTTGCATCTGCACCCGACCTGACAATGATGCACTATAGCCTTAAGTACGGCTGCGACTCAATCGAACTTGAACTCCAGTCCTTGCATACGGCCACCAAGTCATCACTTGCGCTTTCGAAAATGATATTTACTTATGAGTAAATATGAATTTAAGGATTGTGAGAATTTTAAATTTAGGTGACTTTGATGTCCAATATTTTATTAAAATCCTTTTGAACGACGTGTATCTAAGATGGCATATTTTAGACTCCTCTACACAGATAGCACTAGCATTTGAAAACGAAGAAAAAGAAAATGCGGTTCAGATGGAGGCATTTGTCTTTGAAAGAAACACCATGTTGAAAATGAGGAAAATAACTATAAATCTTTAGATAGAAATATTCCAAATTTTCTTACACAATTCCTTGCTTTTATATTTTGCCTTTATTCATATTTGAGCCATGCTCTGGCAAAAGATGGTTGAATGCAGCCCAACCATGATGCATTATACCAAACGAGGCATCAAACAATTATTAATTCGCAAAATCAATTTCATCTGACAACCGCATCAGTATTTTAGACTCGTTTTAAATGAAACCATTTGCAGAATTTTTAACTCTTATTCAAATGATGTTATTTGCCGTTGGAAGGAAAAGAAACGCTGTCATAGAAGGAAAAATGATGGTTAGCTGCATTTCTCCTCATCTTACAATTATTTCAGATGCTTTTTTTCTTGCGGTGGTAAAAACTTGGGGTTATGTGGTTAATTAGATAGAAAGATCCAAAAGTAATGCTGCTATTCCGTCGTTAGTTTTTTTTCTTTTTTTTTTTTTTTTAATGAAAGGCAGTGTAAATTCAAGATCAGACGTTAAAGATGAATAGACCATCAGATCGCAAAAGGGAAGACACTTACCATTCCCAAAAGGAACAGTCATCTTGAATATTGCATCAAGTAGTTTAACGGCATACAAAAGATAGGTCAATATCTAGAACGGTAGTTATCGACAAGGAACAAAAATGTCTGCAGAGTGCAGACACGCTTGAATACGATGTTATGATATTGTCTATTAGACAAATTTCATCTGCAATAACAAAATGAATTTTGCGAGATTTATACCACCCGAGAGCAAAATTTCTTGTTAAGATATAAATTATTCTTCGCCAAGGCTACCACATTGTGTTAACCGTATTAATCAAAAGACGGATCAAAATGTATAAGAGTAAAGTTAGATAAATATAAAACGTGACCAAAGGATAAATCATAACTTTGACTCCTCCGAAATAAACATAACTGTGCTACTTGGAAAACACCAACTTCTCAACAAATGCCCTAATTGTACATGTATTACGGCTTACAAGGTAAACGGTTTTGTCTGTTTACCTTGTCAGCCGTAATACATGTATAATTGTATATGATGTTCAGAGTGGTTGCAGCTTTCGTGCAAATGTCTAAAAAATGTTACTAAGGCTAGGCGCCATTAGCCCCTAGCTAAAAAATAAAATTTCAAATTGGCATCTAGCGATCAGAAGTAGATCTGTCTCTATTTAGATAAATCTACATGTATAAATTTGTCTTTTAACTTTTCATAAACCATGAAAGTTTTCGCTGGTCACACTTGATATTTCACCTCGCAGCCATCCAGATCGAACGATATCGTTTAAATAATTCCTTTTTTATCTTTCCGTGACACTTTAATATCTTCAGACTTCAGAAACTTATATTTCTTGAATTGACTTGAAAAAAATATGTGTGTGTGTGTGTGTGTGTGTGTGTGTGTGTATATATATATATATATATATGTGTGTGTGTGTGTGTGTGTGTGTGTGTCCGACATGTATTGTGCACACCTGTGCACTGAATATAGGTCACTGACACAGTGTTCCCAAATATTCAGAGACCCAGATAAGCTGCGTATTAGCTTATTTTACGCAATTCGAAACAGGAAATACGCAATAACACTTATATTGATGCGAACCCTATACGCAGAGGTTTCTCACGATACGCAATTTGTCTGATTTTCTAGGAGTATCTTATTGTTTACAACCTAGATCGTCATCTTGATTGGCTTTGTTATCACGGAAACACTCGGATACTATTTTCTGAACAAATTGTAATTTTTGTCTTAGTTCAAGCTGTTATGTATTTGTTTGGGAGTTAAGTGCGGCATGGAATATTGTTTGGCGCCAATTCAATATTTTTAACAAGGCACACTTTGTACTCATTTGACCTAGGGCCGTGGGTTTTGACGCTAGGAAATTTGAACTGAACCGTTTTTGACGCTCAAAAGTTTCTGTCAAGGCCAAAGTTTGACGCATGAGATTATCACTTAAATTAGCTCGTGTGCATCCGGGAAAAAAACAACACAATAACTATCAAATGTGATGAACACGCTCAGCTCTGTTTATCACAGCTAATTAAGCTGTTGAGTCATTTATGACAGAATGATACAGGTGTTAATCCCCTTTTCTAGTGTAAAATGACAAGTTATTAATCTGCTACACTAAATGACTTCTTTATTTCAAATGAAGAGGTAATATTTCTCCAAAAATTAAGTGACATGAAATAAAAGATCGCTGATAAAAACGCGAAAAGCCATGACACTATGAAGGTCAGTTTGACATATTCCGATCAGAGGCATCTCAAACTGTCTTTTTATCAGTAAAAGTGAATTTAAACAGCGAATTTACATTAATCTCTGTATGAAAATATAAGTGAAAGCTAAAATCGTTGTTTGATAATGAGGAAAACAATTTGGTTGTTTTATTAAAATAAATTATATAGATCTAAAAAGGTTTAAATTCGACGGTGGGAGGCAGGAGGTTTGGTCTTTTTGCCTTAAATTGTTAGCACTGGAACAAGTGTTAAAATGGGTATATTGGACATTCATACGAAGAAAGAAGACTAGAATTAAAACCCTTTAATGGATTCGACTTTTATTTTCTTCCTTTTCCACAATGTTCTAAGCTATGAAAGACAAATCCATTCACCCGAGCCACATATGAATTTGCCGTCTGCAAATGCTTTTAATATGAACGAGTCTAAAATATTGTAGTTTGGTAAACAGATAAAAGATTGTTTGTGCCCATTTTATGATCAATTCAATGCCAGGGATACAAATTAAAAATACACCAGACTTCTTCATTCCATCAAGTCTGTACATAGGATGAGATTTTTTTCTTATTCAATTTCTGTCCATAAATAAAGAATATAATAAATGAAAAATTGTCTTTATTTCACCCTTATCGCTCCATAATAACTTTTTAGTAATTTTGATCCTTGGACCTTTCTTTTTGACTCTTGGTAATTCCATTTTGACTCTTGAAAATTTGGGTCCAAGAGTCAGTGACTCTCGGGAGTGTGGACCTAGAGAGGATTCTGACTTTCTTTGACGTTGTCCATTTGTTATGGTTATTCTGGACTTTCCACGATTATATACAACATAATTAAACAATTCAGTTAGCGCATCGTATCTCGAAAAGGCCTATACTTCAGTTACTGAAATGTAATGTATTTGTGGAAATCAGTACTGAACGTAACTGAATGTTTGTTTTTAGTAACACATTTTCTTTTTTATACAATGTGTAGTACTAAACTGATAAATGAAATAAATAAAATTATTATATTTTTCAATCACTGTTATTAGCTGGACACTTTACATATGTAAAATGAGAATGTAACATTGTATGATTGAAACATACTATCATGGGTAGGAAACTTCGTATTCGGGGCCTATGGCTCTGACGAGAAAATATTGTGTTGGTCTTCCGTTTCTGAAAATGTCGGCTGTGAAACAACCAAAAAACAGGTAAGCTTGTCATTATTTGTAATCATGTGTTCTTATGTCTTTGAAATTCCAAAAAAGAAGAATGTCATGCAATGCTCTGGTCTTTCAACGTGTTTTTGGCACTACGGAAAGTTGTAACAAGTGTACAATGTTGTCTGAATCATTTATGGCGTGGGTTGACCATAGCCGAAATAATACGTCACGGACCTAAATTCAGTCTATTGTTGACATTTAATTGGCAAATAAGAGAGTCTTGCTGTTCCAAAAGCGCGAATTAATGTCTTGAAATGTTACATTCACTGCTTGTAAAGAATTGAAAAGAAAAAGCCCCAAAAATGATAAACATAAAGAAGGGCTCCGATTATGTGGACAGGCTTGAATATGTAAGTCGGCACCGACTGATGAGGGCTTTATTTAAAAAATTTAGTCTTCTGTAAAAAATTAGATCTACTCAGGAAGTAGGCTTTTTTTTTCCGTTAATACCTTTCGGTCCAAAATGTAGTACATTTGTTCGATGGAACATGACCCAATTTATGAAAGTACAAAGGACTGGTATTGTCACGATTGAAAAATGCTGTCGAATATTAGTCTATATAAATTTTGAAAATACTTTTTTGTAGCTTTTGATTAACAGAATGGTCTATAGATGTTGTCATGCTTTCGTCGTAAGTGCAGCCCACGCGTAAGTAAAAATAATGAAAAATATTTAGCATCTTTGGAAGGCTATTTGGCTATTTGGTCTCGAAATAATCATGCTTTAGCGAATTTTTTCGTGTTTGACGTAAAATACATCATGAAAACTCCATGTTCTGTTCGAAAAAATAACAGTACGCAGTTTTTTTTTTTTTTTTTTTTTCTTCTTCTTCTTCTTCTTCGTCTTCTTCTTCCTCTTCTTTTGTTCATTCAGAATTTTACTTTTTATTCAATCAAAAATACTCGTCCCGGCAAAACACGAAAAGCTACGACAAAGCAGGTGCCAAATTTACATCATCCGCTCCAAGACCCTTCAAACTGCCTTTTTATCCTAAATAATGACTCAAACAGCTAACTTCATACACTCTCAGATAATCATAATATTGGAGCTTGAATCTCAATCAAATTACGACGTAAAGTGAATGATTTCTACATTAGAGAGGGGGAGAGGTCGGCGTGAGATTTCTGAAACAAGTGCAAACGACAATGTTTAGGACAAAAACAAATATCTAGGACGGAAAAAGAAAAATAAATAACTCGAAACTATTCATTATGAACTTTTTAAGTGCCTGTCACAACTTAAGTTGCTTCTGCAGCCAGTGTAGATCAAGATTAGACTGCACAAAACGTGTTCGTTCGTTTGGATAAGTGGATGTTTGTTATCATCGGCTTAGAACATTACTGATACACATGTGACATATTCTGATCTAATATGCGTTTGGTTAGTTGAACATTGAAAGCTCTGAGTGAGTACAATGAGAATCGGGGATCTATAAACATTTTTTGGTCTTGACGTGCTACTGAAATTGATTCTTTTTCGCTGTTATAGACTTGTATATACCCCACCCGCCTGACGTACTGTTGTGTCGTGTTAAGTGTTAAAAAGAGTTAAGAGTGTCCACAAATATACCCTGAAGCGTGTATTGCGAATAGCTCAAGTGTATTTCTCACGCTTTGTAGAAGTTTCTATTCAATATCTCTGCTGCTGTCGGTACATTTTCCATTTAGCTTTTAATGACTGTTTCAAGACCAAATAGCCTTCCGAAGATGTCAAATATTTTCATTATATTTGCTTACGTGTGGGCTGCACTTATGATGAAAGCATGACACTGTCGTTCACCGTTAACCTGTGTTATAGGAAAATGATGCTTAAGTACTCCTTAGCTTAAACTATTATCAGAAGCTCAGAATAATCTGTCTTTAATGATGCCAATGCAATATTAAAGGCAGGTGAAAATATGTCGACGGAATTAGCTGTTGAATTAAATGTGTAAAAATGATCTTGAGAAATGAAATTTTGGAGCCGATATTTTTTTCCTCTGAAAAAGGAGTCAGTCGTTTTTGACGAGGGTTTACTGAAAGGTCAAACCCATTTCTTAATAAGTCAAAACGGATGAAATCAATGATGTTGGAATAGCAGTGTAAAAAGAGACAAACTTCATTTAACCTTATCAATACCAAGCACTAACACAGGGATTTTACGGAAGGCATAGATCAAGATCTGACGGTGCGGAACGTGCATTTTGATCATGAATCCATACCGTCTGCTTGGTTACTAAAGCCTTTTATGGTTTTATCTTTCTGAGTTTCAGAAGATTGTGTTTTCAACCGTCGAAACAGGTCTAGTTTATATATTAGGCGCTGACGGAGCTAAACACACTTGAGAGATCTGCTCTAACCAAAAATTTTGTCGGCGAAGACGATACTATTTAGATAAATAGATACATGTTAACATTCGCACTCTGCGCAAGCTGAACTATGTCGAAACTTTTGCTGTTGATATTTTTTCTGCCTTTTCAATGACAACTCTCAGTCGGATTTAGCCGAATTCTGGACAAAATGAATCAATATCATGCGACAAGTTGCCTGGTGTAATGCAAAGAGGATGCATTAAAATTCCTTTGTCCAAGTGCATGGCTCAATTGTCTTACTATTGCTCTTATTTTTCAGTTCAGTCACGCCTGTCATATGATCAATGAAAACTTGATGACTGTCTTTCCTACTAGAAAAACTGCTTGTGTAAGTTTTGTTGTTTTTGTAGACTTTAACGTTGGTAGGCCTGGGCCCGTATTCACCAGCCATTCTGACGAAACCTCTCAGTCTTATTCTGCACATTTTTTTTCTAAATTTGAAAGAAACACAATTTCTGATTGGCTGAAATGGTTTAGCCAATCCGAAGATGTGCTATTTTCAAACTTTGAAAATCTTGGAGAATAAGACAAAGAATGTTCCTAAGAATGGTTGGTGAATATGGACCCTGATGTGTCACTGGTATAAACACACACACACACACACACACAAAATCCCAGAGTGGGTATTATGAATTTCGGAATTTTCGTATAGATCTATGTTTATTAAGGAATGTAGTTTATCCTTTGTAAGATTAATTGAAGTTTTGTCCTACATATTTCGTGGGAAAAAAAACAAAACAAAAACATATATTGTAAACATGTCCAAGTGACCCATTTTTGTCATTATACACACTTAAAATTTGTGTCATCATAGATTTTACGAATCTTAGGACCATAATCACGAGCATTGAACATTATGCTTGCCTTCAATTTGGACAGGTCTAATAGTATGTCGTTTGGTAAAGAGTTGTATCAAAATGTGCTTTTGAAGGTCGTATCCAAGAACGAAACCTAAATACATTTAGTGTTGTCGAACCTTATCTGATATCTACTTTAGATTATTTTGAAATTTATGCGTTATGATCTTTGTGGCATTTGTCGAAGACAATGCCACTATGAGTTCAATATTGAAATTTGAAGACCATGTTTCGTATTTTGTGCAAAACCGAAGGAAATAAACCTTATTAAACTCATTTTTTTTAGACAAATGAGTTTTCGAAATGGCGTAATAAAATATACTGTTTTTTGATTGAAAATAGCTTCACCCTCTCATGGCCTTCTATTGGAACATTCGATATATTCACATGGTTTCTCTCTACCCATTATGCATCCTACCGTGAAAGAACGTTTCTCCTGAATCCTCCTGAATGATCAAAGGGAGACCACCAGTGCACAAATATTCCAAACTTTGGCATGGGTACTCTCCCTTCATCCAAACCATTTGAATAATATTTCTGTTTTTTTTTTTTTCAAATTATCAATTCCACAAAATGGCTTCCTTGAAAAATGCCACACCAGTGTTTTCAACGCTTTGATTTTAAATATAAGTCAGTATCATTGAGTATCATTGGCAGGGCTCTGCACAGGAGAAGATTCTAGGACATTGCCTCATTGAATTAGAAAAATAGCCCATCATAGTGCTTACAGCATGGACTTTGTTGCGCAAAGCGGTTTCATACAAAAGTGTGATGATTTTTTTTTTTTTTTTCTTTTTTTCATACATGTACCTCCATGAAAACAAAACAGATCCCTTCATTCCGTATAATTCAATATCACAGACAACAAATAAGCACATGTATCTAACTGCATTTTATACCAATATTGCATTTTCTAATACCCATTTCATTGGTGTTTCATAGCGCAGTAAAACGGCTCGTTCATGACGGTTAAAAATATGTAATTCATGACGTCATCATAGCATTGAACATTGTAGTTTAGTAGATCTATTATTAGAAGTAAACTATCTTTGAGGTGAGTTGAAAATTAGGTCATTTGTACCCAATAAACTGACAATGAGTTTTAAGTTCTCTTTCACTTTAATGTAGGAGATTTTTTTCAAAATATGATATTCAGAGAAAATAAACTTGGCTAGCATTTGAACTTCGGACTCGATATGAAATTAAAAAGAAAACCATTATGAAATCTCGTAAACATGTTTGTTTACATTAGTTTGACAGCAAAAGGAGATCCGGCACTGCAGGATTTTTTTTTTTTTAGCTATGAAAAAAATTCAGCCAATCAGAGCTCGCCAATATTGATGAAAACAACTAATATTGAATGATATGATCACAAGTCTTCAATTCATTTACCTAATTTCGAAAGTGTCCAGTATTTCTGCAAGTTGTTGTCTGTCTGAATAATCCATGGCAGAACACGTTCGATTTAAGTAGATCTACTTAGTTCAACATTTTGGAAACAACATTAGGGCACACCGTGAGTCAATCGAACCTCTACATTGCTTCTTACAAAGGTTGAAAGCACAAAAATACGGCTCAGTTCGTAAGTTAAGTTGATCTAAATACTATTAACTCTTTGCCAATCAACAAAAGACAAGTCAAAATTGAAAGCATGTGCAGACGATCAAATTTTCTACCTTTCTAACAATATTGTCAAAAGCATTCTTCTTTAGGGTTGCTAAAACACGGGACTGTTTGGTAAACAATGAGTACATTGGAACTGCCCAAATTGTCACTAGTTTACGCTTTGTTAAAATATTTAACACTGAAACTCATAAAAAAAATTTATATATATGAAAATTTTCAGCAAGTAGTACAACCCCTTTAAAGTGTGAGTTTTGAATACTCATGTGTCAGGTTGCACGTTTTGTGCAGTCTGGTCTTAATGTACATTTTCCTAAAAAAAACAAAGAAAAAAACGTGGCATTTAGTTGTGCTTATCAGCATCAGCGTAAACGTACTTTATTTCTTCAGATCTGCTACTACATGTCGCAAAAGAGAGAAAACTGTCGTGGGCCAGTGAATGTGAGGTATGTCTTTAGATTTTTTTTGCCACCCTCACTAACAATATCGTGTTTCACGTATACATATATATATGACCTGATGATCCATACCATGTATTTTAAGAAAAAAAAAAAAAAAAAGCCGTGCAGCCTACAGTGCAGCAAGAACTGACTTTTTAGCATATGATTGGACATGGTTTTTTCCTCCTGATCCAATGTTCCTTTGAATTTGGAACTCCTCCTCTCCCAAATTTCCTAAATATTCTTTGAAAGTGTATTGTCTGCCCTCTTTAATTCTTTTGTGTTGAAGGGAGTCAAATTACTCACATATCAGAAAATCGGAGCCCCGATAGCTCAGTCGGTAGCGTATGGGACCTGAGAACAAGGGCTCGTGGGTTCGATCCCCGGCTCGGCCAATTTCTTTCCAAGGTTTGATGAAAGTCATTGCGACAGGATTCATTCCTTTTCACTGCTGACCGTTGTTTCGACAATGGTAATGTGGGAAGCAGCCAGTGGCTTGGAATGAGTACTGGTAAAAGAAACTCCAGGAAAGCATCGATAGGTGTACTGGCCACCGCGATATAACTGAAATGATGTTGAAAACGGCGTTAACCACCATACAATCAATCGACATATCAGAAAACCAAGAGAAAATCCTCTTTTGTGAAAAAGGGATGAATGCTTTTCACCGGCATTTTCTACATTTTTGTACATATTTTCCTACACGTTCAAAGACTCATTTCGCCATTTGAGCCACATTATTTTGCCGTCTGCAAATGCCTTTGTGGACAAGTAAAAACTCCACTTGTCATGCCGAATAAGTTTACGGTCCCTGGAGGTGTCAGTGAGATTTTTATTGTTGTTTGTTTGTATTATATCTGACGCCTTTTTCAACTTTATTTCTTTTATAAAGTAGCGACCTGTAGACCAGTCTTTTTTTTTTTTCGTAGCATTTTCCTTTAGCAAGACACTTAAGAGCCCTAGCCTAAGACGTGAGTATTGAAGCTGTCGCCGTGACACGAGTGAAATATTGTTAAAAGTGTGGTAAAACAGCATTTAATCAATCCATCAATCTTGGAGTTTCTAGTACCATTACCTCGCACAATTTTCTCTCCATATAAACTTTCCCATATAAACATGATCAAGGGGTTTTTCATTCACGTGGATAACCTTCTAAAATTCATTGTTTGCTTTTTCTGTAGATTCAACCAGATGAGCCTGACAGGCCAAACTGGCGTAATGGGCAATGCAAGAAACATTGGTGCTAGAGCGATTGGTCAACCAACAGTTACTGGACTTGCACACTTCTGCCAGTAACAACCCACATGTATGTATTAACACTTAACCCCTAACCACACAAACACGACTTTAACGAGCCTAAGAAAGAGGGCTTTGGAAAACATTGTGATAACAGGATTTCTCACAATCCTTTCTACCTATCTAAGGACAAATACCATCAGTGAAAACATTTGAATTGTCCGCTATAAATTACCTCCTTAAATTTTACTGTGTGATAAAGGGTAAACTAAAGAACCCAAAAGTATTTTAGCCCGTCTGGACAGAGTCCAGAAAGAGTTATTCCACTATCACCGGCTTTGGCGTCACCGTTAGCATCAGCGTTGGATTCAGTATTAGCGTCAGCGTTAGTGTGGACATTGGTGTCAGTGTTAGCGTCGGCGTTGGAGTTAGTGTGAGCGTTGGCGTCGGCGTCGGCGTCGGCGTTGGCGTCAGTGTTAGCCTCAGTGTTGGCGCTAGCATTTGCGTCAGCGTTAGCGTCGGCGTTGGAGTCAATGTTAGCGTCGGCGTTGGTGTCAGTACTGTCGTCAGTATTGGCGTTAGCGTCAGCGTTACCGTCGGCGTTGGATTTAGTGTTAGCGTGAGCGCTAGCGTCGGTCTTGGAGTCAGTGTAAGCGTCAGTGTTGGCTTCAGAATTAGCGTCAGCGATGGCGTCAGCATTAGCGACGGCGTTGGAGTTGGAGTTCACATTCACGTCAGAGTTTGTTAAGATCGCACATTTTCCAAAGTATGTAATGGATTTGGTTCATATATCTTATGATGACAGATATAACTCGAAAGTTTCTTTTAGCAGTACCACGCCCATGATCCTGAGGTCAAGGTCGAAGACTTACCTTGTATGTTACGCTTTTTTTAAAAGCTAATAATAAACAAATTTGGCTTGAAAGCAGATAAAGCAGATAAAAATTCATTGAGCAATAACCTAGCTATGCCTGTGTCTGTGATCTTATGGTCAAGGTCGTAGATTTTGAAAGTACATGCTTAGGATTTTCTATAGTTCCTTTTTTTCCAAACCAAATGATTGAATGATTGCCACCCCCGACAATTAACTTTTTTCCGTAATTATTTTTTTAACCCTTGCAAAACCCAATCCTCATGTCCATATCGGCCGTCTGCCAATTCTTTCAGTTTGGACTAGTCTAAAAGCTTTTGTTTGATAATTCTTTATCTTTATTTTCAGTTGTCCCATGTGTTGGAACAGGACTATCTGGATAAACAAGTCGAATCGATCAAAACTATCGCGAACCACGTTCGTCGGTTGGAGCGAGTCGGTACAGGGATTGGAGAGTACTTGTTTGATAAAAACCTGAAATAGACTGATGTTGTAAATTGCCATGTTGAATACTTAACGACCAATTGACTCTTTAAACTGTTAAACACGACTCAATGCACTTTTTCACATGGTGAAGATCAAGATCTGACTGCACAGAACGTGTGGTCTAATCTTGAATCTACACTGTCCGATATGGTGATCTTTTTTTTTTTGTTTTGTTTTGTTTTGTTTTAGCTTTAGAAGCTTTTGAATTACAAAATTAAAAGTTCAATTGAAGACGAAAACTTTCGTAAAAAGTGTAGTTACTGATTGCTTAGACCTAGAAATCCTCAAAATGGCTAAATCAATTAAGTTAAAACCTCAAACCAATAGTAAATCCAAAAAATTGTGATTTTAAAGTTTCTTTAATTAAGTCATTTAACCTCTTTAGACTTCTACCAAGAAGTAGGTCAAAAGCCAGCCGAAACAGTTACGCTGAAAAAAGATTACCCAACTTTGTAAATTTTGTGCATGACGAAACGTTTGACACAAATCTAACGAAGATAATTATAATTCTACTAATTCCTGCCGACATACAGGGTTTTTGCTCGAGAAATAATGAAGGGAAGCTGATTGCGACAAGACGAAATGAAGAAAAGAGGTGATTACAAATGACCCCCTACTGAATTCACTAATGTCTATATTTGCATGTCTATAGATCGGCTATCGAAATCCAATTATGGAGCGGACACGTTTTTTTTTAGCTATGTAGTATCTATTCTTTTCCCATAGCTCGGTAGAAAAATAGGTGCCGCTATATAATTGAAATAATGTTGAAAACGGTGTAAAACAGCAATAAATCGATTGATCAGTCTATCCATCCATGAATCATTCAATCCATCCATCCATTCATCAATCCATCCATCAATCAATCAATCAATCAGTTATTTGTGTTGATTTTTTATCTTAATTACGTCTCCTACAGAAATTGTTTATATTTACTTATAAACAGTATTTACTTCAAACAAGGGTTAGTTTATCAAACATTCAAAAAGGACTCGTAAGTATTTTGACATGGTTAGACCCTTATTCTGGCGTAGAATTTTCACCAAAAAGCACCTGCAACCAAGCCTTGGCACCGTCATGCGGCGCCTTTGGTCTCCAAAGGTATATCCAGTCCATAAAATGTTTCGTATGTACTCGTATTAAACTATTTCCTATGATCTAATCTTTGCTATATATGTGTTTGCGGAAAAAGGTATATATCCCATTTTGATAGAAGCGTAAATGACATGTTGATGGCATGATAAGGGGCAGATTTCCTGACTTCATGATGAACTGTCACAAGAGATACGTCCAGGATATATTTCTACTAAGCTTGGAAAGGTCTCCTTTGTCCTATCTTTCCTAACTCGAACCCTACAGGGTTGGCGTTTTTTTCTTTTTTTTTTACGTCATCATTAATGCAACAACCTGTGTAGTGGCTAGCATTATTGATCCCCTTTAATCAATGCATTTAAAATGGGCTGAGCATAGTATTTAGATGCCTGTGTATGTATATCAGCTCTCCATAATTGATACCATTACGAATGCGACTAAACTGGGAAAGTTCTGTTGACCGCTCTTGAACTCTGCACGATTTACGTTTATGATGATTGTTCAAATAATGGAATTTGTCATAGAAGACAGTCTGAGAAAGGGGAGAAAATGCTAGATTCTACTTTTCCGAAATTGTTTCAAAAACTTTCCTTCTCATGCGTTATTGAAACATAGTACATTTGGTAAAGGTTTAGAAGGGAGTATTTAGATTTTTGTAATGACAACGATATACATAAATGGTTCATCACTGAATATTGTAACACAACAGTACATCATCAATAAATTTGAAAGAGATTCGTTGAGGAAAAAAAAAAAACATTTAATGGTGTTTCTGTTAATGGAATCCTGAGCTTCTTAAAAGAATATTTGTAAATTTCGAGCCAGAATTTGAAAAGGTTTGTAGCAATGTCACATCATAAATAACATGCGTCGTATGCACGGTGTAGGACCGGAAGTATGCATTGTATGTGACTTGGGATTCTGTACAGTGACGGACTGTCACTTGGATGGTGTTCCCACGATAAGCCAGGCTAGTGCTTTCTAGTTTATTTTGATAGTTATTATAAACTATCCATATCCAGGTATTTGTTCGTTAAATATAGACCATATCAGGAACACGTATGTGCGCTGTGAACCTTCCTACAAGTAATGGGGACGCCTTGGCCAGTTGACCTTGCTACAAATACAAATGATTTTTGTACTAAAACGACGACTTTTTTATTTGATAAGTGAATATTAAAAACCTATTTTCTTAGCGGAAAATGTATTGATAGTTTCTTTATTCATGTTTTTGTGAAAACATGTCAGGGTTTGGTAACAAAGTCGACTATGTACAATCTTCATTATCCTTCATTAGAAATGGCACGTTGAGAAATTTTCGGTTAAACAGTCATCCAAGATCTATTAACCGCTTACAAGAAACTGTACAAATTTCTTTTCTGAACATGCCATTTTAAATAAAGGATAAGAAATATTGTAGTCGACTTTGTTATCAGATTTTGACACGTTTTCAAACAAAAAATAAATAAATAAATAAATAAATAAATAAATAAAATAAAATAAAAAGAATAAAGAAACTGGTTATACATTTTCCGTCGAGAAAACGGGTTTTAAACGCTGAGTGATCGAGTGAAAAAGGCATTGCTTTGGGACAAAATCACCCGTATTTTTAGCACGGTCAAATGATTAAGGCATCCCCATTGCTCAAAGGAAAGCTCATATGAGCACACGTTTCCGGTTCTACACTTTGGTATGGGACCATATTGAAATATGTGCAATGACGTCATTTCTGATATCATAAAATTAGGCACGGTTACCCACTACCGTCCTGTTATTTAAGCACCAGAATTGCGCCTCTTTACAACTTTATGCTTGGAAAAATATATATTAGCCTATAGTATATTCCATCCTCGGAACCCAGGTTTGAAGCATTACGTTACTCTCCATGCATTACAGAATGAATCGAAACTGGGTCACCGAGGATGATATATTCTGGTGGCCAGTGCACCTATTTATATAGTTCTGAAGTTCTTTTACAATACCTTACGAAGATCTTTCCAGGCCACTGGTGCTTTTAGGTTTCTTCAGCTTCCTTTATTATATTTTTTGATACAGGATGAGATTGTATTCACCCCTCGAACGGTAAGTACAAAAACAGGCTTGAAGATAAACATTTCTCTTTTTTGGTATTTGATCATCATGGTGGGCATACATGCATTAAATAGAGTTTAGCCTTTCATTAATGGGGCGGGAGGATTGACAGAGAAAACACTCCTTATTGAAGAATTCTATCTTTCAATATTTACAGTGTACACCAGATTGACCTCCATACTATACTGTAAGCAACATATCAACACACTAGTAGGTCTTTGAGGTTCAACCTTTTCCAATAACACAGTCAATTTTCCTTCTATTACTGCGTGCAAAATCGATTAACCCCGGGGTGGGGCTATCTTCGACCCCAGGGTTACAATTCGGACAACTTTGATAAAAAAGAATTTCCTTAAAAATTATGCTTTGTATCAAATTTCAGACAAGATCTCTACAGGTATTCTGATTTAATGTGTAGAAAAGGTACGCCGAAATGTGACCAGTCCCAAACTGGGTCGAAGGTCAACTTATGACAATATTTAATCCTTTAGAACACAATTGGGTTTTAATGACCTTTAAGACAAAGACTTTTGAAAACATTGTTGGAAAAGGATGAAATGGTGGTAACCAGCATTTTCTCATTTTTCCATAATATTTTCTACCCTTCCAAAGACAAGTTTAGATTTTTAAGTCACATTTATTTTGCTAAATAACTTAAAAGAAACTTTCAAGCCGATATTGTTATTTCAAACTTAGTTTTTGGGAAAAAATATCTCGTTTCCGGACAATGTAGATTCAATATCAGACTGCAAATTCTATGCAGTCTGATATTGGTCTACACTATTCGCAAAAGGTCATTGAGTTGCGCTTACTAACCTAAGGGTTAAATGATTTGGACAAAACTTTTCCTCCTGTCCTCAGAACTCGTGTCCGTTGATTTAGAATTTTCCGAGAGGTAGTTTGTTTTATTGTTGAATTCTTTCGGGTTAGTTAAATACTATACACTATCTCTGATACTTGTCTGTGGTTGTCAAGTTCCTAAAATCGAAGCGGTCGTATCATAGCCGCATTTTCTATGAGAGCGATCCTTTACCCCCAGGCTTTACGATTTCGTAACAATTCTTTTATCAGCAGACGACACCCGGCATGAAATAGGCAGTTGATTTGCGAGTGATGACAGAAGATGCAGATGCCAGAGCGTTATAACAGAAGTACTATTGAAGCAGATGCCCGAGCGTTATAACAGAAGTTATGTTGAAAGCGGCGTTAAGCACAATACAAACAAAATTTACAAATCGATTGCTAATGTGATTTGGTCAGTTTCCGATCAGTTGCCACTTGTCAACGATAGGTCAGCGATTGGTTACTGACTGGTCGTTGAGCAATCTAAAGTAGGTTTGAGCATGTTACCCATCGCTACACCGAGGTCATGAGTCGATTAAAACATGTTGCCATATAGTATATCCCTAATTTCATTGCAACCATCGGCGATTGTATTTGATTATAAAAGGCAGCAATAATGATTGTTGTGGTCGCCAGTTAAGTTAGAAATTTGAGCGCCATTATACTTATATGAGCCGTTCTCCAAGAAGAGGGATTTAATGCATTTATAACATGTATGACCCGTTTCAGTCAACGCAGGCTGACATGAGTCGAAACCTTTATAAATTTTCCTCATGTCCAATGACAATTCTACCTCATGATTCAGCCAGTGTTTATACAAAAATGGATCAATAACTGTGTATACTGAATCACGAGGATACATTAAAACCCCAATTTTCCAGAGCGGCACTCATATAAATTTGAACTCTTTCGTCTGCTGAAAAAGACACTGAAAATACAATTCACACTAAAAAGACGATCCATTAAAACTTGTGCAAGACAAGAAAATCGTCTACATTAGGTCTTGTGTTTTACTTTTCAATGGTAAACAACAAGAAATATTGTGTTTTATACAACCATTGTATCCTGTTTCAAATATTTTGTCTACACCTTGAATACAAAATCCCACCAGCTTAGTCACATCCGTTTTGTCGTATTCGAGTGCTTTCATTTTCTGCCTAGTCTAGAATTTTGTCACCGATGAAAGAGTTAATGGCGTTGATAACGGCATTTTAACACTTATCCCGCTAAATAAATGAAATGAATTTTTCGAGTCGATGGTAAAATCCCAAATTTCCTATTCCAAAGGCATTTTTTGAGAAGGGGGGATGACATTATATCCTTATTGGACAGGGTAGATCAAAGATCAGACTGCACGTTCTGTGCAGTCTCATCTTTATCTACACTGTCCGTAAAAGGTCAGTAAGTCGCGCTTAGCAGCTGAAGGGTTAAACACTATATAAGTAAATTTACAGTTTTAAAACGTTATTTGGTTTGGGACGGGTTATTGAGTTCATACAGTGAGGTACGAGTAATACTCAGGCATTGGTGTATGCAATTTTCTGTCTTTCTGTCTCTAATTCTACGACGCATTGCATTAGTGTGACGGGTTTGCCATGTATTGACAAAGAAGGAATGTAACTCTTAACTCATTCTTCAGGTTTGTGGCCGTCAGAGACATTAAGCCCGAACTTGCCAAGTCACAACACGGCCCGCCCTGGTAACTCAGTGCTTAGGGTGTCGGACACGTGACCTGGTGGTTGTGAGATCGATACCCGGTTGAGGCAAACTTTCTTTCCGGCGACTTTTGCCTCTCATCTCTGATGCATGTAAGAAAGAAGTCAATGACTTGGAAAGAAAGTTGTGTCTGTACTGGTGTGAGAAAGCCAGGAAACACATGCGTAGGTACACTGACCACCGTGATATGACCTAAGCTGTTAAAACTGCGTCAAAATCCAATTCAATCAATCAATCACAACATGAGTTAACGACACTGAGGAAGAAGGGCTTTGATACATTGTGGGAAACCGAGAAAAATATTGTAAACATTATTTTCCCCATTTTCCATAATGTTTTCTAAGACCTTCTTCTTCACTGGAATTAAAACTCGGGATTGTTGGTTAATCTCAGAAATGTGTTTCGAGGGGAAAAATTAATATGTTAAGGGTAAGAATCAATGGTTTTTCTACATCACTAAACATATCTTCAAAAAATAGATCTCCTCAGACTTCGGAAAATGACGTTGGGGGACAAACTTGAACGTCCAAGTACTTGCTCTACTTGCTTAGTTCTCACATGAGGAGATTCCGTCTGAACCATGCTCTGGCAAAAGGGGGCTTAATGCATCTCCGTGATGCTTTTTACCAAGCAAGACATTACTTGGTCATGGATCGATAAAATCCATTATATCTAACGACCAAATGAATTCGAGGTACAACGGTCCTCGGACATACAGAAAATGGACTAATTGCAAAAAGTTTCGGTCAGGTCAGCTTGTGTAGACTGAGCAGGCTGACCCAGGTCACAACTCAGCCGATTCTGTACCTGCATCTAACCTCGTCTGTATAAAGGGTGCTCATTTAAATCGTTTTAGCGTCGACAACAACAACCACAGTGATAAGTAACCTGTCGCTAAAGAATGACTACTGAATCGATAGACCAAGTTGGGAAATAAATTCATTTACTGTTTGTCAGCCGAAATGTATTTAGAAAGATTCTGTTAGAAAATTATGAAAAGTTTTTTTTTTTTTTCTAAATGAAGTACTATTACGATTTAAGAACGGTAAAACGGTGCATTTTTGGCAATATAATGTACCGTGTAACGTTATAGGTGCATATCAAGCTACGTGATACTGCCGAGGGACTTGATCAATGTATAACCCGAGGTATGCCGAATGTAAACGCCATGGTCCATATTTGAGTACGATCCCACTTGATAAACGAGTGTCATTGGTCATGTGGCAATTCAACCAAGACTTTTCGAAATTCTGGTGCGAAATCGATGAATACCTAAAGATACCACAATTTATTTCATGTTTTCAGGAAAGTTATCGAGAAATACCAGTAAATTATTTTTCGATATTTCATGGTTACGACCAGTGAAAAGTACCGATTTTTATATTTTAACTCTTCAATTGAAGGCGGAAACAGTTGTTCCCACGCCCTAGTTACCTAGGTAAAATGCGTGTTCCTCTCAATCAGATGGAAATATGACGTAATTTACTCTACATTTCTGGTGCTTGACCTAAAATTGTAATGCGTTGCTTTGCGGAGGAGGTACGCCAAGGGGAATAACGGAAAAGAACTGTTCTGGATTTTGATGTAAGTTCCTCCGAAAAAGGGTTAACAGCATGAAATAAATAGAATATTTGTTGTTGTCGTTTTTTTTTTTCTTTTTTCTCGTGAACACCATCGATAATATTTTCACTCGTGGCGCAGCCAATCGTGAAAATATTACCGATGATGTTCACTCGATGAAATAAATTTCGATCTTTCACCGAAAAAAATAAATATCTTCTATGTACGTAGCATGTGACTTTAAGGAAAATTCATTGCAAACTGTTGTCTTATTCATTTACATGAGCCATGCTCTGTGAAAAGAGAATTTCATGGATCTGCAGAAAGTTTCGACCCAGGTTAGCCTGGGCAGTCCGCGCAGGCTAATCTGGGTCGAACTTTCTGCTATTGTTAAATTTTTGCATGTCAAAAAACATTCTTCCTCCAGATTCAGTCAGTTGTTAGACAATATGGATTTTATTGATCCACAATTACCTGCTGACTTGCTTTGTATGATGCATTACGAACATGTATTTAACCCATTTTTCCAAAGCATGGCTCATATGTTTATTTTTCCCACTTCTCTTTCTTACATAAAAAGGTAATTTACATTTCTGTTTTAAAGTTTGGTTTAAAAAAAAAACCTAAATAGCCCCCTTTAAAGTCACGTGCTGGACATTCCCTACGATTATCAGCATTCTAATATATGAACCACATAACACGCACGTTGATGCACTTATATCTGAGCCTTTACCAAGCAATCCATTGTTTTTACCAACCTACTGGAGAAGACCAGATGACTTTTGAAAATAAATTGGGAAAAGGAGAAAACGCTGGTTACCAGCATTTTCACCTTTTCTCACTTTGTTTTCAAAAGACTTTTTCTACAGGTTGGTTAAAACAAGGGATTGTTTGGTTAAGGCTCAGATATAAGCGCATGAACGTGCGTGACATAAGTAATCACTTTGACCATGTTTTTATATGTAATCTACAAGTCTAATCATCATGGACAAGTCTACAATTTGATGTTTGGTGAAGAGTTAATTATTTTACATTCATTGGCCACCTAGCAAGCACAGAACATGCAGTCTGATCTTCCGCCTACACCGCCTTCTAGTTGATTCTGATCAAAAACGTCTTTTCAACTGAAGCGATTGTTGGTATCTGGACCTAAAGAGGAGATTTACTCTGTTTGGTGGTAGAAAAGTCAAACGAATGTCAGTGACAAAGATTAGAGATGTTTCTGTGTAGGCTGATCTTGATCTATGTCGTCTACAAAATCTTCTCTTGTCTCATTTTGAGCTGAAAGGGTTTATTTTAGATAGAGATGTTCCTTTGTCTGCTTTGAACAAGGCCAAAAGCCGTGTCAACGTATCTTAAAGTTCCCCTCACTCATTCTATTCTTTATTTTTAGAAAAAATGTAGATCTTAAGAAAAAGAAAAAAGATTGCCTCCTTTCTAATGAACAATTACAGATAAAACTAATGGGATACTTTTCTTGAAAGGAATGAATCTTTTTGTTTTCTTTTCCTAAATAATTAAAAAAAAAAGTATTTCCCAACAAAGAAATTTGAGCAGCGTATGCCTGTAGTTTAGGAGTAAGGGTGGACAAGTATATATATGTATACATTGGACAATTATCATCACCGTACCAGGAGGTAATATGATGACAGTTCTACTTCTATCCTTGTTTGCTGGCGTCTGTGCTGCAGGTACGTAATTTAATATATTTAATCTATAGCTATTTATTATTTATTCATTTGTGATTTTTATACTTTATAATTATATTATCATCACAATGTCATTACTTATATGTCATATTCTAAATGTATATTCTAAATTTATCACACCGCTTCAATTTAGCTATCAGTAAGTCAGTGGAACAAGTGGCGGTGTCATCCCCATATTTCATAGTGGCTGCTCCACAAGCTGTCTCAATAATGAGACATTTACGGTTGTCATATTTGGACATTTACAGGAGATGACCAGTCGAAACTAAAATCGCCTTCGGGGACAGTCATCTGTACTACCCCGCACATACGTATGAATCCATTAAATTTCTTTTGTTTAACAACCTAATGAATCATGAGGTAGAATAGTCCTTGAACATGCGAAAAATTTACAAATAGTGAAATGTTTCGACTCATGTCAGCCTACGCGGACTGCCCAGGCTGAAAGGTGTCGAGGCTTTTTGCAGATACCTTAAGATCCCTCTTTTCCAGAGCGTGACTTGCAGACCTGGGGTCAACTAAATGATGATGTAATTAATTACATTACCAATTACATTGAAAACTTACAATTATAATTACAACAAAATACAAATGTAATTAATCACATTGCAATTATGTTATCAATGTAATTATTTACAATTACCAATTACATTGTTACAATTAAGAGAATTGGTGTACATATAAGTAATCTGTCAAGATTAGAAACAGATTAGTAAAAGGTTTAATAGTATTATTTTTATTCAATTTCATTTTCAACGTTTGTCTAAATAAGGGTGATCATGAAGAAGGTTATAGGGGAAAAACCGGTTTAATTCGGACAAACTCATAAATCCGGACGGTTCTCTAAAATCCATGTTTTTTGACGCATAGCGGAACCAATTCATTTAATTATTACCTCTTTGAAATTCGGTTTCTGTCCTCTTTTATGAATTCCATGGAGTAACCACGTCACCAAAATGGTGACTTAATTTGAGTTTCTTAAATTCGTCCACCCACGCGTTCTTTTCGATAGGTGGCTGACCTCAAAACGAGGCGGATTCACGCCGGCCCCATTCTCGAACCAATGAAAGGTATAATATGAAGAATCACAATTATAAAATTGATATTTGTTGACAGATGAGTCAATAAACAACACGATTATAACAATTTGAAGTACTTTTAGACAGAAAACAATGTGAAAATAAGGTTAACTTTAAGCCGTCCAAATTTTCACCACTATTTTTCAGATGACGTATAATTTCGGACTGGCAGAAATCGAGGTATTAATTATTATAAACAGACAGTTTATGTTAAGGTTTATTCTGGTCGGTCCTTAAAAATAACCTTTTGCTGTAAATGTAACAAAACTTATTGCCTGGAAGAGGGTTGATAAAGCCGTTAAAGGTTCATTCTAATTTTGATAACAAGTTGTTATATAAAGAAAATCCGTGGAAAAACAAACAAGTGAATTTAGTAACAATTACTCTGTGCAACACATTCGATGTCAGTGATCAACTGTTACGAAAGAATATTATGCAGATTGATAATTCTAATCTCCTAAAATCTCAAATTGATTATTTAATTTTTGTTAACAAAAGTTCGGGCTGTTTGAATTTCATCCTTCGATAATTTACTTGACCGGGTTTCCCCTCTTTTATGTCCGTATTTTTCCTATCTCGTCTGAATCAAGCCGTTTTGCAGTAGGCTCAAAAATAACACTCTCTCAATACCTTGGCTCATATTTCACTAGACATTTTGCTGATGAAAAGAAATAAAATGATAAATGGAATGAGTAACACCGGACTTGTTTCTGAGTTCCACCGCTACATTGCATAATTAAGTCTCTACGACGGTGCTGCAAAAACGTCCGAAATTGCCCAGTCTTCCCCTATGGCTCAGTCTTTGTTACACTTTAAGAACATCAGAGTTTCAAAGTTTTTGTCGAAGGGCAGTGCTTGCACTAAGTCTTAAAATTGCCACTCCTGTCTTCAGGAAGTGAAAAGGGTGATCATATACAAAAATCCATTTCATGTTTTGTATGATGTGTTCAGTCCAAGATCACTTTGGAAAATGA
This sequence comes from Hippopus hippopus, assembly GCA_946811185.2. Taxonomy (NCBI): domain Eukaryota; kingdom Metazoa; phylum Mollusca; class Bivalvia; order Cardiida; family Cardiidae; genus Hippopus; species Hippopus hippopus. Next base: position 33,451,975 of record OX328106.1, read on the forward strand.
CCAAATCCGTTTTGTTCATGTTTACATGTAAGAGTTTTAAATGTGTCCACAAAACAATTATCTCATTTATTTACCATTGAAAAATGGCTTAGTCTCACTGGACAATTGACTTATCCCCTCACTTTCACACCTTGTTCTTACAAGCTATACCAGCCCTAGGCAGTAATCTCATTGATACCACATTATTAAAAATGTGTCAGTTTCACAGTTAATTGTTAATAGTTTTAACTCTTACCCCTTTACCATTTGAACCCTGGTTTATATGTCCCTGCAGAAGATGCCTTTTTAGCACATTATGGTAAAAGAATAAATCGCTCATAACGAGTATTTCCTCCTTTTCTGAATCTTTTTTCTACCCTTCTAGAGACAAACCCAACACCTGAGTTAACTTATAGTCTGCAGTTGCTTTTGATTTTAGAAATGACTATTTTCTGGTAAAGAGTTGATATATTGATATAATGAGACTTGTTTGATTGTATTTTAATGTAATTGAAAGTAATTGCTAATTACAGACTAATTTAAATATAATTAATTACATCACAATTACTAATAATTGACAAAATGCTCAATTACCAATTACACCCAATTACTTCAAAAATGTATTTAATGACAGTCAATTACAATTACTTTTTTCAATTAGCCTAGGTCTGGTGACCTGTATATTTTCACAGTGAAAAAGAGAGAGAAATTTGATTTACATTTGTAAGGTAGTGGGATAACTTAGTTTTCTTATAATGTGGGACCGTTTGGTAATCTTTTCGAGTGAATTTAGAGCACCATAATGATTGAACTGAAAGACACTGAATTATTTCTACGATCAAAGAAATTACCTGTACATTATTTCACACTTCATTTGTAGATTCTGTTTTTTTTTTTTTTTTTTTTAGAAGGGGGGGGGGTTATTATAGCTTATATTGTGATCAGGAAATTCTGGTTCGATCCTAGCTCGTGGAACTAATTACGAAAAAGTATAAAAAGTATCCGTCGGCATGTCAATTCGGAGTTCTTCATATAAATAAATAATACAGGAAAAAGCTGATTTTTCAATATTACCTTAACTGCTGAAAGTAGCGTAATACACCAATCAAAGTTAAACTAGGTCATCTACAGGTGGACCATTTTTTTTTTCCAGTTATATATCTGTCAATCAATTACTTTTACCAACTGTTTTTCTTTTTCCCATTATACTCCTTTTAATCCCTTTTTTTACCATCCACCATTTTCCCCAATTCCATAGGTTTTTGTTGGTGTTGCTGTTTCCTTTTCTCCCTTTTATTTTCTGTTTTTCTCCTCCTTTCCATCCTTATTTCATTTTCATTCATTCATTTATTCATTCAGACTATGTGAAAACTATTCGACAAAACTACGAAGCTCACGTCAACAGTAAAATTGTCAACCAAATAACCCGAGAGCTACAGGCCAGCTATGTGTACCAAGCTTATGTACGTATAGGCAAATTTGAAAACGGTTTTTCAAATACTCAATCGTTCGAATATATCCATTATCATGTTTTATTTTTTCATTCTTTGGTTTAGCTCTTAACCAGATGACAAAACTTTACAATAGCCCAAATCGAAAGCATTCACGGATGGCAAATTACATGAGGCTTATGTAATGGAATACTTTTTTTTCAAGAGTCACAAGCGTTGCGTAAAAAGGAGGGCATAATGGTAACCAACATTTTCTGCTTTTTATCCAATGTTTTCGAGAGCCTCTCCCCTCGAGTCGTTAAACCATAAAAGTGTCAGATCTGATAAATGACGAAGTCCAATTGGCAGCAGATGGGATTTTCTTTGAAATTAATGTAAGAGCACTCCTGTTTAGGTATGTAAACTGTCAGAATATCTCTTACAGGGTTTTCAAAGAAAGGGGAATGCTTTAAGTCACTAGCAGACGACAAAATTAGGTGAGATTTGTCTCCGAATAGGTGAAACACATCATGATAAAAATGCTGGGTACCAGTATTTCCCATATTAGCCACAATCTTTTCAAATGGCAGTCAAGAGAACACAGGACCGTTAGGTGAAGAGAGTAATTCCTGTTTGTTATATAACTGATTTCAGAGTCATTATTTCGGTCGTGCAGATGTAGCCTTGCCTGGATTCGCCAAATGGCTTGAGAAGGCTTCTAAAGAAGAAAGAGAACACGCCACTGGGTTGCTAGACTATGTCAACAAACGAGGTGGTTCTGTTGTTTTTGATGACATTCAGGTTAGTTATCTGATATAGCTTTATAAGGTCTAACACTAGTACAGAATGCTTCCGGGTCGTAGTAGCATCAGTACGGAATGCTTCCGGGTCATAGTAAAAAAGTAGTGACACTTGAAAACTTCATATCAAGTATTTCTGTTACACTGACTTATCAGAAAAGATGACAGAACATATCTAAATATATTTGTGTATATTTGATTCGATCATTTCTTTATAAAGTGAGCATTACTTTGCTATTTCTTTTAAAACTATGTAGTATCTGTAACCTTATGAAGAAACATGGTTACAACGCATAAAGTCTTTTTATCACTCTAACCTTTTTCAAGAAAAGTTGTGTTGAGGAAGAATTACAAAATAAGTTCATTGCACACAAGGTCACTTTCCTCACCCCGTGGTAAAGGCCGCTGGACAATAGTGTTTAGAGAGATGAACATTGAACCAGCATTTTCTTCGTTGACCACTGTGTTTTCTGTTCTGTCACAGATAAACCCTATTATTTGCACGACAGTTATTTTGTTATCTGCACATACTTTCAATTTCGAAAATGTCGTCTAATGGAGTGTTAAATAATAAAATGTTGGTCGATAAGACGTCATATTTTGGATATTGCGGTTGTCATAGCAAAATTCAGAATACCGAAATACATTGGGATAATAGAGTTCGATCAGAAAGACACCAGGTAAATGAAAATAAGATAGATAATATATTCATGTATGTAGACTATCACATTGTATCACAACGATATCAGGATACTCACCTCGTGTATCAATAACCTACACTTTTCGGTCTGAAGTAGGCTAAACTAATTTCACAGATTACAATATTTCGATCTTTAGATCAAGGCCAATACTTAAAACTTTTGGTTCTTTCTCCTGTACTCTACTAAACCGTACAATACACGCACACTCAAGGTAGAAAATACGAATAGTAAAATAACCATAATTTTATAATGATAAAAAAAGAATGGGGATATCACTCCATAAGATACTAATATGTATTTCATATTTTTTTCAAAAAATGGAAAAACACTCTTGGTTCAGGTAAGCAAGAAAAAAAGTTTCATGAGAATTGGCTAGAGTCATAACAAATATTCGATGTCTCGCTGATTTACTTACTTACGGTCAAACCTCGTTTTCTTGACGGATACTTTTGCTAATATCCTATCATTTTTTTATTTCGAAAGTCACTAGTGATGGCTATGAACAGTATCAAAAGACAATCATATCGATAAAACGTTGCTAGCATCTTTGGCAAGATGTTTTTGTCAAAGGTTTTCGAATCAAATATATCAATAAATGAGCCACGCTCTGACAAGAAGGGGCTAAATGTATCTCCGTGATGATTGGTATCAAGCAAGTCGTCATATAATTTTAGACCCATAAAACCCATTCTGTCTAACAACCGAATGAATCATGAGGCAGATTGGCCCTTTGAAATGCGCAGGCTGATGCCTGCGAAATTGCTTAACGTCTGAGCACCAGACAACAGCCAAAATACTGTGAGAGGCCATACAGTACGATAGAATTTAAGAAAAAAAAAAAGAAAAAAACTGCACCCTTCTTTACGGACATGTCTTAAAATGAGTGCAGACTGATCCTCCGAAGAGAAAACTTGATTGGACGTAATGTTATATTTTTAATATGTCACATAACGCCCCGACAAGTTTTCTGTCTGTTTGATATTGCACTGACCTATGTAGTGAGATGTTGCATCGTGCTACAAGCACATGTATTTTTGATCTACAAACACAAGTTCCCCCAGCTAAGCGGGGAATAGAAATAGCTTACCTGTCGCACGACAGCAGGGATAAGACTCTCCCCCCATGCCTGCCTGTTTGCCGTGTCGTTTGATGGCAGTATCCTGGTGGTTGAGTGGATTCAGAGTATGTCCATTTTATCACTCTGTTTTCACAAGGCACCACTTTTGCCTTGAATTGAGGTAAGCAAGGAGTCAGGAGGGCCCGTTGTGATCAATGGGCTGGTCATGCCAAGCGCTAGGACATTCAAATATTTCCCGCTGACCTTGCTCTATCAGTCTTTCTATGAGACCTCTGTTCCAATTTTCTAACGATCTAGAAAGCGATGGCTCATGGGCTGATTAGGTGAAAGATATGAGTTTAATTGACATTTGTGACTCTAAATGATAGTCTGATCTGGTAGGACTTTCGACAGAAATACACAAGTTTGTCCAGTCTGTCCCTTTCGCTGATCACTGATGTATCTCTGTCATGGTCTGTGACAGGTTTCCCTGGAAAATGTCCCCTTGTTGGGCTCCGAGGCGGGTGGGGAGCATCGGTGATAAAACTTTTATCAACACCATGGCATGCCGAAAAAAAGCCAAGCGAACACTCTAATACAGCGACCCCGATACTGATTCTCCTTCTGAACTAATATCCAATTCTACAACTTATCAGAATTCTCTTTTCCTCGGTTTTTGGTCATTGAATCAAGACATCCTAAAACCTGTTTCAAAGCTTTCTCTTTTTGTTATAGAAAAAGCTTATCTAGGTGCTTAGGCACACCCACATCTGTGAAAAAAAAACTTGAAAAAATAATACTCTTCTTGTTGAATGTTTTTCTATACAACAAACTCTGAACTTGATGCAGCACAACAACTTCTTTGACCTTGCTGTAACTATCTATCCCCACAAAACGCTGAATACATGCAAAGGAATCATTCGATGTAAAGATTTGGCCTTTTGTTCATCTATAGATGAGATCGAATTCAATCTCTCTTCACAGTCTGTCTTAGACGTCAAACGGATTCAGGTTTTTCGAAATGGTGTTCGAAGAGATACAGACACATACATACTTACCGTTTCAATTCCCAACTTATCCTCTTCAAATAAGGTAGGCTTCCAATCAGTAAAGGTTGAAGTCTATGTTCCAAATCCTCTGCGTTGCTTCAGATGTCAGCGATAAAGGCAGCGTGAATATAAATGCAGCAATAGACAGATTTGTCGTAAATGCGCATTTGAAGGCCCTGACCATGATCCAGCAAGTGTGAAAATCCTGTGTAATCTATCACAGCAAAACTCTCCACCCTCCATACTCCAAAGAATGTAAAGAATTGAAGGAGTTTCTCCCTTTCAAGTATAAAGAAAACCTTACCTTTCCGGACGCAAATAAATTAGCCCAGCAACGTAGGAAGAATGGACAGCGCCTATCCAGCACAAAAACCTATGCAAATATTGCACCTATTCCACAAAAAGACGGCCCAAACTGGCTGAGGAGATCAAAGCCTTAACATCAAAAAAGCCCCCAGCACCTACTCAGCCTGTATCTTCAGTGTCAAGTTGATTCACACCAATAACACAATCCTGTTTTAACCCCCAACAAGCTTCGTTTTCTTCTCTTCCTAATTCCAAAAGAAAATTCACATCATCTTAAAACCTCGAAAACAAACAAATGTTTCATGTAAAGCAGCTGATACCATGTCTCGTCTCACATCCGAAGCATCTAAAACAACCGCTGAACCATCGTCTTCTTCATCCTCACCCTCAGTGTCAACTCGGAAACAACATTCTTCTGAGCTGACATCTCCTGAACGTGTAGAAAAGAAAACAGAAATAAATAATCCTCTCAAAACGAGGTAAAAAATGCTCAGAGAAGGAGGAAGAATAAGTCTGATGAACATGGAGAAGGGCTGAACCAGCAATTATCAGATCACAGTCCAGCAGGAATTGCCCATGTGTCTAACCAGATAGCAAACAACTCTCATGTGGACACCTCCAATAGATTTGTGACTTTGGAGGATATGGAAACGAAGGAGATACTGGAGAAGGACGTCTTAGACAATGATTAACGAAGCGTCTCGGGCCCGTGTTAAGATACATGGAACAAAGAAACAGATAGCTGGTCCTCCTCTTTACCAAAGATTAAAGTCATCAAGGCATAATAGGTTCAGCTAATGCATCACACTATTATCTTTTATATTTGTTTACATTTTTATCTATTATAAGTGTGATGGCAAAGACAATTATGCAATGGAATTGTCGAGGACTTAGTTCTAACGTTGAAGAAATATCCCTTCGTATCAATGATCATAAGCCTGTAGCCCTTTTTTGTAGGAAACTTTCTTAAAGCAATCAGATAAAGTCAGTTTCAAGTATCATTCTGTCTAAAGTAAAGTATTTACATAGGGTGACATAGCCCAAGGTGGGGTTTCTTTAGCTGTGTACAATACTATACCACACAAAAACATACAACTCAACTCGCTGTGAGACTTTCTCTTCTTAACCTATGTACTTTATACCTCCCATCCAGTAAACCAATCATTGAAAAAGATATCTTATTTCTCAATTACCTTCCCCCTTTTTTCTATGTGGTGACTTCAATGGTCACAGTATTATGTGGGCTGAAACAGTACAAACCAAAGAGAACTTCAACTAGAGAATATCATATCTAATAATTCTGTCCTTCATGAATGACAAGAAGTCTAAACTATACTTACATCCGGTTACAGGGTCGTATTCCTCACTTGACCTGATCCTTTTTACGCCTGTGTCACTTTCAGACTTTACTTGGAAAGTTAACAATTACCTGTGTGGAGGTGATCATTTTCCAATCATCATTTCATCTTGTTTACCATCAGGATCTAAACGCCCTTAGATGTGGAAACTGAATAACGACAATTGGGATAAATTCCAGATTTTCTATGAACAGCGAATTACACATAAAACGTTCGTTAATTGTATTAACCTATCAAACTCTTCATCACTCTGTTACTCCAAGCAGCTCAAAATTCTGGTCCACAGACCTATACAAATCCAAAACACCCTGAAAAGCCCTGGTCCAATGATGATTGTAAACAGGCTGTCAAGGACAGAAAACAAGTACTCAGAAAGTTTGACCTCGGACCTTGCCCTGAGAACCCCAATTTATACCATATTTCCAGAGCAAAAGTACGACGCACCATCAAAAACAGTTAACGGAAGACCTGGAGGCAGTATGTCTCTAGACTGAATAGCAGAACAATACCAAAGAAAGCATGGAGAATGATTAAAGAGATCAAAGGACAGAACCACTCTCCTATCACCTCTCACAGGATGACAAAGTCCTTGATACTGCAGATGATACTGCTGGTGCACTGGCATATGCTTTGCCAAGAAATCTTCATCGGAGAACCATTCTACAAAGTTTAAAAATAATAAGACTAAAGAAAAAAAAAAAAACTTGATTTCACACAAAGTTGTGTTTAATCTTTAATTCAATAGGCTCTTTGACAGAAAACCAACTGCCATACCCCAATTTGGTATTTGCATGAAAGCGGAAGTAGAGAACCTTAACACTGATACAGCAGCAGCTGTATATGGAGAACCTATATAGAAATGTAGACTTTCAAACATTGCCTCCATCTTTTCTGCCGAGGTAAAGGCCATTGATATTGCACTCGACCATGTTCAGAATTTTAATTCTCGCAGATTCATTATTTTTCTCAGATTCTTTGTTTATCTTACAAACCCTCTATAATCAAAAGTTTGAGAATCCTCTGATCTGCAAAAATTTGGAAAGGGTCTTTCGCATCCTTTCCTCCAGGAGATTACTCTTCTTCTGGCCTCCAGGTCATATGAATGAATGAAATTAATTAATTAATATATTGACTTAGACACCCTGTACATAGTTACAACCAAAATAAATTTCAACATGTCCCACGTGATACACAACCCCCCTCTCTCCCTCTCTCTCTCTCTCTCTGACAAAAATATTTAAGGAATACCTATATAATAAAATGCAAGTACCGCCTCCTCTCTCTCTCTCTCTCTCTCCCTCCTATATATTTGATAAATACAAATAAAAAGATACAAGAGCCCACCCCCCTTTATATCTATATCTCTCTCCCTCTTTTCTGTCACCGCTCTTTCGCTCTCAAAATTACAATATGTTTGTATATTTGATCAATTAGCGCATATAAAATTATACAAAGTACTCTCTCTCTCTCTCTCTCTCTCTCTCTCTCGGACAAATATTTACTCTTTACCGAACGATAAAATTTTATACTGGTGCCAATTTAACGTATTTGCAGACGAAAAATAAAGTATGGCTTCACTGATTGGTTTACCTCTAAAAGGTAGAAAACATTGTGAGAAAAGGAGAAAATGGTGGTTACCAGCATTTCTCCTTTTTTCCACTATGTATTTAAAGCCTCCCATTTCAAAGTTGATAAAACACAGGATTATTTGGTTAAAGGTTAAAGAATACATATATAACTAATTACAAGTAACGCCCTCTCTGTTTCTGTTTCTCTTTCACTGTCTCTCTGTCTGTCTCTCTGTCTGTCTGTCTGTCTGTCCCTCCCTCTCTCTCTCTCTCTCTCTCTTCTATGTCAAATATATTTAATCAATACATGTATAGCAAGATGCAAGTACCCCTCCCACTCTCACTCCCTCTCTCTCTCTCTCTCTCTCCCCCTCCCTCTCTCTCTCTCTCTCTCTCTCTCTCTCTCTCTCTCTCTCTCCAGGTATCCTCTTTTCTTTCCCATATATCTCTAGATGTAGAGAAATAGTAGGTCTCACTATGATTCGACTTTATTTTTATTTTAGGAGAAGGCTTTAATATTTTAATCTTCAAACAATGTTTATGGAACGTTTATGTCAGAAATCAGTTTTTAAATTTGTTTTAAATATTTTGGGAACGATAACGCTACGACAAAATTTTCTTTCTTTCTTAGAATGCCTTTAACAAGAATTTACCAAGGTTTATAGTTTCTTTCCTATTATTTGTATTCAAGAAAGCTATGAATTTGAACTTTTTTTTTTTTTTAATAATATTTCTTGATAAATTGTTGCCTGAAAATTCTTGATTTGACGCACTTTAAAACAAAGGTTTGGTAAGACATACTCTTACATTATACGGATCAACTATATCTAAATATGGTTCTTACGAAAAGTTTTGTTTAAGACGGACATAAACTGGTTTATATACTTTTGATAAATTAGCACTCCGCTTCTGCTGAAAGCAGTCAGTTAACCTCTGTTTAACCAATGGGCATAAGGGGAAATGAATAAAAGCTGATGAAAGCCCAAAATCTGCACTGAACCTGCCAGTTTCTAACTACATGTATAAGGTTCCTCGTACAGATTTTAAAACATCTATCCTTCCTTTCACCCTATCTCTTTGGCAACCCCAGTGGGATGCAGATTATATCAACAAACTCCATTCTTTTAAACCAATGCTTGGCGAGTGGTACCCCTCTTACAGATCCATTCATCGAGAAGAGGTGATAATTCAAGGCTTTGAATTGAGCACTCTCGGATATCACACTCAAGGCTTTTAGCCACAGAAGACGCACCCGAATGCATTCAATGCAATGAACACTTTACAATTAAACATATTCTATTAGATTGCATTGACTTTCAGCCAATTCGAGAAAAATACGATGTTGACAGTCTGCACAACCTCTTTGACACGGTCAACATTGCTTCAATTATCAACTTTATCAAAGAGATTAGTCTATACATTTTCTTAATGACCTTTTTAACCTGTCGTGTAAATTTTAAGCTCCCATTTCCTTGAAGCTACTATTCACAGTATTAACTTTTTTCAATTAAAACATTTCAGTAAGCAGGGATTGCCCAGCCACTCAATAATACAATTTATCCACATGAAAAATTGCACATAATCCTTCTTCATTTAAGGACTTTTTACTGTCAATTAAATATTTTGTTCAAATCCTTTTTACTAAAGTCTTAACTTTACTATTTTTGAGTATATAGGGATTGCCTGTCACTCAATAATGTCTTTTATACATATCAAGATCACACATAATTCCTCTTAATTTAAGTCTTTTGATAGTTATCATTTTGTTCAAACCTTGTTTAGCTAAAAAAATCAAATTTAATAATCATTTAATACAGATAAGCGCTCTGAATGACCAAAGCTGTCGATGCGCCATAAAACAACATTCATTCATTCATTCATTCATTCATTCACTACAAACACAATTTTAGATGAGTGTGTATATGACATAACATAATGACGTGTGCATATTAAAATGTTTCTGTGTCCCATTTACTGTAACTCAGAGCATAATGGAGGGAAGTCCTTTGTTATTACGTAATTATCGTTCCATAAGATCCATTTTTTCTGACATTCAACGGAATATGGAGGTAAAATGGTCCTTTGATATATAGAAAAATTACCAATAGCAAAATGTTCCGGCCCAGATCAACCTGCATAGACTGCGCAGGGTGACCTGGGTAGAAACACTTTGCAGGTACATTAAGCCCCCTTTTCACAGAGTATAGCTCATATAAGTTAGATCAATCAAACCGAGTACAAAATGGATTAAAAATGACGTCACTGTCCGCCAATGTTTAGTGCACTAAGTTCACAGCCTTATTACTTCAGCCACAATCTGTACAAAAAAGTGATGCAAGGTGAAGTAGGCGTAATCTAAGGGAAATGTGCAAAAACAATCAAGTACGCAGAAATGGATCAGACTGATGTCCTCGTCCATGTCAGTGCAACAAGTTGACAACCTGTATCTGTGTGATGACACGTCAGACCTTTGATTTGAAGTTTTAACCACGAAAATGACATTTGACATCGCAGAACATTATGTCATGAACTATCAGTTTTTCAATTAGCTCATTTATCAAGTGGTGCCAAATGTGGGTGCTTGATATTTCTGCACCCGACCTGACAATCATGCACTATGACCTGAAATGCGGCTGCGACTCAATCGAATTGATCTCCAGTCCTGGTATACGGCTACCGAGTTATCACTTGCGCTTTCGAAAATGATATCTACTTCTGAGTAAAAATGATTTTAAGTATTGTGGGGATTTTGAATTAAGGTGACTTTGATGTCCAATATTTTATTGAAATCCTTTTAAACGGCGAGTATTTAAGATGACATATTTTAGACTTCTCTACGCAGAAGATAGCACTAGCATTTGTAAAAGATGAAAAAGAAATGCAGTTCAGATGGAGACATTTGTCTTTGAAAGAAAAGAAAACCATTTTGAACAAGGAGGTTATTACGAAAGCCTACAAGGGTCAAAATGAAGGTAAAATATTTTTATCAAAAACACGTAATAGAGTGAATTCAAAACACGTTATAACGCAAAAAAAGTCGCACTAACGCGAAAAATCTCGTAATAACGTGTTTTAAAACACGTAATAACATGTTTAAAAGTCGTAGTAACGTATTGGACATTCAGAAAAGTCATCTCAAGCAAAATTTCGACCCAGCTCAGCCTGCACAGTCCCACTTAGATACTTTTTTGCAGATGCATTAAAAGCCTTTTCACAGAGCATAACTCATTTGAAAGTGACACAATATCATGGTTAAAGTATCATATGTATCTAAATTGTCCATGCAAGTTGTCGCTTCAGATCAGCATATAAAAGCACAATTTTGTTAACCGACTTCAAATCCTTTGCTCTGATCAATAATCAAGTGGCTTCTTGTGTCTCCGTTCTCTTCTTGAAGATCTGCTGTGTCGATAAAGTGTTTCCTAAGCTAACAGGTTGGCACTCGAAACCAAAGCACTGAAAGCACCGATGGCTAGGGACAAGTGGAAAGTGCATATATGCGTACAGCAATTCGTATTCAACCATTAACTGTCCATTTAAAAAGTTGGAAAAGAAGCACACATTTTTGTGTACTGCTGCGCTTTTTTTCTTATTCTTTTTATTTTTCAGGCATATCCAAACGCTTTGAAGTAGTGAATTGATGCATCCACACGCTGCGTCCACATGTTGCGAAGTGTGTGTGTGTGTGTGTGTGTGTGTTTTATATATATATATATATATATCCTCTTCTTCTTCTTCTTTTTTTTTGGCCAAAGAAGAAAAAAACTAGAGCACTGCATGTGTATGCCAATGCTTTGCTGCAGTTGCTTTTAGTGAAAATTGTAAGTCGAGAAACCGGAGATTACCGTGTCAAAATATTCAGATGGTTACCTTCCCCTGTTGTATGGGTTCACCTAATGGTAGTTAACAACTGGTACGATTTTGAAGTATATATCATGGTTAACATCTACTTTTAGTTGGAAGTAAATGTCTCCAGCAATTACAGAGGTACTATAAAATGCCAAGATATTTAAGCATTCTTCAGTGATAACAGAGGTATTATAAAATGTCAAAATATTTGAGCATTCAAAGTCAAAAAGGAGCATTTATAGATGTTTCAAAAACACTTTGATGGATATATGTCCCTGTTAAATGGGTTTTCCTTTTGATAGTTAACACTAGTCCAAACTTTAAGGAAATATCTTCGATAATGACAGAGATATCAAAAAATGTAAAAGATTTTGCACAAAGACGACGCAGACGGCGCCAGGGCTGTGAAAAGTTCTAAATGTTTTCAGCGGGGCTGAAAATCTAAGTTATTTCATAGAATACTGAAAAGTTCCACTATGACTGTCATGGGTTTCTTTTTCAAACAGTATGCAATATGGATGAAATTGGCAACACAATAGAGAACAGAAAATTGCGCAAGAGAAGCAGCTTTTCCTTCGACAAGGAAAGTATTGCTTTTTTCAAAATTTTAGTTATACAATAAAACACTACTACATTATTAATTGTAGTGCTTGAATACAAAGGTAGTAATTACAGCTGTGTTCTGAGACTATTTTCTACTTGCACCTGAGAACAGTTAATAGTGTCTTTGAGATACATTTCTATCACAGAAACACTACTTGTTGCCTGCAAATTTGGACATGCCCAAAACTTGTTCTTGTAAAGAATTTACTATTTACGTAGTAATAGATGTTAGAATTGCCGAAATTGGAAGTATTAGCAGAGAACAATTTAAATGGGCTACGGTGATTGACATTGTCTTTGAAATGGTAAAAAATGCAACAAAGAAGAAAATCTTCCTTACCAGCATTCTTTCCATTTCTTTAAAACAACATGGTTCTCTGCGGTGTCATTACATCATCTTTTTGTTCAGGTTCAGAACGAAGCACATTAGGAGCACAGCCCCCTTTTCATTTACATGTATTAATATTTCAGAGTGGAATTATTGCGGTGTTCTATGAAATGGAAAAAAAACGGGTTCTTGTATGGACAAAAGCAAGACTTTTCATAAAAAAAATCATCTAAAGCCTATTATCATGATGGGTTTAGCAATAAACAAACAAGAATTTGATATATCATTTCGGTCTTATGTATCAAAATATCAGTCCATACATTAATAAAACAGATTGTATAAGTATCAACTCCTACAGCCCAAAATGAACATATTTCTTTTAATTCTTCACCAACCAACATAACTTTATACTTGTTTAATGTGAAACCATTTGCAGAATTTAATTTTCATTTAAATGATGTCATTTGCCTTTGGAAGGGAAGAAAACGCTGTCAAAGAAGGAAAAATGATGGTTACCTGCATTTCTCCTCTTCCTACAATGATTTCTAAAGTTTTTTTTTCTTGCGCTGGTAAAAGCTCGGGGTTATGTGGTTAATTAGATACAAAGATCAAAAAGCAATACTGCTATACTACTAGTTTTTTTTTTTGTTAGGAAGGACGTTGTATATCCAAGATCAGACTTTAAAGATGGATAGACCATCAGATGGCAAAAGGTAACATACTTACCATTCCCAAAGGGAACAGCCATCTTGAACACTGCATTTGATAAAGTAGTTAAACGGCATACAAAAGATTGGTCAATATCTAGAAGCACAGTTATTGACCAAGAACAAAAATGTCTGCAGAGTGCAGACACGCTTGAATAGAATATTATTATGTTGTCTAATAGACAAATTTCATCTTCAATTACAAAGATTTTGCGAGATTTATACCACCCGAGAGCAAAATGTCTTGATATAGATATCTAAATGATTCTTCGCCAAGGTTATCACATTGTGTCAACTGTATTAATCAAAGGACGGGTCAAAAATGTAAAACAGTAAAGTAAGATAAATATAAAACGTGACCAAAAGATAAATCATACCTTTGACTCCTCCGAAAAAAACATAATTGTGCTTCTTGGAATACACCAACTTCTCAAAAAATGCCCTAAATTGTTCATGTATTACGGCAGACAGGGTATACGGTTTTGTCTATTTACATACCATACATAAATACATACCATAAAAGGCCAATCAATCAAATGTCTACTTCGCCAAGCCCTATATGCATGCAGTGGTGTGCACACAGAATTTTCTCACAATATTCACTGCGAACCAGTCGGGAATCACTTTCGAGATTTAGTCGCCGCCCAAAAGTTCTAAAATCACTGTTTTGATTCTGCATTATATGGTGTGCATCCTGTCAGGAATCTGTGACAAGCATTACATAGTGTGTATTTAGCGATGACCCAAGGTAAACATGGGTGTTAGTTGCGTCATGCTCTGTTTGGCGAAATTAAGGGGAGAATTGTTTACTAGTTTAAGTGTTCTCATTTAAAATTTATCATACATACAAACACCTTTAAAAACGTTTGCTTTGAAAACATTTTCTCTAGCCCTTTTCTCGATATATGTAGACACCGACCGTCTCTTTCCATTTCCATTTTACATCACGGATAGATAACTCGTAAGGTGTAAGGCGGTTTTTAAGAGTGTGTCGTTTCAAGCCAATCGGAAACGACAGTTGCAGAGACAGAGAACACCGTATTTTCCGGACAATAGGATGCAGCCTATCTGTTGAAAAAGTGGAAATTTTCAAGGGTGCGGCCTATAAGACGAAGCGGCTTATACGTTAATCTTATTTTTCTATTTGACCTTTTTGTGCGGCCTGTGTCACTAAAAATAAATGAAAACCAGATGATGGTTCCCCATGTGGGTGCCACATTGGTTCACGCCCACTAAGTATTTCTCGAACATTGTTAACTTTGTTTTGTTGCTAGTTCAATTAATCTGATTGCAAACTTGTGAATGTGCTAAAATTCCTGACCAACCTTTTGTTTGATGATGTCTATTGTTACTAATCAGCGATTAACTGCGAATGCGATTAAAGACGCTGTTTGGTGTGTACCGTCAATCGAAGTAACAGACTGACAATTTTGAAATTGCTTAGATTATTCGACAGTGGATAAACAAATGATAACGGTCTCTAGTGTTCTGAGTGATTTGATCTGCAGAATGGGAAATTATTCCAATGTAATGAAAAAATGCGAAAACAACGGATAAATTTGTTTCGTTTCTTAAACATGTATAATACACATACCGGTACAAATAGGTCCTACATGTACATGCATCTAATGAGGGATGACATTGTACTGTAACCAAGAGTATCGGCCACGGCTTATGTGCCCGTGCGGCCTACACAATATCTTTTATTTCTTAAATGGTTAAAATGGTTAAAATGGAAGGGTGCGGCCTATACGTAACATAACACAACATAATCTTTATTTGGCATAAAATACAAACATATTCATAGCCAATACAGATATATACGATACGCACGAGATGTGAAAAGGAAAATGTATCTAAAGTCGTACAAATTGAAAAAAAGTGTGTGTCAGTAACACATGAAGTACTTCATGTTTTCCGAAGGAATATGGGAAAACAGATACTGATTAAGTTGAAAAACAAACAAAATGACATGTTAAAAGTTAGACACTTCTAAAACTATCTGCTGCTAAGCGCGCCTAAATACGGCATTACAAACGATGTGGATCAGGATTAGACCGCACAGTGTGCAATCCGATCACAAACCCACAAAATCTGGTAAAATTATACAGTGCAGCGGCCTACTGTCCGAAAACTACGGTAACGTGTATTTATTCATGATGTTAAGAGTTGTGGCAGCTTTCGTGCAAAAGTCTGAAACGTGGTTACTTGGGATAGGCGTCGTTGGCCCCTAGCTAAAAAGAAAAAAATCCAAATGGTATCTAGCGGTCAGAAGTAGATCTATCTCTATTTAGATAAATCTACATGTATAAATTTGTCTTTTAACTTTTCATAAGCCATGAAATTCTTCGCTGGTCACGACACTTGATATTTCACCTCGCAGCCATCCAGATCGAACGATATTGTATTATTCCTTTGTATCTTCTCCGTATCACTTTAATATTTTCAGACTTTAGAAACTTATATTTCTTGAATATGACTTGAAAATTTATTTTTCTTACTTTTTTTTTCTGTCTGAAATTTATTGTGCACACCTGTGCACTGAATAAAGGTCACCGACACAGTGTTTCCAAATAATCTGTCTAGCAAGGTAGGTGGAAATATCTCGACGAAGTTAGCAATTGAATTAAATGTGTAAAAACGATCACGGGAAATGGAGTTTTGGAGCCGATATTTTTCTTCCGAAAAAGGAGTCCGTCGTTTTTGACCGGGGTTTAACTGAAAGGTCAAACCCATTTTTCAAGTAGTCAAAATGCACGAAACCAATGATGTTTGAATAGCAATGCTACAAAAGACAAACTTCATTTAACGCTTTTAATACCAAAGACTAAAACAGGCGTTTTGCGGAGGGCATAGATCAAGATCAGACGGTACAGAACGTGCAGTTTGATCATGAATCTATATTGTCTGCATGGTTACTAAAGCCTTTTATGGTTTTATCTTTTTAAGTTTCAGAAAATTGTATTTTAAACCGTCGTAAAAGGTCTAGTGTATACATGTATATTAGGCGCTGCAGCAGCTGAACACATTTGAGAGATCTGCTCTAACCAAAAATAATAAAATAAAAAAAAAAAATGTCAGCGAAGACGAAACTATTTAGACAAATAGATACATGTTAACATGCGCACTCTGGGCAAGCTGAACTGAGTCGAAACTTTTGCTGTTGATATTGTTACGAGCCAAGCGTAACGAGAAAGAAAACCAGCAACAAGCCTTTAACAATTAACAATATTTATTAATGAATAAAGACATAAAAGTACAATGATAGTTAAGTTTGAATGAAATTTTGACAATTTTTAATCTTAGAAGAAGAAATAGAATAAGTCCCTCAAAATTAAGAATTATGTTTAGGCTACAAAAAGTATGAAATTTCTGGTTGCTAAAACCTAAATTAAAAATAGTTTTAACTTGCAAATAGATATGAGCAACCTGTTTAAGAAAACGATAATTCCAACTTATAGATCTATATTCCAAATTAAATCCATCACTTTTCACTAATTCTGTATCCTCAAAGCCACAAGTCTAAGTTCAATATCCAACCCACCAAGTAAGTCACCCCTATTTATATCAGCTTGGAAAATTCTAGATTAATTAGTCTTTCTAGAAAGATGACAACAAGTTATTTATAAATATGGATTGGTAAACAGCTTGTTTACTAACAACCTGTTTCTAGAAATAACCACAATGGAAAAAGCAATGAATGTTCTTTATGTTTCTAGAATATTCTATATATAAAGTGATAATGAAAACAGGTTACATGTATATCCTATTACATAACACTTCCCCTCTTGAAGGAAAAGAAAGTTTTAAGAAGTAAAACTCTCTTTTGTCTGAAGATAGCAAAATATTATTACACATAAATGTACATGAAAATACATTATACATAAAGACAAATGTTAACTATTTACGAATTAAACTCTAGACAAAGCATCAGGGATAATATTATCCCTACTTTTTATGTGTCTGATATCCATGTTATATTCTTGTAAAAACAGACTCCACTGGAGTAACCGTTGATTCTTGTTTTTCATTTTATGGATAAAATCAGAGAACTATGATCACTATATACAATGATGGGTGCGGGAGAAGACGACAAATATATTTCGAAATGCTGAATAGCAAGAATGAGAGATAAACACTCTTTTTCTATTGTTGAGTAGTTTTTCTGGTGTTTGTTAAAAGTTTTAGAAAAATAACTAAGTGGATGATCTACACCATTACAATCTTCTTGAAGTAAAACACCACCTGCACCAGTATCACTAGCATCTACTGCAAGCTTAAATTCTTTTTCAAAATTAAGAGCTAAAAGAACTCGTTCACTTTTTAGTATAGCTTTTACTTTATCGAAAGCTTTTTGACAATCATCATTCCATATAATTTTTTTGCGTTTGCTAAGAAGACTTGTCAGTGGCTCAGCAATGACAGAAAAATTACCACGGAATTTCCTGTAGTAACCAGCCATACCAAGAAATCTCTTAAGTTGTCTTTTGCATGTAGGTACAGGAAAATCAGAAATAGCTTTTACTATAGCTTCTACGGGTTTTACCTGTCCTTGTTCAACAACATGACCCAAAAATGTTAAACTAGCATGACAAAATTCACTTTTTAAAAGACCAATTGTTAACTTGGCTTTACCCAGTCTGTCAAAAAATTCTCTGATAGTCTTTAGATGTTCATCCCAACCATTGCTGTGAATGATGACGTCATCGATGTATGCCCTACAGTCGTCCAATCCAGATATTATCATGTTGATAAGACGTTGATATGTTTCCGGCGAGTTTTTCATCCCAAAAGACATAACTTTGTACTGATAAAGTCCATCACGAGTTACAAATGCAGGGATCTCTTTAGCTCTTTCAGTGAGAGGAAGTTGCCAAAATCCTTTTAGAAGATCAAATTTGGTTACATATTTTGCATGACCAATATTGTCAATGCAGCATTCACTCTTGGCACTGGAAATGAATCAGTCTTGGTCACAGTATTAACTTTTCTATAGTCAGTGCACATACGAAAAGTCCCATCTGGCTTTGGTACAAGAATACAGAGAGAACTCCATTCACTTTGACTAGCTTCAATAAAGTCATTGTCCAATAGATACTTGATTTCCCCTCTAAAATGCTCCAGTTTCTTGGGATTCATTCGATATGGATGTTGTTTCATTGGTTTTGAATTTTCAATGTCCACATCATGTATATTGTATCTGTCCGTGTTGGAATATCAGGGAACAGGTGCTCATATTCGGAAATTAACTTTTTTAATTCATCTTTTCGATTATCATCTAAATGTGAAAGTTTTTTTTCTAAATTTCTTAAAATGTCAGAATTCTTATGTTTTGAACAAATAGGGTTAGACTTATCAAAGTTCATTTCTTCATAATTTATGTCTTCATGGTTAATGTGATTTTGATTTTGAGGGACTGAGGAAACTACATTTATTGGTGAAATATTTGAATTATCCCTATTAACATATTCTTTTAACATATTAATATGACATAATAGCGTTTGCTTTCGCCTGTCAAGAGTTGTTATCACATAATTTAAGTCACTGACCTTTTTCTCTACAGAATAAGGACCGAAATATCTTGCTTGTAGAGGCCTACCGAGAATTGGTAGAAGAGCTAAAACTTTATCTCCAGGTTTAAAATTTCTTTCTTTAGTGTTCTTGTCATATCTTTCTTTCATTTTACATTGAGTGTTCTCTAAATTTGATTTTGCAACCTCAAAAGCTTTAAATAATCTGTTTCTAAAGTCAGATACATACTGAAGTAAATTTAAAGGAGATTCTTCTTGTGAAAGAAATGTTTCTTTTAAAAGTTTTAAAGGTCCACGAACTGTGTGGCCAAAAACAAGCTCAAAGGGATTAAAACCAAGAGATTGCTGTACAGACTCCTTTACTGCAAATAGTAAAAGGTGTATACCTTCATCCCAATCCTTTTGTGTGTCAAAGCAATTTGACCTTATCATGTTTTTTTAAGGTCTGATGTAACCGTTCAATGGCACCTTGGCTTTTAGGGTAAAACGCAGCTGACCTATATTGTTTAGTTCCCAACTCATGCATCACTCGCTGAAAAATGCCAGACATAAAATTTGACCCTTGATCGGACTGAACAGATTTAGGGAGTCCCTCAAAAGTGAAAAATTTCACTAAAGCTTTCACGATTGTTTTAGATTTTACATTTCTTAAAGGTATTGCTTCAGGAAAACGAGTAGAAGCACACATAATAGTCAAAAAGTATTCGTTACCAGCCTTAATTTTTGGCAATTATAACCCTGCTAAAAGGTTCATCAAATGCAGGGATCGGCTGTAGTTTAGCCTTAGGTATGACCTGGTTGGGTTTTCCTACCATCTGACAAGTATGACAAGACCTACAATAATCTGATACATCTGATTTTAGACCAGGCCAATAAAAATGGTTAAGAATTCTGTGAGAAGTTTTATTGATACCTAAATGACCTGACATAGGTGTTTCATGAGCTAAGCTCAATATTTCTAATCTATAGGATTTAGGAATGACAACTTGACGATTGACAGCCCACTCATCATCAGTAGAGACTTCAGGAGGGCGCCACTTCCTCATTAATATTCCATTTTTTACATAAAAACAGACAGGTTCATATGAAAGATCAGTTTCACTAACAGGTTTTTGCAATAAAGGTGCTATTTCTGGATCATTGTGTTGGTCTTCACTTAGTTTTAACCTTGACCTTGTATCATGGCCTTCATTAACTAAAGGTGAAGATATATACTCAAATTCTGACGAATTATGTTTAGAATTTGTCTGACTATCAGACGGGTTTTATGAAATAGACCTGTTAATTTCATTTTTAAATAAATGACCCAACAAAGAATCAAATAAGTCAATTTCAGACTGATTTTCAGTCAAAATGGCTTTCTCTACCATAGCTCTAGTTACTGCACATGACGGGTAAAGGTCAGGAATTTCTTCCTCAATTGGATCGGGTGATTGATCCATGCAAGGTGTGTCAGTTACAAGTCGATTAACAATTACCTTATCTCCGGCTAAATCGTTGCCTAATAACAAATGAACACCTTTAAAAGGTAAATTTTTTCTGACACGAACAGTCACTGGACCATTAAGTAAGTCTGAAGACAAATAAATGTTATGAAGCGGAACATTAACAAATCCACATTCTACACCCTGAATAAGGACACTTGTCAGTCTTCTCAGAAAAAGGCTAAAATAAGAGATTGAGAAGCTCCAGTATCACGTAAAAATTTAATAGGGGTAGACTGGGCAAAATCACTTTCTAGTGACACAAAACCATCTGATAAGAATGGTTCATAAATCTCCACAACAGTATCAGTCTCAGGTCCTTTGGCCTGGACAAAGGTTTGGTCTTTAAAACATGACTGAGGTGTAGAATTTAATGAAGTAAGGCCTGTAGGCTTGTGACCTTCTTGTTGTTCCCGTTTTCTTTTCAAAACAGGACATTCAGAAATAATATGACCTGATTCTTTGCAATAATTACAAGTAGGTCGAGATAAGGTATTTTGACCTTTGGCTTCATAAGGAGACTTGGGTTTGGGACTATTCTGATTGGAATTGTCATTATGTTGATTAAAATTTGGTTTAGGGCCAGTAGATGAGTAAAAAGGTTTTCGAGGGTTTGACTTACTTTTAAAAGAGACCTTATGGGTCAAGGCAAAGTTGTCTGCAAAGCAAGCAGCTTCTTCTAAAGTTTCAACTTCTTTCACGTCTAAGAAAGCTTTTATATCTGAATTAATGCACTTTTTAAATTCTTCAACTAACAATAATTGTCTAAGTTTTCCATGATCTGAATCTATTTTTTTTGAATGGCACCACCTATCAAATAATTGTTCTTTAGTTCTAGCAAATTCAACATGGGTTTGACCGTTTTCTTTTCTGCAATTCCTAAATTTTTGTCTATATGCTTCAGGTACCAATTCATAAGCCTTTAGAATCAATTCCTTAACATTATCATAATTATAAAGCTGTCCATTACTTAGTTGAGAAAAAATATCGCGAGCCTTTCCAGTTACAACGCTTTACAAGAGTAAGGTCCAATGTTCTTTTGGCCATTTCAAATTTTCAGCAAATATTTCAATATGTGAAAAGTATTTATCAAATTCCTGTTCTTGAAATGGCGGAACAAGTCTGAGGTGCTTTGTTATGTCAAAGTCATTAATCACATGCAAAGATGTTTTTTCTTTATTTTCTATTTCTAATTCTTTCATTCTGATCTGAAATTGCCTATCCTTTTCTCTTTCTTCTAATTCAGCATACCGGTACATTTTTTTTTCTTTTTCTAACTCTAATTCTTTTTCTTTCATTCTTTCTTCTTGCTCTAATTTTAATTTTAATTCTTTTTCTTTCATCCTTTCTTCTTGCTTTAATTATAATTTTATCTCCTGTAATCTCTCTTGTTTTTCCATCTGTAGTTTTAATTTTTCTAGATCAATATTAGTTTTAACGTCTGTCCGAGACACAAGAAAGAGAGACAGAGCAGACGAGTCAAGTATTTCTTCCTCAACTAAAAACTGAACAATAGAATTCTTAATTTCATGCTTTAACATCGTACCTTTAATGGCAGTCAGTTTATAATGAGAAGCAAGATCTAATAAATCAGACTTTTTTGCCAAATTTAACAACTCCTGAGAAGGCTCAGCAATAAAATTCTCAAGATCAAAGACAAGATTGCTTTTTGCTGGTTCAGTAGAATAAAAATCAAATTTTATTTTTTTATTATTATTTTTTTTTTATTATCTAATAAACTTTAATACTGTAACAAGTTCAAAATAATTTCAAAGTATATCCAAAATGACTAGATGGTCATTCCCAAACGAACTCCCAATTTCTGTTACGAGCCAAGCGTAACGAGAAAGAAAACCAGCAACAAGCCTTTAACAATTAACAATGAGCCATGTGCCGGCAAAAGGGGGCTTAATGCATCTCCGTGATGCATGATACCAAGCAAGCAATCACATACTTATAGATCCACAGTAGCCACTTTTTTAACAAATGACTTAATCATAAGGTAGAATGGGCCTTGGACATACAGAATATTGACAAATAGCAAAAAGTTTCGGCCCAGGTCAGCCTGCGCGGACTGCGCAGGCTGGCCAAGGTCGATACTTTTCGCAGATGCATTAAGCCCCCTTTTCACAGAGCATGACTTAATAATGAATAAAGACAAAAGAGTACAATGATAGTTAAGTTTGAACGAAATTTTGACAATTTTTAATCTTAGAACAAGAATAGAATAAGTCCCTCAAAATTAAGAATTATGTTTAGACTACAAAAAGTATGAAAGTTTTGGTTGCTAAAACCTAAATTTAAAATAGTTTTAACTTGCAAATAGATATGAGCAACCTGTTTAAGAAAAAGGTAATTCCAACTTATAGATCTATATTCCAAATTAAATCCAACACTTTTCACTATTTCTGTATCCTCAAAGCCACAAGTCTAAGTTCAAAATCCAACCCATCAAGTAAGTCACCCCTATTTATATCAGCTTAGAAAATTCTAAATTAATTAGTCTTTCTAGAAAGATGACAACAAGTTATTTATTGATATGGATTGGTAAACAGCTTGTTTACTAACAGCCTGTTTCTAAAAATAACCACAATGGAAAAACCAATGAATGTTCTTTATGTTTCTAGAATATTCTGTATATTGAGTGATAATGAAAACAGGTTACATGTATATCCTATTACATAACAATATTTTCTCTGCCTTTTCAGTAACAACGCACAGCCGCATTTAGCCGAATTCTGGACAAAATGAATCCATATCATGCGACAAGTTGCCTGGTATAATGCTAAGAAGAAGCATTAAAATTCCCTCCTCCAAGAGCGTGGCTCAATTGTCTTATTATTGCTCTTATTTTTCAGTTTAGTCAGGCCTGCCAGGTGATCAATGCAAACTTGAATACCGTCTTTCCTACAAGACAAACTGCTTGTGTAAGTTTATGTTGTTGTTGTAGACTTAAACGTCGGTAGGCCTGGTTCAGTATTCGCCAATCATTCTCAAGAAACTTTTCGGTCTTATTCTCCAGAATTTTCTAAATTTGAAAGTGACACGACTTCTGATTGGCTAAACCAAATTGTTTAACTAATCAGTAGTTGTGCTATTTTCAAACTTTACAGATCTTGGAGAAAAAGACAAAGAATGTTCTTTAGAATGGTTGGTGAATATGGACTCTGATGTGTCACTGGTATAAACACACACACACACACACACACACACACACACACACACACACACAACCCCCCCACACACACACACAGAGGAAAAAACACAAAGAAATGCTCGTTGTCTGCGTATGTTATATTCTTCGAATATTCGACCTGTCTGCTATGACGCATCACCCACCCCCGAATACCTGGGAAAAGTAGGGCTTATACCGAAGCTGTTAGCCTATTACCCAATCATTTAGGGGCTGTTTTAATAAATGGCAAATGCATAGGTTACATAATAGCCGATTATAACTGAATGAATCGCACCAGATAGCGTTTTATTGAGTAAACGTTTATTTCATTTTGAAATTCAAAGTAACGGTTCTTTTTAAAAGTAGTCCGGTTCTGTACCCAGAATGCCCAAACTAGATAGATATGTATTTTTAGAATGCCATCTAGCGGGAGATAATGAGAATTGCTACATGCAGATTTATTATGATTTTCGGAGTTTCGTATAGATCTATGTATATTGAGGAATGTAGTTTATCCCATGTAAGATTAATTGAAGTTTTGTCCTACATATTTCGGGGGGAAAAAACACATCTTGTAAACATGACCAAGTAACCCATTTTTGCTGTTATACACGCTTAATATTGGTGTCATCATGGATTTTGCGAATCTTAGGATAACAATCACTAGCATATGCTTTCGAACAAAACATAGAACTTACAGCACCATAAATTTTGATCTTGCTTTCTTCAAGTTTTCAGCGAAAAAGGTCACCTTGAAGCTTATTAAATAAAATTGATAAATAAAAGTTCATTAAACTTACTTATTCCATCTTCAAAAGCAAATTCCATGATTCTAGTGACATTTACTCCATCGTCTGCAATTGCCTTCCGTTTGGACAGGTCTAAAATCTTGTCGTTTTGTAATAGAAATAACAAAATGTCCTTAAACGTCATACCCAAGAACGAAACCTAAATACATTTAGTGCTATCGAACCTAATCTGATATCTACATAGATTTTTTTTAGAATTTATACATTATGATTTTTTTAAATATAATTTAGTATCAATTGCAGGACTCTGTAAAGGAGGATATTCTAGGACATTGTCTCACTGAATTAGAAAAATAACCTATCATAATACTTACGCATGGGATTTTGTTCCTCAAAGCGGTTTCATACAAAAATGTGATTAGGTTTTTTTGTTTTCATACCTCCATGAAAACAATAAAAAAAATCCCTGCATTCCTTTTATTTCAATAGTTCACAGCAAATACGCAGACGTATCTAACTGCATTTTTTTTGTAATCCATCATTGCAGTTTTTAATGCCCATTTCATTGGTATTTCATAGCGCGGTAAAACGGCTTGTTCATGACGGTAAAAAAATGCGTAATTCATGACGTCATCATAGCATTGAAAATTGTAGTTTTAGATGATCTATTATTTGGAAATATAATGTGCTGGAGGTAAGTTGAAAATTAGGTCATTTGTACCCATTAAACTGACAAAGAGTTTTAAGTTCTCTTTTATATTATTATTTGAGATTTTTTTTTTTTTTTCAAATTATGATATCGAGGGGTTACTGGTAAAAGGGGGTATCTGCACTTTTGGTCAAAATTCACTTTTTTGCACAAAAATAAACATTGTTTGTATATCTTTCATGTGTAAAAATATTTTAGCTGTACAATGAATACTTTTGGAGATATGACCAAAGGTATAAGGTGTTATCTGCAAAGCGAGTTTACAATGCATGGTAAAAGGGGTTATATGTGCATGTGCAGCCTTTTTCCGTTGGAAAATTTTTTCAGGAGTCTAAAAATGTAATGGCAAAAGGGGATATCTGAAAATGTAACCAGTAATTATAAACAAATACCACAGTACAGGGAGTAAGTGGCTGATGTATCATGTTCTGTGAGAATCTTTATTTCTTTTTCTGCTGTTGTGGGTGATAATTATTATCAAATATCACTTTTTATTAACATAGTGTGGCAAAAGAACACAATTCCGGTCTTGTTCATACCTAAACATGAGAAATTCTCATAAAAGGCCAATTCTGATATTTAAAAGCTAGAAGAAAATACCTTCTGTGAACCCATTACCACACAATCCCAACTTGTAATGATCCCAGGAAGAAGACTTTTGAAAACAGTGTGGGCAAAGGAGAAATGCTAAATGATAAGCAGCATTTTTGCTTTTACGATGTTTTTTACCTTATCAAAGACAAATTTCGTCATTTGGACCACCTTTAATTTGTAGCAAATGCTTTTTAATTTGGGCCAGTCTGAAAATTTGTCATTTGGTGAAGATTTATAAGAATCTGCCTAAATCAGTGGCCGTAGTAATGTTTACAATGGTTTCGTTGAATGTGTGCTGGGTTACATTCATGTGCAGTGTGTTCAAATTCCCCATGGCAGTGTTGGGGATGAATCTATGTCCACAACAAGATATTGGACAGTGTAGATTAAGGATCAGGACAGTGTGATCTGTACAATGTAGTTTACACTGTCTACAAAATTACTAAATTGCTTCCTTTCCCATGATAACATGCAGGAACCTTTAAACACTGTCTGCCCAGGGACTTGTTATATTCCTCTTCTCTGTATGAATGCTCTTCTTTATACAAACTTTAGAAACACTACCCTTCATGAATCTGCATTTTAAAACAATTTCTCTTTGTAAAAAGTATATGAAGTGAAAACAAAAGGACAGTTCCATCGTTTTTATTTGTTGGGCATTCATGATATATCGCATTATATGTACATGTACTTCACATGTGCTCTATGAGATCATAAAAGAAAACTAAAGGTTGTTCTGATTGTGTGTTCTAAAGAAGATAAATGTCGCTATAATTCTTATTTTAAGGTTACAAAGTGCCAGAGTTACATGTATAAATGAAATATACAGTATGAATTTTAGGCTACTCTTTGTAGTTTTTTAAACAACATAGGCAAATTCTGAATGAATAAAGTAGCGAGTGTCCAGTTTTTCTCTTCATATCGCTCTTCAAATTGTGTGTAAACAAATGGGTTAAATGGAGATATGTGTTAGTTACCACCCTTTTCATTCAGCTATGTTACTCAATTTATCACTCGAGCAAAGGTAAAAGGTGTTATGTGTGCAGATACCTCCCTTTACCATTAGACTACATTCATTACTGGTAAAAGGGGTTATCTACATTTTTGCCCATTTATGGGTAAACTTTTAACTTTGTCAGACTGTGTTGACTTGCAAATGAAAGATATGTTTAAGCTCTACAACATTCCCAAATATCACTTTAATTGATGAAGAACCTGATTTTATGGAACAATTCAAAGTTGTTTTTTCAATTTCCCAAAACTTTTGAAAAATGCAGATACCCCCTTTTACAAGTAACCCCTCGATATTCGAGAATATAAACGTGGTTAGCATTTGAACTTCTGGCTCGATATGAAATTAAAAAGAAAAATCATTATGAAATCTTGTATACATGTTTGTTTACATTAATATTAATTTGACAGCGAAAGTAGCTCCTGCACTGCAGGGTTATTTTTTTTTTTTTTTTTTTTTATAATGGAGCTATGAAAAGAAGTTCAGCCAAATCAGAGCTCACCAGTATTGATAAAAACAACTAATATTGAATATTATGATCACAAGTCTTCAATTCATTTACTCGATTTTGAAAAGGTCCGGTGTTTCTGCAAGTTGTTGCCTGTTTGAATAATCCACGGCAGAACGGTTTCGATTTAGGTATATCTACTAAGTTCAACATTTTGGAAGCAGCGTTAGGGCACACCGTGAGACAATCGAACCTCTACACTGATTCTTACAAGGTTGAAAACAAAAAAATACAGCTTAATTCGTAAGTTAAGTTGATCTTATTACTATTCACTCTTTACCAAACAACAAACGACAATTCCAAATTGAAAGCATGTGCAGCCTATCAAATTAATATGGCTACCATGATGGAATTTGTCCTTGAAAGAGTAAAAGACAAAGTAGGAAAGGAGAAAATGCTTTTAACCAGCATTTTCTACCTTACTAACAATGTTGTCAAAAGCATTCTTCTTCAGGGTTGCTCAAACACAGGACTGTTTGGTAAAGAGTGAATACATTGGAACTGCCCAAGTTGTCGCTACTCTACCTTTTGTCTAACACTGAAACACTGAAACTTCTAGAAACAAAGGAAAATTTCCAGCAAGTAGTACAACCCATTTAAAGTGCGAGTTCTAATTTCTTTGTGCCTGAATACTCTCAGCGTATCAGACAGTGTATATTAAAGGTTAGGTTGCAAGTTTTGTGCAGTCTGATCTTAAACTACATTTTCCTGAAAAAATAGTGGTATTTAGTTGTGCTTATCAGCATCAGAGTACACATACAATATTTCTTCAGATCTGCCACTACATGTCGCAAGAGAGAGACAAACTATTGAAGGCCAGTGAATGTGAGGTACGTCTTTTCATTTTATTTCCACCCTTACTAACAATATCGTGTTTCGCGTATACATATATATATATGAGTCATGCTGTCTGAAAAGGGGGCTTATTGCATCTGCAAGATCAGGTCAGCCTGCAAAATCCGCAAATACTGACCTTGGTCAATACTTTTTGCTACTTGTCAATTTTCTGTATGACAAAGGACTATTCTACCTCATAACTCAGTCGGTTGTGATACGAAATAGATTTTATGCATCCCTACTTACGTGATGACATCCTGGGTATGATGCATCACGCAGATGCATTAAACCTCTTTATGCCAGAGCATAGCTCGCATTAAAGTGGATTTATGAGGAAAAAGATTATTTCTTGTATTGTATACAGAACTAAAGAAATAGGAACAGCACTCATAAAATATTATAAAACGAGGTCACCACCAGAAGGAATCAATAAGAACACAGCAAGTACTGCAAAGCAATGAACAGAAGTAAATCATAAAAATTTTCAGTATTTCCGACCTGATGATTCATAACATGTATTTAAAAAAAAAAAAAAAAAACGTAAAATCTACAATGCAGCAAGAACTGGATTTTCAGCATATAGCTGGACATGGTTTTTTCTCCTGATCCAATGTTTCTTTCAATTTTGGAACCCCTCCTGTCCCAAAGTTTCTAATTATTCCTTGAAAGTGTATTGTGTGTCCTCCTTAAATCTTTTTTTTAAAGGGAGTCAAATGATTCACATATCGGAAAATCAAGAGACAATCCTGTTTTGGGGAAAAGGGAGGAACGGCTTTCCACCGGCATTTTCTACATTTTTGTACATATTTTCCTACCCGTTCAAAAATTGATTTCTTCATTTTAGCCACATTTATTTTGCCGTCTGCAAATGCCTTTGTAGACAAATCAAAGCTTCATTTGATTTTTATTGTTGTTTGTTTGTATTATTTCCGAGGCCTTTTTCAACTATATTTCCTTTATTAAGTGGCGGCCAGCAGACCAATCAATTTTTTTTCCTGGATTTTCTTTTTCGTAGGAGTTTCTTGAAGAAAGACACTTAAAAGCCCTAGCCTAGGACATACATGCGTATTTGAGATGTCGCCGTGATAAGGCTGCAATGTTGTTGAAAGTGTGGTAAAACGGCATTAAATCAAACCATCAATCTTGACGTTTCTATTACCATTACCTCACACTTTTTTCTCTCCATACCAATGGCTGCTTTCTCATCTATTACGATCAAGGAGATTTTTATTAACGTGGATAACTTTCTTAAATCCATTGTTTGCTTTTTCTGTAGATTCAACCAGATGAGCCTGACAGGCCAAACTGGCGTAATGGCTTATGGGCAATGCAAGAAACATTGGTGCTGCAGCGATTGGTCAACGAACGGTTACTGGACCTGCACAGTTATGCCATTAACGTCCCACATGTGTGTATTAACACTTATTCCTTTACCACTTAAACCCGATTTTAAGAAAGAGGGCTTTGGAAAAAATTGTGAGAAAAGAACTTCTCACAATCCTTTCTACCTATCTAAGGACAAATGCCATCAGTTCAAAACATTTAAATTGTCCGCAATAAATTACCTCCTTAGGTTTTACTATGTGGTAAAAGGTGAACAAAAAAACCAAAAAGTATTTAAGCACGTCTGGACAGAGTCCAGGAACAGTTATCCCATTATTACCGGCGTTGGCATCACCGTTAGCGTCTGCGTTGGAGTCAGTATTAGCGTCATCGTTAGCGTCGGCGTCGGAGTCAATGTTAGTGTTGGCGTCGGCGCTTGCGTCAGTATTAGCGTCAGCGTTGCCATAAGCATTGGTGTCAGTATGACCGTTGGCGTTGAAGTCAGTGTTGGCGTCTGCGCAGGCGTCAAGGTTAGCGTCGGCGTTGGGGTCAGTGTAAGCGTCGATGTTTCCTTCGACGTTGGTGTCAGTGTCAGCGTTAGCGTTTGCATTGGTGTCAATGTAAGTATGGGTAACAGTGTTAGCGTCGGCTTTGGCGTCAGCGGTAGTGTAGCATTGGAGTCATTGTTAGTCCCAGTGTTGGCTTCAGTGTAGCGTCAGCGTTTTGGTCAGGGTCAGCGTTGGCCTTAGCATTAGCGACGTCGTTGGAGTTTAAGTTCACATTTACGTCAGAATCTCTTAAGATGTCACATTTTCAAAAGTATGTAATGGATTTGGTTCATATCTTTTATGATGATAGATAAAGCTCGAAAGTTTCTTTTAGCAATACCCCCGTCCACGCCCATGATCCTGAAGTCGAGGTCGTAGACTTAGTTTATATGTTACGTTGTTTTAGAAGCTCATAATACCCTAATTTGACTTGATAGCAGATACATGTCCAAAGATTCATTTAACAATAACCTAGCCATGCCCATGTCTGTGATCTTACAGTCAAGGTCGCAGATTTTGAAATTACATGCTTAGGATTTTCTATAGTTCCTTTTTTCCAAACCGAATGATTGCTACCCCGACAATTAACTTTTTCCTGTAAACCTTTTTTCTTATAACCCTTGAAAAGCCGTCTGCCAATTCTTTCAGTTCGGACAAGTCTAAAAGTTTTTGTCTAATAATTTTTTACTTTTATTTT
Source organism: Hippopus hippopus (assembly GCA_946811185.2). Lineage (NCBI taxonomy): Eukaryota > Metazoa > Mollusca > Bivalvia > Cardiida > Cardiidae > Hippopus > Hippopus hippopus. The sequence continues at coordinate 33,482,877 of OX328106.1, forward strand.
CAGTTGTCACATATGTTGGAACAGGACTACTTAGATCAACAAGTCGAATCAATAAAAACTATCGCGAACTACGTTCGTCAGGTGGAGCGAGTCAGTACAGGGGTTGGAGAGTACTTGTTCGATATAAGCCTGAAAGAGACTGATTCTGCCAATTGCCATATACTTTAGCGACCACATAACCCTATAAACACGACTCGGCGCACTTTTCTGGACGGTGAAGATCAAAATCTGACGGCACAGAACGTGTGATCTAATCTTGAATCTACACTGTCCGATATGGCGATCTTTTTTTTTTTTTTTTTAGCTTTAGGAGCTTTGGAATTACAAAATTAAAAATTAAATTGAAAGAACAAAACTTTCGTACAAAGTGTAGTTACTGATTACTCAGAGCTAGAAACATAAAAACAGCTTCATTATTTCTAACCCTCAAAAGACTAAATAAATAAAAACCTCAAACCAATAGTAGATCCAAAAACTTGCGATTTTAAAGTTTCTTTAATTAAGTCATTTAACCTTTTGAGACGAATACCAAGAAGAAGGTCAAAAGCCAGCTTAAACAGTTATGCTGAAAAAAGATTACCCAACCGTGTAAATTTTGTGCATGACGACACCCTTGACACTAGTGCTAACGAAGATCATTATAATTCCAGTAGACACACTGATTGCTTAGACCTAGAAATCCTCAACGGCTAAATCAATTAAAAGTTAAAACCTTAAACCAATAGTAAATCAAAAAAAAAAAGAAAAAAACAAGAAAAAAGCGATTTTAAATTTTCTTTAATCAATTTATATAACCTCTTTACACTAATGCCAAGAAGTCGGTCAAAAGCCAGCTTAAAGGGCAAATCCTAAAATATTTTGACCAGACTGTTTTTTTCCTTTAATCAGCTGCAAATGATGTCAGTAAAACATGTGTCCGTCATTTTTCATAAATACCACCCCGTAACATGCCATAAACCACGGCCGAATTGTCACGCTGACATACGACCCTAAAAATGGTACATGGCTTACTTCCCCTGATTCGCTTATCTCCCGTGCTTGTGTGACGTCATTGTCGATGCAGTCTGTGTATACCGGTAATAGACATAAAGTAGGAACGCGGATGATTGTACGCAGATATCTGAGTATTAACTGAGAATTGAGTCGAAAAAATGGTAAATTGTGCAGCCTATGGCTGCAACGTCGATTCGGGAACTAATAGAATTAACTAGTATGTTCAAATTTCCGAAGGAATTAAAAAGGAGGAAACTATGGATTCAACGTTTAAATCGGGGCCGGATTTTGTGTCATCGGTTCATTCGAAATTGTGTCTGAAATACTTCGAGGACAGTCAGTTCTTAATACGTCCAAAACTCGCAAAAGAAGTTGGTTATAGGAATTTTAGGCTGCTGTTAAAACCTGACGCTGTGGCGACATTATTCGAAACTCCGAGTCGAAAGGAGATAGGCCTTAAACTCCGAAAGATAGACATTCTGCAATGGCAATTTCCAAAAAGAAAATCCAACATGAAGTAGGTAATTTCTTTTTTTCTTGAAATAAGAATACATGAATTGTTATTCGTACTATTTTACCCTTTTCTACATTATCGCTTCATTCTGGACAAAGGAGAAACTGCTGCCGTTTTCTCCCTTTTTCCAAACAGGGATCTTATATAGTCGACATTGTTCAAGTGCTGTTAACTTTCAAGGGATAATAATCATTCTTTGAACAGCAAACATCATTTTCTTCCCACACTGTTTTTCAAACACTCTTTCTTTGGGTATTGGAAACTAGATCTACGGTTTGTATGGTTAAGGGTGAAGTCAGTATCTGGCTACCCCTAGTCACGGTCATAAATGTAAGTCCATCACCGACCAGTTGAAACAATACAGGAAATGGTTACATAACATTTGCATATCTCACCCCTTTACACTGTAATGTTTGTTTGTGACAGTAAACCCATGTTAAAGCTTTTTATCCCATACACTACTTCACTTTGACATTTCACTCTTAAAAATGATTTGACAACTTACATGCATTTTGAATAAATTTTGAATTATAACTGTACAATTTTGATTTATGGATATTTCCTTGTTCCTATCCATATTATGTCTTCTAGACAGGCTACTGAAAAAAATCTTTTGAACATGTCAGTATGAAAATTTTGAAACTGCACATTTGACACAAGTCATTTTCTCTGATAATCAGACAAAAGTGAGGAAATTAAAAATAATACATTTTTTTTTTAAATTAGGAAACAGAATGTTTCTGACCAGGCTCACACACCAATTCTTTTACCTTTTACCTCAAAATTCTGACCTTCAACCACCCTAATGGAGAAGGCTTTTGAGGACAAGGTGAAAAAAGGAATAAGTCCTGATACCCAGAATTATCTTCTTTTCCTACAATATTTTCTATCCTCAAAAGGCCACATTTGATCTTTGGTCTGCAAATACTTTCAGTGTGGAGCGGACAAGTCTAAAGTTTTGCCATCTGTGTAAGGGTTTAGCCTAACCCTAACCCAAATGATAAAAAATTAGAATATTTCAAATCTACAGCATTTAAATATGACCGATAAAATGTGATTGTTTATTGGAATTTAGTTTAACTTAGTTTAACCGTTTACCAAACAATCCTTTGTTTTAACGACCCTTGTGAAGAAAGAAAAACCTTTTGAAAACATTGTAGGAAAAGGAGAAAATGCTGGTAACCAGCAGTTTCTCCTTTTACCACAATGTTTTCTACTCTGCTGGAAACAAATTTCAATTTTTGAAATATTTATCTTTATTTTGTCGTCTGCAAGTGATTTCAATATGGACCTGTTTAAAATTTTGTCGTTTGGTAAAGAGTTAAAAATAGAAAATATTGTGGATAAAGGACCAATTGATAGTTATAAGCTCTTTCTATGTTTTTACAATGAATCTGAAGTCGTCTGTAGACCAATTTGAGACTTACCCAAATTGAAACAATTTGCAGAAGACAAACAAGAACTGAACAAATTTACACTATCCTTTCCCACGGCACACAATTCAGAGTTTCAGACTTTCACAGAGAAGATCTATATGGAACATACAATAGCTATACATGTATGATAAATTTTTGCATTAAATGGATCATGTGTACAAGGTAAACAGCAAAAAAGTATTTCACACATGTAGATCCCCTCTCCTTCTCTCTGATGTGCATGTATTTCTGTATGGTAAGAAATACAACTAAAATAATTTTCAAAATAATTTTGAGAATTAACTCTAAATAATCTCGGAAGATATTCTTTTATCAAATTTCATGCTGGTTAACAGCATTTAACAAAATATTCTTATTCTAATGAAAATCGTGATTTATTGTGTAACCCTTCACCCATGAGAGAATAAACTTGTACCCGTCAATGTTTACAGAATTCTTTACAAGGTACAAATATCAACAAGGACCTATCAACAAATAGTTAGAACTAACATCTCACGATTATCAATCGTATAAGTCAAGAAAAAGGTGATTTGACATGAAACTAAAGTGTCGGGGAAATGTCTTCAAAAGTGTCGGGGAACTGTCTTGTCGTGGAACTGTCTTGAAACCGTCCTTTTCTTTGGGGGATTAATTCCGCCCGTTAATCTACTGAAAATGCTTCACGTGAAACAAAGTTTATGCCATACACTTAATTCTATCATGTATAGAATAATATTTCTGTAAGCGATGTTCGCCCCGTAATGGACGTATTTCAATAGCGCGCGATACTCAACACGTTGAAAAGTCCGGCACAACATCGTCATTTTCGTCATCAGTGGGCGAAAAGTAACTTTCATCCTCATCCTCAGAAACTTAAAAAGTTTCTTTAAAAATTGGCTCGTACATGTACCGCTTTACCGGCCCAGAATTGTCTATTTCTTCGTCTTCAATATCGTTCAGTTCACTATCGTAAACAACGTCCATATTGAAACAGGCTCTCCTATGACGTCATAAATCAAGGGACGCAACAATAAGTAAGGGAGATAAGCGATGCAATAAAAATTGATAAGCAGAAATATAAATTGATAAAAAGTACTTTTACTAATTTTTTTTTCTAATTACAACATTACCAGGTTACCATTTGATAAGTGTAGATTTGAAAATTAACCGTATCTGAAACTTGTTGATTTGCCCTTTAAACAGTTACCCTGAAAAAAAGATAACTCAGCCTTGTAAATTTTGGGCATGACAAAACGTTTGACACCAGTGCTAACGAAGATCATTATAACTCCAGCAGACACACAAGGTTTTTAATCTGGAAATAATGAAGGGAAGCTGATTGCGACAAGACGAAATGAAGAAATAAGGTGATTACAAATGACTCCCTATTGAATTAACTAATGTCTACAGTGTTAAAACTGCTCTCCGAATCCAATTATGGAGCGGACACGGTTTTTTTTTTTTTTGAGCCATGTAGTCTCTATTCTTTTCACATAGCCAGGAAGCATGGATAGGTGCCGCTATATAGTTAAAATAATGTTGAAAAACGGTGTAAAACACCAATCAATCAATCACCTGATTGATTTATCAATCTACCCGTCCACCCATTAAGAAATCAGTCAGCCTGTCAGTCTGATTTCTCATCACCATTTCTTCTCATACATTTATATTTACCTATTATTAATAGCATTTACTTCGAACAAAGGCTAGTGTTATCAACAATTAGGGAACCCAATCAAAAAAGGCTTGTATACAAAATAGGCCATACTCTGTGAAAAGGGGATTTAATGCAATTGCAAAAAGTATCGACCCGGGTCAGCCTGCGAAGTTCGAGCAGACTGAACAGGTTCTAAACTTTTTGCTTTTAATTAATTTACTGCATGTCAAAGGACCATTCTACCACAAGGATTCAGTCATTTGTTAGAGAAAAGCGATATAATGGATCCATACATGTAGTTATGTGATGACCCGCATGGTATAATACATCACGGAGATGCATTAAGCACCAATGGTTCAAATATTTTTTCACAATTATGCCCTTTTTCTAGCGTAGAATTTCTCTGAAAAAGCACCTACAACCAAGCATTGGCACCGTCATGCGACGCTTTTTTTTTTTCAAAAATTAATCCGGTCCCTATAATGTTTTGTACAAACGAATATACATTTGCTCGTATAAATTATTCGTATAATCTAATCTTTACTATACCTATGTATGCGAAAAAAAAATCCTGTTTTGATAGAAGCATAAATGACATGTTGATGGCTTGATGGGAGGCGGATTTCCTAACTTTATGATGAACTATCACAAGAGATACGTCCAGCACATATTTCAAGTTATTTGATAGATATTCCGCTGAAGATTATGATTTGATTCCTTTGAATTTTGGGCCTATATTTTATGCCAACGTGAATACGACTAAGCTCGGAAAGGTCTCCTTTGCCCTATCTTTCCTGACTTGAGACCAACAGGGTTGGCGTTAATGCAATACCCTTTGTTGTGGCTTGCATAATTACCCCCCTTTAAATAATGCATATAAAATGGGCCAGGCAAAGGGTTTAGATGGTTGTGTGTATATTATCTGTCCTCTCTTGTTACCGTCTCGAGTGCGACTGAACTGGGAAAGGGCTCTGGTAACCATATTTGAACTCTGCAGGATTTGCGTGTATGATCGCTCTGTTACGAGACAAGCGTAACGAGAAAGAAAAACCAGCAACAAGCTTTTAAACAATTAACAATATTTATTAATGAACAAAGACAAATGAGTACAATAAGAGTTAAGATTGAATGAAACTTAACAATTTTAATCTTAGAACAAGAAATAAAATAAGTCCCTCAAAATTAAGAATTAAGTTTAGATTACAAAAAGAATGAAATTTCTGGTTCATAAAACCTAAATTAACAATAGTTTAACTTGCAAGTAGATATGAGCAACATGTTTAAATAAAAGATAATTCCAACTTACAGATGTATATCCAAAGTTAAATCCAACACTTTGCACTAATTCTGTATCCTCAAAGCCACAAGTCTAACTTCAAAATCCAGAATCACCGAGTAAGTCACTCCTATTTATATCAGCTTGGAAAATTCTAGATTAGTCTTTTCTAGAAAGATGACATCATCGATTAGTAAACAGCTTGTTTACTAACAACCTGTTTCTAAAAAAACCACAATCGAAAAACCAATAAATGATCTTCATGTTTCTAGAATATTCTGAAAACAGGTCACTGTATATCCTATCTACATAACAGCTCGAATAAATAAATTTGTCATTGAAAAGGTAGAAGACCATTTGAGAAAAGGGAGAAAATGCTGGATTCTACTTTTCCGAAATTGTTTCAAAACCTTCTCTCTCAGGGCCTGGGCCATTTGGTAAAGGTTTAGACGGGAGTATTTAGATTTTTGCAATGACAACCATATACAACAATGATTCATTACTAGATCTATATGTAGTAATACAATATAATCAGAACATCAATAAATTGGAGATACATTGAAGAAAAAAAAATCATGGTGCTTCTGTTAATGGCATACTAATCTCCTTAGTAGAGTATATTTAGATTTCGAGCCAGAATTTACAAAGCTTTGTGGGATTATCACATCATCAATAACATGCCTTGTATGGGATCTTATTGAAAAAGTCTAATGACGTCATTTCTGATATCATAAAATTACACGTGGTTACCCATTGCAAAACGACCATCCTCTTATCTAAACACAAGAACTACGTCTTTTTATAGAACCATCGAACATTTTTATCATTTAAAGTGAGTAGTATACATCAGTATTTTATAATAAAATTTTGAATCACGACAAAAAATCTCAATACGCCATTTAAAAAAAAGTTCGTCCTAAGACACAAAATTAAACATTTGACAAAAAGTGCACTAGCCGACCCCTGTCAATGCCGTCACGATATGATACAAATAGGTTCTTCCCTAATTACTTTTTGTCTAAACGCTTTATCTTGGATGGGCGTATTTTTACTTAGACCTACCTCTTGAAAAGATAGATATATCAAGAATCGATTTGGCCAATCTGTTAACCCTTAACACCGAAGAAAAAATCTCTACATTGTCCAGCAAATAGAAGAAAAATCTAAATATTCCGATTTTATCACATAACCTCCCTTGTTTTCAGTGTATTATACCCATTACGACCTCTCTCATCTTATGCACGTTTGATATCACAATATGTGTCGTCATTTTCGACATCATTTTGTACATATTTCATAGAAGTGAATGAGTTTTATTGATATTACCGCGGGTGCATCTACAGATGGTTTTGCATATTCTGATCTATAATTTGCGAAATATCTTTACGTGAGAAAAAAAATGTGACATTCGTTGGCGTTTGAGATAAAATTTTATGAAACTCGTCAAGAAAAAAAAATGTTATTAAGCTCGCCAAATGCTCGCTTAATAACAGTTTTCCTAGACTCGTTTAATAAATTTTTCTCTCAAACACAAACTCATGTCAGATCCTATATGTAAGCCTTTTTTTGCTGGAAAAATTCTCTCACTATCGGACAGTGAAATCTAATCTTTATCTGCACTGTTCGCGAAACTGGATCTTGTCCCGTTTCACGATTGAGAGTTAACTTTCCGAATACAATCAATCAGATGGGTGAAGGAGCTGATACCATGATGCGGTTGAACTGAGAACAATGTTCATTTATCATCATCTCTGTTCAGTTTATTTATTTGGTCAGTTCGTGTTTTGCGTTGTTTTCAACATTGTTCCAATCATATATATTCAGGCGGCCGATGCACCTATGTATATATTTCTGGGGTTCTTTTACAATTGCATGACAAGGGTCTTTCAAGGCCACTGGCGCTGTTAGGTTTCTTTAGCTTCCTTAATAAGAGGTATCGAAACAGGATAAAATTTTACCCACCCATCACACGGTAAGTACAAAAACACAGGATTGAAGATAAGGACATTTCCCAACATGGTCAACAAGGTGTGCATTAAGGCATTAAATAGAGTTTGGCGTTTCATTAATGGGGCGAGAGTTTGAAGATGAAACACTCTTTATTGAAGAATTCTCTCCAATAAATCTGTTTTACAACAATTTGTCCTCCACAGTATACTATAAGCAACATATCAACACACTATGCTTTTGGGGTTCAGCCACGTCCAATAGCATGTACTCAATTTACCTTGTATAACTGCGTGCTAAACAGATGAACCCTAGGGTGGGGTTATCTTTGTCCCCAGGGTCACAATTCGAACAACTTTTAAAAAAGAATATTCCTAGATAGTATGCTATAAATACGGTTTCAGACAAGATCAGTACAGGTTTTCTGGACCCGTATTCACCAACCATTCTTAAGAACGTTCTTAGTCTTATGCTCGAGACTTTTCTAATTTTGAAAGTAACATAACTTCTCATTGGCTAAACCATTCTTTTAGCCAATCAGAAGTTATGTTTCTTTTAAAAGTTAAAAAATCTTGGAGAATAAGACTAGAGCTGCTCTAAAGAATAATTGGTGAATACGGACCCTGATTTAATGTATAGAAAAGGTACTCCAAAATTTAATCTCTCCCAAAATAGGTCAAATATCAACTTGTGACAAATGCTTAATCCTTAGACTGCTAAACGCGACTTACAGGCCTTTTGCGGACAGTGTAGATCAAGATCAGACTGCACGAAACATCCAGTCCGATCTTAGATTTAAACACTAAGTAGACTTTTTTCTCCAAAAGATAAGTTTGCGATATCATTATTCGGGTTTCTTCTATCGGCTTGAAAGTTCCATTTCACTTATTTACCTGGATACGAGTTAATCCTTTACAACAGAAATCTGAGTCTTATTGACACTTAAGAAAAAGGCTTTTTAAAGAATTGTGGGAAAAGGAGAAATTGCTGTTAACCAGAACTTTCTTGTTTTCCCACAATGTTTTATCCCTTCCAAAGACAAATTAAATTTTTAAGTCACACCTATTTTGTCATTCACAAATGCTTTCAATTCAGACTATTTCAAATTTTTCGTTTGGTAAAGAGTTAAACGATGTATGTGGAGATAAAACTGTACATATTGCTTATGTCAGTTGTCAATACCGTCTGACTTTTGTTTCAAAACAAATCAAAAATTTGATCTCTCCTAAATAGTTCAAAGATCAATGTACGACAATCATTCGAAAAATGTTTTTATTACACCATATATCAGTCATCCTTGCGAGGTTTCAATGCCATCTTACTTATACATCTGTAAGATCTGTAACACTTGACTTTCATGGTGTTTGCTATTTTACCACTTGCTGCCACGGTGCTCACATAAACCTTAACCTGCTAAATAAGTTAAACGAAACTCTCAAGCCGACAGTAAAAACCCGAATGTTGTTATTTCAAACTAAGTTTTTGAAGAAAAATATCTCCTTTCGGACAGTGTAGACCCAATATCAAACGGCACATTCTGTGCAGTCTGATACTGATCTACATAGTCCGCTAAAGGTCATTGAGTCGCGCTTAGTAATTAGTCATTAATTAAATGATTTGGACAAAACTTTCCCTTCTGTCCTAAGAATTTTGTATATGAAAAATTATTTCCGCTTATGTTATTGCGGAACTCCCTCCGGTAAGCTAAAAGCTACTTTATACATTACCTCTATACATAATAGAAGTAATGTTGAAAGCGGCGTTAAGCACAATACAAACAAAACTTACTAATCGATTGCTAACGCGTTTTGGTCAGTTTTCGATCATTTGCAACTTGTCAACGATAGGTCAGTGGGTGGTTACTGACTGGTCGCTGAGCATCCTGAAGTAGGTTTTAGCATGTTACCATCGCTTCACCGAGGTTACGAATCGATTTATAACATGTCGCTATATAGTATACCGCTGATTTCATTGCAACTATCGGAGATTGTATTTGATTATAAAAGGTAACAATAATGAATGTTGTCGTCGCTAGTTAAAGGGCAAATCAACAAGTTTCAGATATGGTTAATTTTCAAATCTACACTTATCAAATGGTAACCTGGTAATGTTGTAATTAGAAAAAAAAATTAGTAAAAGTACTTTTTTCCAATTCATATTTCTGCTTATTAATTTTTATTGCATCGCTTATCTCCCTTACTTATTGTTGCGTCCCTTGAGTTGTGACGTCATAGGAGAGCTTGTTTCAATATGGACGTTGTTTACGATAGTGATCTGAGCGATATTGAAGACGAAGAAATAGACGATTCTGGGCCGGTAAGGCCGTACATGTACAAGCCAATTTTTAAAGAAACTTATTAAGTTTCTGGTGATGAGGATAAAAGTAACTTTTCGCCCACTGATGACGAAAATGACGATGTTGTGCCGGACTTTTCAACGTGTTGAGTATCGCGCGCTATTGAAATACGTCTAAATTACGGGGCGATGGCGAACATCGCTTACAGAAATAATATTCTATACATGATAGAATTAAGTGTATGGCATAAACTTTGTTTCACGTGAAGCATTTTCAGTAGATTAACGGGCGGAATTAAACAAAAAAAAAAAGGACGGTTTCAAGACAGTTCCACGACAAGACAGTTCCCCGACACTTTTGAAGACATTTCCCCGACACTTTAGTTTCATGTCAAATAACCTTTTTCTTGACTTTTACGATTGATAATCGTGAGATGTTAGTTCTAATTACTTGTTAATGGGTCCTTGCTGATATTTGTACCTTGTAAAGAATTCTGTAAACATTGAAGAACCCGTACAAGTTTATTCTCTCATGGGTGAAGGGTTCCACAATAAATCACGATTTTCATGAGAATAAGAATATTTTGAAATGCTGTGAACCAGCATGAAATTTGATAAAAGAATATATTCCGAGATTATTAAGAGTTAATTCTCAAAATCATTTTGAAAATTATTTTACTTGTATTTCTTACCATACAGAAATACATGAACATCAGAGAGAGGGAGAGCGGATCTACCTGTGTGAAATACTTTTTTGTGTTTACCTTGTCCACATGATCCATTCAATGCAAAAATTTATCATACATGTATAGCTATTGTATGTTCCATAGCTTCTCTGTGAAAGTCTTAAACTCTGAATTGTAATCCGTGGGAAAGGATAGTGTAAATTTGTTCACTTCTTGTTTGTCCTATGCAAATTGTTTCAATTTGGGTAAGTCTCAGATTGGTCTACTAGGGACTGAGCGGTTAATACTGACATTCCGGTCAAATTGCAGTATAGACGACTTCAGATTCATTGTAAAAACATAGAAAGAGCCGGTAACTATCAGTTGGTCCTTTATCCACAATACTTTCTATTTTTAACTCTTTACCAAACGACAAAATATTAAACAGGTCCAAATTGAAATCACTTGCAGACGACAAAATAAAGTTAAATATTTCAAAAATTGTAATTTGGCTACCAGCATTATCTCCTTTTCCTACAATATTTTTAAAAGTCTTCTGTCTTCAAGTTCAGGGTCGTAAAAACTAGGGATCGATTGGTAAAGGGTTAAATATAAATCCCACACATTGGGCAAGAGTTCTGGTTTAGTGCCCAGGAAGCAGTATCCGAAGAGATTAGTACGATTTGTAAGAATTTGTTTCTCAAGAGATGTAAAATACATGTTTAAATTGTTACCAAACGTCAAATTTATTGACTCAACCGAATTGAAAGCATTTGGAGTCAACAAATTAAATTTTACTCACATGTTTGGACTTGTCTTTGATGGGGTAAAAAACATTGTAGAAAAAGGAGAAATACTGGTTACCAGCATTTTCCCCTTCACCTACAATGTTTTCAAGAGTTTTTTCTTTCTTCACCAGGGTCATTAAAACAAAGGATTTTTATTAGTAGCCTGTCTAGAAGACACAATATGGATAGGAAAAAGGAAATATCCACAAATCAGAATTGTAAAGATACAATTCAAAATTTGTTCAAAATGCATGTAAGTTGTCAAATCATTTTTAAGAGTAAAATATCAAAGAGAAGCAGTGTATGGGATAAAAGCTGTAACATGGGTTTACTGTCACAAACAAACATTACAGTGTAAAGGGGTGAGATATGCAAATGTTATGTAACCATTTCCTGTATTGTTTCAACTGGTCGGTGATGGATTAACATTTATGACCAAGACTAGGGGTAGCCAGATACTGACTTCACCCTTTACCATACAAACCCTAGATCTAGTTTCCAATACCCAAAGAAAGAGTGTTTGAAAAACAGTGTGGGAAGAAAATGATGTTTGCTGTTCAAAGAATGATTTTTATCCCTTGAAAGTTTACATCATTTGAACAATGTCGACTTTGTTATTTGCAAAATTTATGTTATGAATTTGGATGAATCTATAATTTTGTTAAATGTTGAAATCATTTGGAAAATGGAGAAAACGGCAGCAATTTCTCCTTTTTCCCGAGTGAAGCGATAATGTAGAAAAGGGTACAATAGTACGAATAACAATTCATGTATTCCAATTTCAAGAAAAAGAAAAATTACCTACTTCATGTTGGATTTTCTTTTTGGAAATTGCCGTTGCGGAATGTCTGTCTTTCGGAGTTTCGGTTTAAGGCCTATTTCTTTTCGACTCGGAGTTTCGAATAATGTCGGCACAGCATCAGGTTTTAACCGCAGCCTAAAATTCCTATAACCAACTTCTTTTTCGAGTTTTGGACTTATTAAAATCTGACTGTCATCGAAGTATTTCAGACACAATTTCGAATGAACCGATGGCAAAAAATCCGTCGCTACTGTCCGGCCCCGGTTTAAACGTTTCAAAATCTATAGTTTCCTCCTTTTAATTCCTTCGGAAATTTGAACATACTAATTCTATGAGTTCTCGAATCGACGTTGCAGCCATAGGCTGCACAATTTACCATTTTTTCGGCTCAATTCTCAGTTAATACTCAGATATCTGCATACAATCATCCGCGTTCCTACTTAATTTCTACTGTCGGTATACACAAACTGACTCGACAATGACGTCACACATGCACGGGAGATAAGCGAATAAGGGGAAGTAAGCCATGTACCATTTTTAGGGCCATGTATCAGCGTGACAATTCGGCCGTGGTTTATGGCATGTTACAGGATGGTATTTATGAAAAATGGCGGATACATGTTTAACTGACATCATTTTCAGCTGATTAAAGGAAAAAAACAGTCTGGTCAAAATATTTTAGGATTTGCCCTTTAAGCTAGAAATTATACTGTTAACCATTTTAGCGCCATGTTCCTCGTATATGAGCCGTTCTCCATAAAGAAGTACCAACCGATGCGCTGTCCGCTAAGGCTGATATATGGCTAAACTTTTACCTATTCATAAATTTTCTGCATGTCCAATGACTATTCTACCTCATGATTCAGTCGGTTGTAATACGAAAATGGATTTCGTGGATCCTAATTATGTTTTGATTTGCTTGGTATACTGAATCACGGGGATGCATTAAAAAACGTTTTCCCCTAGGGGCGCTCATATAAATCCGACCTCTTTCGGCTGCTGAAAATACAATTCATTAAAACTTTTGCACGAAAAAAGCGTCAACACGACGTCTTGTGTGGTCTGTTCAAGGGGATATAACGAAATAAAGTGTTATCATACAAAAGCTTCGTCTCCTGTCTCCATTTTGCTGTCTACTCCTTAAATTCATAATTCCATCATTTTAGTCACATTTGTATTGTTTTATTTCAATACTTTCATTGTGGCCAAGTGTAAAATTTTGTCGTCGATTAAAGGGTTAATAGCGTTGATAACGGCATTTTAACTCTTATCCTGCTAAATAAGTGAAATGAATTTTTGAGTCGATAGTAAAATCCCAATTATATCCTTATCGGACAGTGAAGATCTGTGCAGTCTGATCTTTATCTACACTGTCCACAAAAGGTCAAGGAGTCGCGCTTAGCAGCTGAAAGGTTAAACACCATATAAGTAAATTTACAGTTCATTTGGTTTAGGACGGGTTATTGAGTTCATGCAGCGACGTATGAGTAATGCTCAGGCATTGGTGTATGTAATTTTCTGTCTCTCTCTCTCTGATTCTACGACGTATTGTATCGCTGTGACGGCTTTGCTATGTATTGACAAAAAGGGAATGCAACTCAACACTTACCCCATGTATAAATAGGGCATTTATCTCCCTTCAGGTTTGTGGCCGTCAAAGACACTGAATCCGAACTTGCCAAGTCACACCACGGCCCACCGGGTACCTCAGTGGTAAGAGTATCGGACTCGTGACCTGGTGGTTGTGAGATCGATACCCTGTTGAGGCAAACTTTCTTTCCGGCGATTTTTCTCTCTCATCTCTGATGCATGTTAGAATGTAGTCAGGGAGTTGGAGAGGAAGTTGTGTCAGTACTGTTGTGACAAAGCCAGGAACACATGTTTAGGTACACTGACCACCGTGGTAAGACCTAAGCTATTAAAACTGCGTTAAACTCCAATTCAATCAATCACAACACGAGTTAACGACACTGAGGCAGAAGGGCTTTGATGCATTGTGGGAAACGGAGAAAAATACTGTACACATTATTTTCCACAATGTTTTCTAAGACCTTCCTCTTCACTGGAGTTAAAACTCGGAATTGTTGGTTAATTTCAGAAATATGCTTCGAGGGGAAAAAATTAATATGTTAAGGGTAAGAATCAATGGTTTTTCTACATCACTAAACATAACTTCAAAAACTAAATCTCCTCAGACTTCGGAAAATGACGTTGGGGGACAAACTTGTCCATCCAAGGACTTACTCTACTTGATAAGTTCTCACATGAGGAGATTCCATTTGAATCATGCTCTGGCAAAAGGGGGCTCAATGCATCTCCGTGATGCATTATACCAAGCAAGACATTACTTGATCAGGGATCCATAAAATCCATTTTGTCTAACAACGAAATGAATTCTGAGGTACAACGGCCCTGCAGAAAATTGACTAATTGCAAAAAGTTTCTGCCCAGGTAAGCCTGCGCGCACTGCGCAGGCTGACCTGAGTCGATACTTCTTGCAGATGTATTAAGCCTCCTTTTCACAGACCATGGCTCATTCTTATTATTATTATTGAGAGAGAGAGTGAGAGAGAGAAGAGTAAGGCTAAACAACTTTCAACAAGACTTACGGCCAATTTTCTGCTTTGGAAGTTCGAACCGCAACTTCAAATATTCAATAAAATCATCTTTAATAGATCATTGTACATTACATAATATTGTTTAGTGAAAAAATACTGTTTGTAGGATTTGAGTGTCGCCAGTGACCTGCTTTTCTGTCCGGATCGTCCTAGGTTACAGGTGATCGAAGAATTACTCAATGATTCACTAGTTTAGAATAAACATAAATGCAGTTTACCGCTACAAGAGATGAAATCATAGCTCTTGGCCTATATTCACCAACCACACCTAATAACTTTAATAGTCTTATTCTCAAAAATTATCTAAATTTCAATGTAACGCAATTTTTGATTGGCTAACCCAAATGGTTCAGCCATTCAAAACATGTTTTACTGTCTAAATTAAATTTAGACTAAGAACGTAATTGGGACTGGAAGGTGAATACAGGCTTAAATTGCTCCCTCGCTAAGAACTGCTGCTCCTTTTTTCCGGGGGCACGCCTGTTTCGAACGAAATCAAGGACTTTTCAGATCTATTTATTTCACCAAACTTCCAAAATGATTCGTCATTGAATAAAATAAGTCGATAGCCCGTGGTATAACAGACAGAAAGATGTGAAAAGAAAAATATCTTTTTAGTGGTGTTTCCATAGTGGGGCTACTTAGCCCAATTCGCCGCCAAAAATAAAATATTCTAAAACACCCCTTTTAGGTTTTAGCCGTTAATCAAATATATAAAACTTCGATAAATACCACAAGCTATGTTTTTTTTTTGTAAGACTACTAAAATTCTACTGCGGAACAAAGTAAAACGGCGTTTGAATAACAGGATGATCGTGTATGCAATCAGGAACTATTTTTATGAGACCTGAGCCGAGCCTCGGTAGCTCAGTCGGTAGCGTGCATGACTTGAGAACATAGGGTCGTGGGTTCGATCCCGTGCTCGTCCAAATTCTTTCCGAGGATTGATGATAGTTATTGCGACAGGATTCATTCCTCTCTCACCGCTGAACATTTTTTCGACAATGGTTATGTGGGGAAGCAACCAGTGGCTTGGAAAGAGAATTGTGCGGAGTACTCGTAAAACAGAATCCAGGAAAGCATGGATAGGTGCACTGGCTGCCGCGATGAAACTGAAATAATGTTGAAAACGGCGTTAAACACCATACAATCAATCAATCAATTATGAGACCTAATACGGCCACTTGTCACAACTCGGCTGATTTTGTACCTACACGTACATCTAACCGCGTCTGTATCAGGGAGTTCCCATTTTGAATACTGCCAGTCACGTGACCTTACACATGGCGGCTTCAATTTAAATCGATTAGCATCGGCAACAACAGCCACGGTGATAAGCAAAATGTCGCTGAAAAATGCCCACTGAATTGATAGACCAAGTTGGAAAATAAATTTATGTACAAACTGTTTGTCAGCCGAAATGTATTTAGAAAGATTCTGTTCGAAAATTGTGAGCAGTGTTTTCTTTTTCTAAGCGGTGTAATACGATTTAAGAACGATTTAAGAACTGTAAAGCGGTGTATTCCCGACAAAGAAATGTACCATGTACGTGCATATCAAGCTACGTGATACAGCCGAGGGACTTGATCAACCGATCACCCGAGGTTTGCCGAAAGCTAATATGGCGCCATGGTCCTTTTTTGAATACGATCCCACTTGATAACTCTATGTTTACACCATGTTCCCAGCATCCACGACAGCCCCGCTTGTCCGAAACGTGGTGTGCCGTAAGATTTTGATCGTTTTTTTCTCCATTTACCAAGTTTAGTTAAGTCATCTCACGGTACCTCACGGTATCCGTGACAAGCCGTGGAGGGAACCCTATGTTGACCCCATGTTCCCAGCAGCCACGGCAGCCCCGTTTCTGAAAACGGTGGATAAAACGAGATTGACGTAATACAACGTAAAGGAACGGGATAAGCAAACTTGTCAGACCGTGATCGCCGGGGTTGCAGTGCCATATTTTTCTGACTGTCAAAAGATTTGCCATGGAAGCCCCGGTGCTTTTGAGAAACCTAAAGTCCCCGTCACACCAAACTAGATCTTAGAACGTTTTACCCCGGATTAACAAAATCGTTAAAAACGTCGCGGTCGGGGTTGACCGTGTAATCTTGAAGTAATAACGCCTACAGCCCCCGTCGTACCAATCTAGATCTTAGAACGTTTACCCTGAGCAAAACCGTAAAACGAGTTGCGGTCGGAGTAGGACGTGTAATTTCGGTCGGTCTGCAAACATACTGCCACATGATGCCCGACTGCAACGCGTAACACGTTCCTAATAAAATCACAGTACAGTAGTTCCGTTTGAAGTACGTCCATCTCGTGTTAAGTACGTTGTCACTCCGTCTTATTACAGGACGGGATGTGAGATGGACGGCAAAATCTTTTAGCAGACCCAAAGTTCAAGAGCACCCTTCCCGTCCTAGCCCGTCCATGAAGTTCGTAAACAGACCGTAAAACGTTGCGACTACGTCTGCTCCTTTCGAATACAGTTTGAGTCCGTTTGGCAGCAATTTTCGGAACGTAGTGAAAACGAGTTCGGTGTGATGAGGGTATAACAGACCGTAGCGGAACGGGTTGATCGTTGCGTTCTACTACGCCCTGATCGATACTTCGAAAAAAGGGCTTCCACGTCCAAACACGGATCGTCTTTGAGTTTTGTTACGGCTTGTTAAGTGCTGGTAAGTGCTGATGCGATCAAGTTTGCTTATCCCGTTCCTCTGCGTTGTATTACGTCAATCCCGTTTTTCATGGTTGTCAGAAACGGGGTTGCCGTGGCTGTCGGGAACATGATGTAAACGTAGGGTAAACGAGTGTTACTGGTCATTTGACAATTCAAACCCAAGTCCTTACGAAATTTGTTGCGAAATCTAAAAATACCTTGAGACGCTATGTACAATGTACGTACCACATGATTGTAAGGAAAACTCATTGCAAACTGTTGTCTTATTCATTTATTAAAGTCAATCTCTGTGAAAAAAGGATTTCATGGATCTGAATACAATATCAACCCAGGTTAGTATGCCCAGTCCGCGCAAGCTGACCTGTGTCGAACTTTCTGCTATTGTTAAATTTTCTGCATGTCAAAAAAAATGCTTCCTCCAGATTCAGTCAGTTGTTAGACAATATGGATTTTATTGATCCACAATTACCTGCTGACTTGCTTTGTAGAATGAGTAGATAGAAAGAGAGAGTTCTAGCCCAAGCCCCTACCCCCTCCATTTAACCACCAAACCCCTTCATCTAAACCCAACCATGTGCGTGGTACAATTAAAACTAACCATCCCCCTCCTCAAATAAATATTTTAACCATGTGTATGATTAAAATATTATTTCAACCATCTCCCTGCTTAAATCTAAATCCAACCATCTCCCTGCTTAAATCTAAATCCAACCATCTCCCTGCTTAAATCTAAATCCAACCATCTCCCTGCTCAAATCATTGTCTTAACCATGTTGTGCCTGAAACTATGTTTAACCATCTCCCTGCTTAATTCCTTACTGGTTAAAATTCAACCATACCAAAATTTAAGGTTGTTCTTCGCGAAGCGGCTACACAAGTATTTTTTATATGTAAATTATTTTTTAAATTTTTTTTTTTCGCTGTCCCCAGGCTAACATGTCAATCAGAAAATAAATTACTTATCGGCTCGGCAGTTGCATATTTCGCTCATATAGCTATATGAGAGATATTTAATTTTTATTTTCCTCTATCTTATAATGTCCCCAGGCTAGCTTATCGATCTTGTTTTCCAAGACATACCGTTTATCATCATCCGCGCTTAAAGCAATATATTATATAAATAATTATATAATATATTTATAAGTCTAACCCTATCAAAATAGATATGTAAGCGTGTGTTACATCACGGTTGGTTGATCTTAACATAAAGTTTATGATGTCGCATTGTTTTACCTCCAACGCCCTTGGAAAAACCGTACAGCTACAAGTTTCGTCAGCTTTTTTAATAATAGAGTAATCAGCCTGCTCTATTCCGTTTACCACAATATTAACTTTTACCTCTTCTGGTGCGTTAGGTTTATTTTTAACAATCGTTAAACTTTCTCTTATAATTCTACCCGACACATTCATACAGTAACCCCCTAAACCATGTTTACGACCTGAATTACCATTACCAAATGAGAACTCATAATTACCATCTCCAATTGGCCCTTGTTCTTCAGCCTACACGGTTATAATGGGTTTAGGGCCTATGAGAGAAGGAAGGGATACTTTTTTATCCACGTATGATTTTGTTGCTAAATCTCTCTCTTCTACCGGGGTTGCCGCGTTTTTTAGTGAAAAACCTTGAAGATCTACGTTAGCCACTGCTGTAAAACTTCCATTTGGATTTTTTACGATAGCTCCACCGTTATCAACGTAATTCTTATTAACAGCAGCGTCACGGGATGCAGGATTTGGTAATCCGGTAATTGGGTTATCATTCATATCTAATTTGCCAGACATTGAAAAAGATCCATCTTGTTTTTTTGTTAAAGCTTTTTCGCCCTCGGTAGCCGCCTCAACGACGGTATCTACGTAAAACTTATTTGCAGCTTGATCATTTTCTAAAGGGCTTCCAACATTGTTAATTCTTCGTCCTCCCATAGAAACGCCAGAAACTGCCATATACTCACCAGCTCCATAAACGAAGGCTCTATTTGCACTATCTACATATCTTTTAGTTGCTGCATCTTGCGCATCCGAGGGATCTATAAGATTAGTTAAAGTATACCCCCGCATATCTATATCATCAACAGCGGAAAAAGTGCCGTCTTGTTGCTCTACTATTGCTTTACCGCTTCTATCCACGTAATTTTTAGTAGCAGCTTCGTTTGGTTCTGTAGGCTCTTTAACATTTCTTATTTTATTGAAACCCATATTTAGAAATCCGAGAACTTGGTATCCACCATTTTCTTTTAATAACCCCCCAGAATTTTCATCAACGTGATGTTTTGTAGCAACATCTTGAGGATTTACAGGATTACTAACCCTTGTTAATGTATTACCAGCCATGTTTATAGAACCGGTAATGGCGGTTGTTCCATCTTTACGTAAAAAATTATTATTTATGTAAGCGAGTGACACACCATCACCATTTAACATCTTTCATTTGTCCGAATTTATCAACAGGCATTTTTTTATATTGCTAAAAAAGTTTTTGAAACATTTTGAAACTTTTTACCTAAACCCAACTCTTTAAGAATGTACAAACATAAATGACCACAAAATACTTCCCCAGCTTATTGTAATTGATCAGTATTATAGTGTATTGGGCTTTTTAGGTACTCTTGAATTTCAATAGGTGGCTGTATACCATAACTATCAAAATAAATTTTAGTTTTGCCGTTTTTAAACCAAGCAACCCAATGTGTACCAGGACCACCACTTTTATCAAAGTTTACTATACCACATTCTTTTTTATTTGGTTTTCTCGGTAATGTATCTAGTAAAAAAAACTCCTCTAAAAGAAGGAATCTTTAATCTTTTTGCTGCATCTTCCAATTCGAAATTGTTTAACGGTTTATTTGGTAAAATTACGTTTTCAATTGAAATATCTAACATTTTTTTATAACGAAATATTTTTAATGTCTTTATTATCAACCCATGAATTAAATTCATCGGGATAACCTTTCCACTTTACAAGAGATTTCTTTTTTCCTTTTTTAATAACCTTTTCTATCCTATACAACTCTTGACTAGTTTTTTGCAGCTCGGGCTCATAAAAGGTACCTTGTATTTCTTCTCCATTAAGATCTTTAATTTTATATGTTACAGGTGATGTATGTTTTACTTCAGAAACTGTAAAAACCTCTTCAGTCCATCTGGTTGTATAACCTTTTCCAAAAGTCTTTTTCTTTTTAGTTATCCTTACTTTGTCTCCAACGGAAAACTTAGGCTTTATATCTTTTATTTCGAGATGATCGGGGTAAAGATTTCTCCAAACTTTGGTTTCATTTTCCGTTTTACTCGCATTTACTGGCGTCATCTTAATAGAAGAATGTCTTGTGTTATTATATTCTTTAACGAGATCTGGTAACACGTCAATGTAAACGTTTGTGGAGTTAACAGAAAAATACTTCCACATTTTTTCTTTCATTGTTCTAATCCATCTCTCAACAACGCTAGATTTTTCCTCATTTTCAGTGGAATATAATTCAATCAAGTCTTTAACTTCCTTGTTATAAAACTCTTTACCCTTATCCACCCACATTTTATCAGGTTTTCTCTCCTTAAAAATACTCTTTAGTGCTATAGCGACAGATTTCCCTGTTTTATCTTTTAATGGTATCAACCATCCGTATTTAGAAAAGATGTCAATAACAGCGAGAAGGTATTTTACACCACGATTAAACTTATAAAATGCTTGCATATCTACTGAATCCGCAGCCCATATTCTATCAATACCGTTTACTCTAACTGTCCTTTTCTTAAATTTTCTTTTTACAGGTTTATGTAATTCTTCCGCTAAATTTATCATGCTGAAATTTTTTTTTTTTAACTCCCATTCCAAATTTCATCTTCGTTCCAATGAGTTTACTAACGAATGGACTTATCCATTTTTTCTCTAATAGTAGGATTGTAAATCCCTTCTAACTCTGTTAACATATTTTTATCGCACACTGCGTTTCTTGTTGCAGTGTCATTGTGCTGAAGATAGCAAACATCATGATGATAAGCAGCTTTATCAACACGGTTTGTTGGTTAACTCCAATCCTTCGGTGTTAAATCTGGATTGAGTCTTTTTTTAATTTAGTGCCGGGTCCTGTGAAATTATGTCCAGGGAGATGCATTTCAAAAGGTAAATTATTTATAGCTTTATTTAGCAATGATCCACCCTTTACCGCCTTAACAAACTGAGTTTTAGTTGTTCCACAAACCACACGTTTCCCACGTTTCATATTTCTACCGTTTTTAGAAACAATATACTCTTTGTTGTTTTCATCAGTAGGTTTTTTACATTTTTAAGGCAATACATTTTTATATATAAAAATTAAAAAAGTTATATAAAATGAATATTGTAAATTTATCATGGAATGAAGTAGTAACAAAGAGATTTAATCACCCCGTCTTACCAAAAAGTATTAGAGGGATAATTGTAGGTAAATCAGGATGCGGTAAAACTACCCTATTGCTAAATCTTTTACTTAGACCAGGCTGGCTTGACTACAACGATTTGAGTGTTTTTGGAAAAAGCCTTTTTCAACCAGAATACCGAATACTAAAAAAGGCTTTTGAAGAAAGACTACCAAAAGAATGTATCTTAAGGTTGTTTAACATGCGAGATGAAATACAAGATTTAAATGTTTCCCCCATAGCTTTAGTTGAGGAATGGGTTAAGTCGTTTAAAAACAAATCAGATATAAATTGTAACTTTTTTGAAAATGCGAGTGATGAACCTGATCCGAGAGAGTTAAACTCAGAAAACAAAAATTTAATGATTTTTGATGATTTACTTTTAGAAAAGCAAAACAAATGTGAGTGTTACTACATTAGGGGAAGGCACAGTAATGTTGACTGCTTTTATCTTTCACAAAATTATTTTAGGCTACCGAGACAAACTATTAGAGAAAACGCAAATTTTATTTGTCTTTTTCCACAAGACCTTAAAAACATTAATCATATTTATAACGATCATGTAGGTGAAGATATGTCCAAGGATGAGTTTAGAAAATTTTGTCAAAAGACGTGGGAAAAACCGCACGGTTTTGCTATTATTGATCTAACCAGTGAAAAACATGATGGGAAGTATAAAAATGGTTTTGACAACTTTTACATACCTAAGTCAGTATAAGAAATTGGAAATAACAAAAACTATTAACTATAAAAATGGATTTACTAGAAGATCAAATTAATGCTATGCGCATAGTTGATGAAATAATTAAGGAAAGTAATGAAAGAAAAAAATTTAAGTACCACACCTTTCTGGTTGTTGTTACAATACAGACAAGAATTATGTAATTTAATATATACTGTTAAACTTAGAAATGTGTAATAATAAACTTAGAAATGAAAAGGAAGATGGTAAGGATATGGTGAAATTTAATGAACTGTTTGTTAAGATAGCAAGGATTTGTTCAGTATTAAATTTAGATGGAACTAAAGTTAAAGATATTTACAGTAGGTTAAGCAGTATTATATATATAGTTTTTACATGAATAAGTTACTATAAAAATATTATTTACACACCTAAATAATATTTTTAGTAAATAAAAGGAATGGAAGATCTTTTAGAACAAATTGTACAAAATACAGCCCACAAAACATCATTTCAAATTATAGTAAGCGACAACAAAACACGTTTTAGAACAAGGTTCAATCCTCCAATTCAGCTGGAAAAAGATAAAAAATATGAAATAGCTTTGGTAAACCTTGAAACTTACTACTCTTTTCCAAACATTGATGAAACAAACAACACATTTATTTATTCTCCAGACAATGGTAATTCATGGATTAAAATAAGAATACCTGAAGGAAGTTATGACCTTGTTGACATTAATGATACCATTCACCAAGAAATGAGAAAAAAGGGTCATTACGATGAAGTTAATGAAGAGTATTATATTAACATTTCTGCAAACACCAATACCCTAAAGTCTGTTATTACCTTAGAAGATGGTTATCAAGTAGATTTAATCAACCGGGCTCTATTGCAAAAGTATTAGGATTTACTCACGCTAAATATACCCAAGGATTTTACGAGTCGGAGAATGTAGTGAACATTCTTAGTATAAACAGTTTGCTTGTTAACATAGATATTATTTCAGGAAGTTATGTTAATGGTTCAACAAAAAACACTATTTACTCTTTTTTCCCAGATGTTGCACCTGGATATAAGATAATTGAGTCACCGCTTAATTTAGTATACTTACCAATAACATTATATGAAATACATAGCCTAGAGGTAAATATTACAGATCAAAATGGAACATTACTAAATCTTAGAGGCGAAAATTTAACAATTAGGTTTCATATTAGAGAAGCGAGATAAATAAAAAAAAAGAATTATATATAAAATGACCAGTTACACTACTATTAAAGTAAATATATCGGAAGGACAAAAGCAAAAGCTTCAATATGCTGTTAAAGCTGGTTGTCCTGTAAGTATTCGTTTAGGTCATGAAGATTTACAAGGTAATGATGTTTTAGCGATTACCAATTCACAAGCAAAGAAAATGGCTAAAGCCTACGAGGAGGGTAGAGGTATAACTATTAAAATGTCTGCGAAACAACTTAAACATAATATGAAAATAGAGGGAGGTTTTCTTGGAATGTTAGCCGGGTTGGCTGCTAGAGCTTTGCCAATGATTGCAAAAACCGTTTTACCAGCGTTAGGTGTTGGTGCTCTCTCTGGATTAGCCTCATCAGGAGTACAAAAAGCAATGGGGTCAGGTCTTTATCTTAAAAAAGGAGGATGTGTTTGTCAGGTGGAAACTGATGGATGTGGGTTATACTTAAAACCATACAAAGGTAAAGGATTAGAGTCTGTTGGTGATGGTTTGTATTTAAAGCAAGGAGGAAAAATGTATGATGGAAAAGAACTTTTGCTTGGGTCTAATAGCCCATTTGCTAATATACCTATTTTAGGAGCTATATTGTAAAAAAATATTAGCATAAGAAAAAAAGTAATACTAATTAAAAAATGTTATGTAAAACTAGATATGATTATCAAATGAATAAAAGTATAAAGGAAGTACTATGGTTTCCTTTTAAAAATTTAGAATATCCACCTATACGTGTTACAGATCAATTATGTGAGGTATATGCACAAAACGAAATAGTACTAGTACCTAAAGAAACAGTAAAATTACAGCTTGGTCTTGGCTATCATTTGCAATATGGTGGTCGTATTAGAGCTTTACTTAATAATAGTTTAGTTTTACGAGGTGTAACACACAAACATGACCATTATCCTTGGAGAAATGAAGATATATTGGTACGTCTAAGAAATAGTACTGATGAAAAGATTACTATTGCAAAAAGTGAACCATTATTTTACGTTGTACATGATGATGAGCAGTATGATACAATCTGGAACTATTAGTATGTAATGTTATAAATAATAATATTTAAATATTATTTGTAACAAGTAAAAAAATGAATGTACATAAATTTGGTATAAAACCTAATATTACTAATCACCATAAAACCATACTTTGGAAAACTAACTTACACGTTGATTATCCTCCCATCAAGCAAGATAATGTAAAATGGAAAATTTATTCTCAAGATGACATTAAGATACCTTCTAAAGATGGGAAAAGAATATCATTAGGTTTTGGTTATAAAATGAGTCAAGGGTTAATTAGTGTTAGTGTCTCTGATAAGTGGAAAACACAAGTGGGTGTTATAAATGGAGTGCATGGTGATAATGAGTGTAAAGATATCATAATATATCTATATAACTTTTCGCAAAATAGTGTTGTTATAAGAGCAGGAGAACTGTTTTGCTCCTTACAATATTTAAAATCTTGATATAAAAAAATATCATTTTAATAAAAAATGGCAGATATAGATCAAGAACATCCTAATAAAATTTATCCTTCAATACCTAAAGAATGTAATACGCCTTCAGCCCCACCTATTGAGATGCACGCAATAGGAGATGATAAAGGCCATTCCTGCCGTTTACAAAAGATATCTGAAGTACAAAAGTTTCTCGAAAATGAAATTCAAAAAAGAGATGCCCTAGCCAAGAAATATTTTAGAGCTGCAAGAGTTGTTGATAATATTGATACAGCATTGATTGGGTTAACAATGGCTTCTGGTGTTGGGGGAGCCATATTATTGGGTACAGTTGTAGCAGTACCAGTAGCGTTGGGTTTAGAAATTGCAAGTGCAGGAACCGGATTACTCCCAGTGACAGGTAAATATGTAGTAAGAAATTCAACAACCAAGGCAGAAAAACATCAAAAGATTCGAATGATAGCTGATGCTAAGCTTGAAACAATTGCTTCACATATATCCAAAGCTTTAGTTGACAATCATATATCAGATGAAGAGTTTAAACTTATCATTGAAGAACTAGAGAAGTATAAGAAAATGAAGGATGAAGTAAGAACAAAAACTAAGAAAAAGAT
Source organism: Hippopus hippopus (assembly GCA_946811185.2). Lineage (NCBI taxonomy): Eukaryota > Metazoa > Mollusca > Bivalvia > Cardiida > Cardiidae > Hippopus > Hippopus hippopus. Next base: position 33,508,929 of record OX328106.1, read on the forward strand.
ATCTACTGAAGATGAAGAAAGTTTAATTGAGAAAGGGAGGCGTGAGCAAAGGGAGTCCTTTCGGAGGTTGGTTGAAAAGAATCACGGTGAGACGCTTGAATATTAAAAGACCAAAAATGAAGTTTTCATGCAGCTTTAGTTATGAAACGTGTTAAAAAATTATGTTAAAAACTGTAATAAAAACTAAGTTTAAAACGAGATAAAAAATTATTTCATTAATTTAAAAAAAAAATGTCTTTTTTAAAAATCACTGATCCTGCAAAAAGGGACTTAATTGTAAAAGAGTATCTTGAGACAAAAAAGAATATTCGGGATAATCTACTAACAGAGAGAACAGGTGAACAAGAATTGCAAACTGATTTTACAAAGTTTTTTAAACCTATTACAGAAACGCAAAAAGCTACAGCAAAGGAGATTACAGAAGAACTTAAACCCATTAAAGAGGGTATAGATAAATTACCAAAAGAGATTATTTTTCCAGCATTTCCTTCTATAAAACATTCAGAGGAGGATCCAACTAAAGAAGGTAAACCTATTGTAATATATGGAGATATTGCGAGCGAGTATTTAAGAAGGTTTGCTAGTAACACCGAACCTGATAAAATGTATAGGTTATATGATAAAGATGGTAAATTTTATATCGGTAATAAACAAGTTGTTGTTAATGATAATGATATTAAAGTTGATGATAAAGAATATGAAGGCACCCACCGTCTGTGGGAGTTACTCACGTCTAAAGATCCGGATAGGACTATTTATACAATGAGGGATTTTAATCAATACGCAAAATTAATGTTACAGACCAACACCCACCGTCGAAATTACAACCCACTAACTAATAGGCTTAGAGCTAGTCAATCAAAAAAATGGAAGGGCATACTTAAACCTATTTGGGATAATAGAGGAGAATATGTAGGAACAGGTATCACTATCCCATGTGACCCTAACGCATTAATAGAAAGACTAGACCTGTTGTTGGCAAGTAAAGAAGCAGGCAACACAGGAGTAAGAAATGAGCTAGTGAGCATATGTGATGAATTAAAAAGACAAGGTGTTTTAGACTCAATCGCTTATAAAAATTTAATGTCTATACTATAAAAAAATGATTATCAATAAAAAACATGGATTTAAAAAAAATTATTCATACGGTGGCGCTGGGATCTTTGATAGCATTGCTAACTTTTTAGCGAGGCTTTTTACAAGTAGTGCAGCTAAACAAATTACATCCTCTGCCCTTGATGTGGGAAAGAGTGTAGCTAAGGAAGGAGCAAAGAAAGCTTTAGAGGTTGGAAAGAGTGCAGTGGTAGACGCAGGAAAAAAATTAGTTACAAAAGCTTTAACACCAAAATCAAAGAAAATTTTACAAAAGTATAGCACAACACCAAAACCCACTGATACCCCTACAACACAAAACATTAATACATTAATAGATGGAAGTGCCATTGCTATTCAAGACTTAGTTAAAAGATTAAACAGTGGGGCGGGTATTAAAGTAGTATGAAGAAAAATAAAATAAGTTAAGAAAATTATCTTATTATATAAAAAACAATGTCAAACTTAATATTTGATCGTGAATATTATTCAAAATACAGAACTAGTACTATTCATATACAAAATGCATCTTTAAACCTAAAAGATTGCGAGATTCTTGAAATTAATAACACAGATTATAAACATCAAAAAGCTGTTATAAAGTTGCCTCCTAGTAAAGTAAACGTAATGAAAGAGATTGAGGAAAAAGTAAATAAGCATTTAGAAGAGTACAATATAACCCTTGTACGGAAATAGAATTTACCCTAAAAAGAAAACATTTACCTCAGAAAATGAACTAAATAAAATTAAACTTAAAGGTGTGTTTGTTAATAGTGAAGATAAAGCTTTTCCCCAGCATTGGTTAGGGATTTAAGTAAAAGTAACACAATTATAATTTTATTTTAAATTATAATTGTAATAATAAAAATGGACATTTTAAGAATTACCAAACCAATTTTAAAAGACGATAGTATTGATGAGTATGAGCACTTTGAGTATGAACCGATTACAGGCGCAAATCTCAACAACTCAGGGGGAGATATTAGGATTAGCATTGAAACCCAAGATATTTTTACACATCCTAGTGAGAGTTATTTACTTATCATAGGTGAATTAGTGAGAAGTGATACTGGAACAGTTTATGATGCTAACACCAATATATCTTTAACAAACAACGCCCTGATGTATCTTTTTAAAAATATTAGGTACCAATTATCTGGTCAGGATGTTGAATCTATAACACATCCAGGTCAAGCTACTACAATGCTCGGTTTGTTAAAATATCCGGATGATTTTTCTAAATCACAAGGGTTAAATCAATGTTGGTATAAAGATACAACAGTTAATGCAGCTGCTGGAAACACTGGGTTTATTGTCAGAAGAAATTATATTATTAATGATGCTCTTCCAAGAGGTACCTTTAGCTTCAGAGTTCCATTAAAACATCTATTTGGTTTTTGCGATGATTATAGTAAAATATTGTATGGAATGAAGCAAACTCTCACCTTAACAAGAAATGATGATAATGACGCAATCTTTAGAGATGCTGCTGCTCCTGCTCATGGTAGAATTACATTACTTAAAGTATCATGATTTATGCCACACGTGCTACCCGCAGATAAGGAAAAGATGGAACTTTATAAAATTATCGAGAAAAAAGAAAAAATACCGGTTGGATATAGAATGAGACAATGTGATTCTATTGCTGTACCTCAGTCAATGTCATTTAGCTGGATACTCTCTGTCAAATCATCTCCTGAAGTGCCACGTTTTATCATTGTTGGTTTTCAGACTGATAAAAGTGGTAACCAGCAACAAAATCCGACCATATTTGATCATAGAAACGTTGAAAATGTTTATGTTATGTTAAATGCCATTAGGTAACCTGCTGTTGACTATAATCTTTCATTCACAGCGCATCAATTTAGTAGAGTGTATGGTGATGCTGCTCTATTTAGATCTAAGTTTTATAACAAAGATGAGTTGGTATCAAACCCTAACATTACCCCCTCAGATTATAAAACCCTTTATCCTTTGTTTTTGTTTGACGTTTCCAAACAGAGTGAGAGATTAAAATACTCAGTCACCGATATCCAAATTAAGGTAAATTTTACTGAAAATGCGCTTCCAGACACAGAGGCATATGCTGTTATTATTAGTGATTAGTTAATTAACTTTCAGTCTGATGGAAATAAAATGAGTGTAGTGTATTAAGATTTTTATTTCCTATATAAAAATGATAAAGATATCAGATTTTAAAAAAATTCTTGAAGAAAATAATATAAAATTTTACTCTTATTGGGGGTAAAAAACGGTTAGTTGAGTTGGTGAAAGAACATGGTTTGTTCCCAGAGGAGTCACCTAAGTCACCTAAAAAAGAAAGAAGTAAGGACCCTAGGTTTGATAGATTAAAAACTATTATGCATAATCCTAAGATAGTTATTTTAGAGGATGTTGAAACTGGTGAATAAAAACCTTTACATCAATTTATAAGGCAGGTAAATTTATAGATCATTGCCCTCAAACAATTGTGAACTGGAATGGGAGAACTTGGAATAATAAATATAAGATTAACATTCAGTAATTTTATTATGCCATTGTCATAATAAAATTTTATGAAATCAACTTAAGTTTTTTTTTATTTTATATATAAAAATGGAGAATATTAATTATACTATATATACCTTACAAGGTTTAAAAAAATTAGCTAAGTCTAGAGGAATTAGAGGATTCTCTAGGCTTGGAAGAGCTGAATTAATTGAGCGTCTAAGTAATCCACCACCTCCTAGTCTTGCTAATCAATTCAGAGGACTTACAGTAAAAGGTTTAAAGAATTTAGCTAAGTCTAGAGGAATTAGAGGATACTCTACGCTTAGAAAAGCCCAATTAATTGATCTCTTAAATAATCGAGGCACGCCAATATTAGATTACGATATTGGTAATATAAGTGGCCCGATATTAACCCCAACACCTTATACCCCTCCCACTCCCACTCCACCTATGTCCTCAGTTGATGAGTTAATGAACTATTTAGATAGTATTGAAGAAATCCCAAGAAGTATTTCACCTAGGTTAAAAGCTTTAAAAGAAAAAATAAGTGATATATATAGAGCGAGAGATGAAATAGTAATTGAAGAAGGACCATCAGCATTTAGAGGTTTTACCAAATATTTTTTAGAAGGTAAAGCGAACTTTTCACCAAGTGATTTTTTAGATTTAGCAAAAAGGGGTTTAACTAATGTTATAAGAAATAATCGTCAAACAAAAGTTAAACTTATTATGATATGTATGATGAAAAAATCTGTTACTAATGAATTAGAACCTATGAATTTCGGTTCTGGTTTTCCAATTGTTAATTTGGATGGAGACGATGAAAATGAAATATACGATGAAATGGCAGATGACATATTAAATAAAATTGCAGAAAAAGAGATGCAAGAAGATTATTGGAAAGTTCTTTACGTAATCGATTTAAGATTACACACAGTATCATATAATCCGTTAAGAGTTGGTTCTTGGTTCCCAACTCCTCCTAAGGTAGGAAATACAAAAAGTGTTATTAATCCGAAAAATACAGATGATGATATGTGTTTTGCGTATTGTATTCTTATAGCTTTAAACCCAACAGATAATAATCCTGAAAGAATTGATAGACTAAGACCTTTTTTAAACACATTAAATATGGAAGGAATTAATTATCCTGTTTCCATTCATGATAAAAATAAATTTGAGAAACAAAATCCTTCAATATCTGTATCGATACACGCGTATAGTAATTCTGTTGGTGTCTACCCACTTAGTATAAGTAAAGAAGTTTACAAAAGAGAACATCATGTTAATCTTTTACTTTTAGAAAAAGACGGGAAAAAACATTATGTTTTAATTAAAAATTTAAGCAGGCTACTGTCAAAACAAATATCAAACCATAATGATAAAATTTATGTTTGTGAAAGATGTTTAAATCATTTTCAAAACGAAGAAACTTCAAATAAACATTTAGAGTATTGCAGTGAAAAAGATGTTGTTAGAATATATTTACCAGAAAAGGGTTCCCAGTTATCCTTTCAAAACTTCCATAAACAACAGATGCACCCTTTTACAATTTATGCAGATATGGAGTCAACATTAGAAAAGAAATATGAAAAAAAGGGTAACGGAACAAAAGTAATTAATGAACATAACATTTCAGGATATTGTTTTTATGTTAAATCACTTCATGAAAATATATATCCTTCAAAGGTTGTTCAATATTCAGGCGAAAATGCATCAGAGAAATTCATAGAGGATTTAGAAAATGTTATAAAGGAAATAGATGGGATACCAACGAGGGAGATGAATTTTAGATTCCATGATAAAAGAAAGTTTGATAGATTAACAAAATGTTGGATATGTAATAAACCATTTACAAAACAAGATAAAAAGGTTACAGATCATTGTCATTATACAGGGGAGTTTAGGGGAGCCGCTCATAATATGTGTAATTTAAAATGTAGAAGACCAACTTTTACGCCTGTGTTTTTTCATAATTTCAGTAAATATGATATTCATTTGTTATAAAAGATTTAATAAAAACACCAGGTGATACAGGTTGCATACCAACAAATAAGGAAACGTATATTAGTGTCTCTAAGAAAATACCAATTCAATATACTTATAAAGATAAAAAAAACTAAAGAGGAGGTTACTAAAGAAAAACTTCATGAAATTAGATTTATTGATAGTTTGAGATTTTTACCTAAAAGTTTAGATGGACTGGTTAGTATATTACCAAAAGAAAACATGGATAATCTTTCAAAATATTTTACTGGTGAAAAGTTTGATTTGGTTTCAAAGAAAGGAATATTTCCATATGAATGTTTTGATCAACTTAGAAAATTAAGTAAAACAAAATTACCTTTACAAAGAGAATTTTACTCAAGACTTAAATGTAGTGGAATAAATAAAGAAGATTACCAACATGCATTAAATGTCTGGAAAACGTTTGATATGAAAACGTTTAAGGATTATCATGACTTATATAATAAGACTGATGTTTTACTATTAGCTGATGTCTTTGAAAATTTTAGGAAACTTTGTTTTAATAATTATGAACTAGATCCATCATGGTTTTGTACAACGCCTGGATTAGCCTGGGATGCAATGTTAAAGATTACTGGTGTAAAATTAGATCTATTAACAGACCCTGATATGATATTATTTATAGAAAATGGGGTTAGAGGTGGTATATCAACTATTTTTAAACGATTTGCAAAAGCAAATAATTTATATATGGGTGAGAAATATAATCCTAATGAACCATCAAAATATATTACCTATTTAGATGCAAATAATCTTTATGGGTGGGCAATGTGTAAGAAACTTCCTACAGGTAATTTTAAATGGATGAATGAGAATGAATTAGAAAATTGGATAAATCACCCATGTATATTAAAGGTTGATCTAGAATACCCCAAAGAATTACATGATCTACATAATGATTTCCCGTTAGCTCCTGAAAGATTAAAGGTTGATAAGGTTGAGAAACTTATTCCTAATTTACACGATAAACATAAAGATATATTACATTACGAAAATCTAAAGTTGTATTTAAGTTTGGGATTAAGGATTAAAAAGATACATAGTGGTCTTAGTTTTGATGAGAGTGAATGGTTAAAACCTTATATCGATAAAAATACATCACTCAGAGCAAAATCAAAGAATGATTTTAAAAAAGATTTCTTCAAGCTTATGAACAACTCAGTATTTGGTAAGACAATGGAGAATATTAGAAATAGAGTAGATATAAAATTAGTTAGCACCAGAGAAAAAGCTGAGAAATTAGCTGCTAAACCAAACTATCATAATATAACAAGACTTAATGAGAATTTATGTATAATTCAGATGAAGAATCACACTTATCTTTTAATAAACCTATTTATGTAGGAATGGTTATTTTAGATTTAAGTAAGACATTAATGTATAACTTTCATTATAATTATATTAAAACAAAGTATAAAGAAAAAGCAAACCTTCTTTTTACTGATACAGATAGCTTAATGTATGAAATAGAGATATTGGTAATGATGTAAAAGATTGGTTTGATACAAGTGATTATCCTATTAATCACCCTTCAGGTATACCCACAGGATTAAATAAGAGAGTAGTAGGTATGTTTAAAGACGAAGCAAAGGGTGAAACCATTGAGGAGTTTGTTGGTCTTAGATCTAAACTATATTCTTTTAAAATGTTTGATGATGGAAAGGAAAGTAAGAAGTGTAAAGGTATTAAACAGCAAGTTGTAAAGGATTTTATTAGTCATGAGCATTATAAGAAATGTTTGTTTGAGAAAAAGGACCAGTATAGGAAAATGACAGTAATTAGAAGTTATAATCATCATCTGTATACTGAAGAGGTAAATGAAATTGCTTTAAGCGCGGATGATGATAAACGGTATGTCTTGGAAAACAAGATCGATACGCTAGCCTGGGGACATTATAAGATAGAGGAAAATAAAAATTAAATATCTCTCATATAGCTATATGAGCGAAATATGCAACTGCCGAGCCGATAAGTAATTTATTTTCTGATTGACATGTTAGCCTGGGGACAGCGTAAAAAAAAAATTAATTTAAAAAATAATTTACATATAAAAAATACTTGTGTAGCCGCTTCGCGAAGAACAACCTTAAATTTTGGTATGGTTGAATTTTAACCAGTAAGGAATTAAGCAGGGAGATGGTTAAACATAGTTTCAGGCACAACATGGTTAAGACAATGATTTGAGCAGGGAGATGGTTGGATTTAGATTTAAGCAGGGAGATGGTTGGATTTAGATTTAAGCAGGGAGATGGTTGGATTTAGATTTAAGCAGGGAGATGGTTGAAATAATATTTTAATCATACACATGATTAAAATATTTATTTGAGGAGGGGGATGGTTAGTTTTAATGATACCACGCACATGGTTGGGTTTAGATGAAGGGGTTTGGTGGTTAAATGGAGGGGGTAGGGGCTTGGGCTAGAACTCTCTCTTTCTATCTACTAGAATGCATTACGAAGATGAATTTAACCCCGTTTTTCCAAAGCATGGCTTATATGTTTATTTTTCTCACTTCTCTTTCTTACATAAGAATTAATTTACATCTTTGATTCTATTTTTTAAGTTTGGTAAAAAAAAAAAAAAACCTTAATAGCCCCCTTTAAATCATGTGCTGGACATTCCCTACGATTATCAGCATTCTAATATATGAACCCCATAACATGCATGTTGATGCACCTATATCTGAGCCTTTACCAAACAATCCCTTGTTATAACCATACTGTGGAAGAAGACCAGATGACTTGAAAACAAAGTGGGAAAAGGAGAAAATGCTGGTTGCCAGCATGTCACCTTTTCCCACGTTTTTTTCAAAAGACTTTTTCCACAGCTTGGTTAAAACAAGGGATTGTTTGGTTAAGGGTCAGATATAAGCGCATCGACCTGCGTGACAAAAGTAATCACTTCGGCCATATTTCAAATGTCATCTACAAGTGTTTTCAATATGGACAAGTCTAAAATTTGATGTTTGGTGAAGAGTTAATTATTTTACATTCATTGGCCACCTAGCAAGCAATTCCGGACTGCGTAAATCAAGATCAGGCTGCACAGATTGTGCAATCTGATCTTACGCTTGTACCGCCTTCTAGTTGATTCTAATCTATAACCAAAAACGTCTGTTCAACTGAAGCGATTGTAGGTATCTGGACCTAAAGAGGACATTTACTCTATTTGGTTGTAGAAAAGTCAAACGAAGGTCAGTGACAAAGATCAGAGATGTTTCTGTGCAGTCTGATCTTCATCTATGTCGTCTACAAAATCTTCTCTTGTCTCCTATCGAGCTGAAAGGGTTAAATTTTGATAGAGATGTTCCTTTATCTGCTTTGGACTATGGCCAAAAGCCGTGTCAACGTATCTTCAAGTCCCCCTCCTTCATGCTGTTCTTTATTTAAAAAAAATATAACGAATTTAAGAAAAAGAAAAAAGATTTCCTCGTCACCAATGAATAATTTTGAGATAAATGGGATACATTTCTTGAAAGTAATGAATTATTATTATTATTTATTTTTTGTCTGACACAATTTTCAAAAACAAAATATTTTCCAAGAAAGAAAATTGAGCCGTCTATGCGGTGAGGGTGGACAAGTAAACATATGTATATCACACAATTATCATTTTCGTATCAGGAGGTAAGGTCGTCGACCATTTTAGCCAACATCCAACTGGTATTGATACATTTCGCAGGAAAAAAGACACAAGAAAAATGAAAGTTCTTCTTCTATTCTTGTTTGCTGGCATCTGTGCTGCAGGTACGTTATTTATTATATTTTATTTATTTAACTTATTAGTCTATATCCATTCATTATATATTCAATTGTGATTTTTATATTTAATTTCTATTTTAACATTACACAGTCATTATTCATGTCATATTTCATATTTGTCATACTGCCGTCAATTTTGCTATCATTAGGATAGTGGAACAAGTAGCGTTGTCATCCCGTTTTCCATATGGCTTGCAACAAGTGAAAAGGGGCATTCGGACATTTGCGTAAAGTGTTGTCTCGAATCGGCCTGCGCAGTCCGCGCAGGCTGATCCGAGACGACACTTTCCGATCGTGTGTGCTTTTCTATTTCACGCAAGTCTGCTGTAGGACAAAATCTAATGTTGACGCAAAGTGCCGTCTCGGATCAGCCTGCGCGGACTGCGCAGGCTGATCCGAGACGACACCTTACGCAAATGTCCGAATGCCCCTTTTCACATGTTGCAGGCCATATAATGGCTGTTCTTTACCAATTTTGAAAAGACTTTTACAGATGAACTACATTCTGTCAAAACGGGGTTTAATGCAACTCCGTGATGCATTATACCAAGCAAGTCATCAAATACGTATAAATCCATATTACCGCTTTTTGTCTTACACTCCTCTGATTCATAAGGTAGAATTGTCCTTTGACATTCAGAAAATTTACGCAGAAGTAAAAGAGTTTGGACCCATGTCAGCCTGCGCGGACTGCGCTTGCTGACATCTGTCGATACTTTTGCAGATGCATTGAACCTTTTTTACAGAGCATGACTCATATTTTTACCATTTAAAAAAAAGAGAGAACATCTGTAAGATAATAGGATGACTCGGTTTTTTGTCTAATTAGCCATAATTTGATAATCTTTTCGAATGAATTTATAGCAGCATAGTGATTGAACTGAAGGGTATTGAATTCTATCTTTGAACAACCATCCTAGCTCGCGGCACTAATTACATGTACGTACAAGTACCCGTTGGCAGGGCAATCCAGAGCTCTTGGTAATTGTAAGTAACTCTGGATAAAATTGGTTTGTTAATATCAACTGAACTGTTGAAAGCAGCGTAAAACGCCAATCAAGCACAAGAAAAGATCATCGAATGGTGGACCAGTTTTTCAAGTTAAATATCTGACATGTCTCCACCGCTCTTCTTACCTTATTTTCATTTCACTCCTTTTTTCCTGTCCCTTTTTTTAAAGCCCCCCCCGCATTTTCCACATTTCCTCAGGTTGTTATTGTTGTTTTTTCCCCCTTTTCTGATTTCTGTTTCTCATCGTTTCCCCTCATTTTGTCATTTTTTTTTTCTGTCATTTTTATACATTCAGACTATGTGTCAATGATTCAACAAAACTACAGAGCTGAAGTCAACGCTAAAATTGCCAACCAAATAACCCACGAGCTACAGGCCAGCTATGTGTACCAAGCTTATGTACGTATGGGCAAATTTAAAATCGATTTTTCAAACACTCATTTGTTCGAATATATCGATTATATGATTTATTTTTTTCATTCTTCCTTTTAGCTCTCTACCGGATGACAAAATTTACAATTGCCCAAATTGAAAGCATTCACGGATGGCAAATTACATGTCGCTTATATAATGGAATGATTCCTTTTTTTTTTTTCAAGAGTCACGAACGTTGTGGAAAAAGGAGAACATACTGGTAACCAGCATTTTCTGCTTTTTCTCCAATGTTTTCGAGTCGCTAAACCACGAAAGTGTCTGATCTGGCAAATAGTGAAATCCAACGGGCAACAGGGTGGGATTTGCTTTGAAAACTATGTAAGAGCACTCTAGCTTGCGCATGTAAACAGTTAGAATATCACTTGCAGAGTTTTCAAAGAAAGGGTAATTGCTTTAAGTCGCTACCAGACGACAAAATAACGTATAGCTCAAAGCTCAAACGATGAGATTTGTCCCGGAATGGGTTAAGCACATCATAAGAAAAAAGCGAAAAATGCTGGGTACCAGTATTTCCTCCAACAACCACAAGAACACAAGATTGATCGGTAAAGAGTATAATTCACTTTTGTTATGTAATTGATTTCAGAGCCATTATTTCGGTCGTGCAGATGTGGCCTTGCCTGGTTTCGCCAAATGGTTTGAGAAGGCTTCTAAAGAAGAAAGAGAACACGCCACTGGGCTTATTGAGTATGTCAACAAACGAGGTGGTTCTGTTGTTCTTAATGACATTCAGGTGAGTTATCTGATACTAACATCAGAACGGAATGCTTCCGGGTTGAAGTCAAAAGTAGGCACTTTTGAAAACTTGATAGCAAGTACTACTGGTACACTGACTTATCTGAAAAGATGGACAGAACATATCTAAAATGCGTTTGTGACTTTGATTCGATCATTTCTTGGTAAACTGAGCTTTACTTTGCTATTTCTATGTAGTGTCTTTAGCCTTATCAAGAAACATGGTCTGCAGCTCGTAAAGGCTCTTTTTACTCTCCTTTTTGCAAAAGAAGTTGTTTTGAGGAAGAACTGCAAAGGATTTCATTGGTCACTTTCCTCACCCTTTTGTACAGGCCGCGCTGCACTATAGTGTTTAGAGAAGTGAACAGCGAACCAGCATTTTCTTCGTTTCCCACTGTGTTGCCTGTCCTTTTATAGATAAATCCCATTATTTGCACGACATTTATTTTTTCATCTGCACATACATTTAATTTCGAAAATGTGGTTGAATGATGAGGTAAATGATGGAATGTTGGTCGATGTCACGTCACATTTTCGACATTGCGGTAGACATAGCAAAATTCAGAATACTGAAATGCATCGGGACAATAGAACTCGGTCAGAATGACACCATTTGAATAAAGATAAAATAGGTCACTTATACATGTAGACTATCACATTGTATCACAACGTTATCAGGATACGCACCTCTTGTAACAATAGTCTAAACCTTTCGGTCTGATGTAGGCTAAACTAATTTCACAGATTACAATATTTCGATTTTTAGATCTAGGTCAATACTTTTAACATTTTAGATCTTTTCCTGGGTTCTGCGAAACATTGTAATACATACATAATGAAAGTAGAAAAATACAAATGACAAAATAATGATTTTTTTTTTAAATAATTATAATAGGGGAAAAAGAATGAGGATGTCACTCCATAAGATACTAATATTTTTTTCATATTTTTCTCTCAAAAAGGGAAAATACTCTTTGTTCAGGTCAGCAAGACAGAAGTTTCATAAGCGCGGGCCAGAGTTATAACAAATATTCGCTGTCTCGCTGACTCCCTTACTTATGGTCAAATCTCGTTTTCTCGAATGACGACGACTTGACCGATAGATTTGAAAATAGCCTGTTATTTTTCATTTTTCACTTTTCAGTGGTGGCTATGAACAGTTTCAAAAGGCAATCAAATCAATAAAACTCATATAATTCGAAATTTTAAAGCGAGGTTAAAAATCTTTTATATCCTTGCTATGGCATGCACTGGGGACAAACTGTGCTGCCGACTCCTTACTCTCCTTATCATATAAAACATTGGTGAGAAAATTTTTGTCCCACTTCCGGAACATTCATCTTATCAAAAACTGAATCGTTGCTTGGATCTTTGACAAACTGATTTCGTTAAAGGTCTCCAAATCAAATGTATCAATAAATCAGCCACGCTCTGAAAAAAGGGGGTTTAATGCATCTCCGTGATGCATGATACCAAGCAAGTCGTCGTATAATTTGGACCCATATTCCCATTTTGTCTAACAACCGACTGAATCGTGAGTTAGACTGGTCCTTTGACATTCGGAAAATTTACCGATAGCAAAAAGTCTCGACACAGGTCAGTCTGCGCGGACTGCGACGGCTGACCTAGATCGATCCTTTTTGCAGATGCTTGGCTCAAATGGAAATCTCTACGATGTAGTTAGGGTCCGCTGATGCCTGCGAAATGGGTTAACGTCCGAGCAATAGGCAACAGCCAACATTTTCTGAGAGGCCTTTAGTACGGTAGAATTGAAAGAACAAAACCCTGCTTTATTGCATCCTTCTTTACGTATATGTCTTGAAATGAGTGCAGTCTGATGCTCAAGTGAGAAAACTTGATGGGACGTAATGTGACAGTTTCAAAATGTCGTAATACGTCCCGACATGTTTTCTGTCTGTTCGACATTGCACTGTTTAATGTAATCAGATGTTGCATCGTGCTGTAAGTTTGATCTACAAACAAAATTTTAGATGGGTGTACATGTGACATAACATAGTTTTGTATGCAAATTGAAATGTTTATGCGTCCCTCTTACGATACACGTAATTCTAGTAAATCACAGCAAAACGAAGTCTAACAAGCTGTCCTTTGTTGTACGACTTCGTTGAACAGCTCTATCGTTTTAAACGGACATAAATTTGTGTACTTTCTGTCAGTCTTCTAAGTTCTCAGTGTCTTATTCACTACTCATTGGTATTTGAGCATTGTCCCTAAACTTATAAGAGCCATGCTCTGGCGAAAGGGGATTTAATGCATCTCTATGATGCATTATACTAAGTAAGTCATTCCATAAGATCCATTTTGTCCAACTATCAGCTGAACCTGAAGGTAGAGTGATCATTCGACAGACAGAAAATTTACCTAAAGCAAAATGTTCCTGCCCAAGTCAACCTGTGCGGACTGCACAGGCTTACCTTAGTCGCTACTCTTTGCAGAAGCATTCATCCCCCTTTTTTACAGAGTATGGCTGATATGAAAGATCATACAAATCGAGTTTGAAACAGATTAAAATGGCGTCACTGTCCGTTCATGTTTAGTACGCGAAGTTCACAGCCGTATTACTTGTGCCACAATCTGTATAAAAATGGGATGATGCAAGGTGAAATAGGGGTAGTCAGGCAGTAATGTGCACACAAAATCAAAGACGGAGAAATGGAACAGAATGACGTCATCATCTATGTTTTAGTACAACAAGTGTACAACCTTTGTCTGTGCGGTGCAGCGTAAGACCTGTGTTTTGAAGTTTGAACCACTAAAATGACATATGAGTTCGCAGATTATTATGTCACGAACAATCAGTTACTGAATCAGCTCATTTATCTTGCGATATCAAATGCGGGTGTTTGATATTTGAACTCTTTGCAGCTACACCCGACCTGACAATAATGCACTATGACCTTTAATGGCTGCGACCTAAAAGAACTTGAACTCCAGTCCTGGTATACGGCTACCACCCCTTGCGCATCACTTGCGCTTTGAAAAAAATGATATTTCCCTCTGATAAAATTTGTTTTTATGTGTCTTGATTTTGAATTAAGGTGACTTTGATGTCCTATATTTTATTAAAACCCTATTGGATGACGAGTACTTGAGATGACATATTTTAGACTCCTCAACACAGAAAGCATTTGAAGGCAATGACAAAAAAAGAGTTCATATGGTGGCATTTGTCTTTGAAAAAAAAGAAAAAAAATATATTGATGGACAAGGTGAAAGTGCCAGTTGGTCTCCTACCTTAAGGGTAGTGAAAACACAGGATCGCTGGGTACAGTAAACTGTCCAACCTTCTAGGTCTTAGTAGCTGTTGATTGAATTTAATGTGTTAAAATGATCTGGCGAAATGAAGTTTTGGAGCCGAAATCTTTTGCCTCTGAAAAAGTAGTTAGTAGTTTTTTAATAGAGTGTAACCGTTTACTGAAAGGTCAAACACATTTTTAAGCGATCAAAATGCACGAAATCAATTATGTTGGAACGATTTTATAAAAAGAGATGAATTACATTTAATCTTCAACGCCAAACGCTAAAACATGGGCCTTTACACAGAGAATGGCTGATATAATAGATCATACAAATCGAGTTTGAAATAGATTAAAATGGCGTCACTGTCCGTTCATGTTTAGTACGCTAAGTTCACAGCTGTATTACTTCTGCAACAGTCATTTTAAAACATGAGGTGAGGCAAGGTAAAATAGGCGTAGTCAGTCAGTGACTTGCACACAAAATCAAAGATGGAGAAATGGAGCAGAATGACGTCATCATCCATGTTTTAGTGAAACAAGTGTACAATCTTTGTCTGTGTGGTGCAGCGTAAGACCTGTGTTTTGAAGTTTGAACCACTATAATGACATTTGAGGTCACAGATGATTATGTCGTGAACTATCAGTTACCGAATCAGCTCATTTATCTTGCGATATCAAATGGGGGTGCTTGATATCTGAACTCTTTGCAGCTGCACCCGACCTGACAATAATGTACAATGACCTTTAATGGCTGCAGCCTTATAGAATTTGAACTGCAGTCCTTGTAAACGGCTACCAAGTCATCACTTGCGCTTTGAAAAATGATATTTACCCTTGATTAATTTTTCTATTTTATGTATCTTGATTTTGAATGTATGTGACGTTGATGTCAGTATTTTATTAAAACCCTTTAGGACTACGAGTATTTAAGATGACATATTTTAGACTCCTCAACACAGAAAACATTTGAAGGCAATGAAAAAAAATAGAGTTCATATGGTGGCATTTGTCTTTGAAAGAAACGAAAAACATTATTGGACAATGAAAAAGTGCCAGTTAGCCTTCTAACTAGGGGTAGTGAAAACACAGGATCGTTGGGTACAGTTTACTGTCCAACCTTCTAGATCTTAGTAGCTGTTGATTTAAATGTGTAAAAATGATCTGGCAAAATGAAGTTTTGGAGCCGAAATTTTTTGCCTCTGAAAATGTAGTCAGTAGTTTTTGACGAAGCGGGGTAACCGTTTAATGAAAGGTCAAACGCATTTTTAACCAATCAAAACGCACGAAATTAATGATGTTGGAATACTATTATAAAAAGAGATGAAGTACATTTCATCTTCAACGCTGAACATTAAAACATAGGTCTGTACAGAGGGCATAGATCAGGGTCAGATTGTACAGAACATGCAATATGATGTTGCATCTATACCGTCTGCTTGTTCACTGAAGCCTATATGGTAAAAATCTTCCAGAGTTTCGGTAAAATCGCATTTTCAACTGTCGACAGAGGTCGAGTTTATATATATGGCGCTGACGTAGCTAAACACATTGGAGAGATCGGCTCAAACCTGAATTTTTGTGTAATATTAGTACGTATCGGAGAAAACGAGACTATTAACCCTTTACCAAACAATCCCTGGTTTTTACGACCCAGAGGAAGAAGCCTTCTGAAAACATTGTGGGAAAAGGAGAAAATGCTGGTAACCAGCATTTTCTCCTTTTCCCACAATGTTTTCTACTCTTCTAATGTCAAGTTTCAATTTTTGAGTCACCTTTATTTTGTCGTCTGCAAATGCTTTCAATTTGGACAAGTCTAAAATTTTGTCGTTTGGTAAAGAATTAAGACAAATACAAAATGCAATTGAGTCATGCCCTGTTGGAAGGTGGTTTGTTGAAATGCAAAAAAAGTACCGACCATTGTCAGCCGGCGCAGCCTGATATAAGTCAAAACTTTTGCTTTTGATAATTGTTTCTGCCTTTTCATTGACCATTCTCCCTAATGATTCAGCCTAATTTTGGACAAAATTAATTATATCATGCAACAAGTTGCAGGTATAATGCAAAAAAAGAGATGCATTAAATTCTTTTTCCAAGAACATGGCTCAATTGTCTTATTACTGCTCTTATTTTTCAGTTCAGTCAGACCTGCCGTATTATCGATGAACATTTGAAGAAAGTCTTTTCTACTAGACAAAGTGCTTGTGTAAGTTTTTGTTGTTGTTGTAGACTTAAACGTCGGTAGGCCTGGGTCAGTACTCGCCAACCATTCTCAAGAACGATCTCAGTCCTATTCTTCAGAAATTTCTGAATTTGCAAGTAACACAACGTCTGATTGGCTAAACCATTTGGTTAAGCCAATCAGAAGTTGTGTTACTATCAAACCTTGAAAATCTTGGACAATGAGACTAAGAATTTTCTTAAGAATGGTTGGTGAATATGGACCCAACTAATGTGTCACTGGTATAAACACGCACAAAACACACACACACACACACACACACACACACAGATCGAGTATTCTGAATTTCGGAATTTTTTAATATAGATCTATGTATGATCGCGACTGTAGTTTATCTATTGTAATATTAATCCAAGTTTTGTTTTACATATTCCGCCAAAAATATTAATTGTAAACTTTTCCAACTGACCCATTTTAGCCGTTATGCACACTTAAAATTGCTGTCACCATACATTTTGCAAATCTTAGGATCACAATCACGAGCATTTATGTTTTCGAATAAAGACAGTAGAACATATGAGATTGGTCAGCACCACTGATATTGATCCCTTTCTTCCAGTGTTCTGTAAAAAAGGTCAGCTTGCATTTTATTGAATAAAATAAAAAAAAGAACCGTTCTTGAAAGTAGCAAAATTTACATAAACGTCATATTCAAAAACGAAACTTAAATACAATTAGTATCATCGAACCTTGTCTCATGTCTTTTGTGGATTATTTTGAAATTAATACATATTACGACTTTTTGATATAATTTAGTATCATTGGCAGGACTCTAAAAAAGACGAGATTCTAGGATATTGTTTCATTGAATTAGAAAAATAGCCCATCATAGTGCTTACAGCTTGGACTTTGTTTCTATGAAGTTAATCTAAGGTATTGAGATTTTTTTTTTTTTCATGGAGGTATGTAAACAACAAACCTAATAACACTGTATGAAACCGTAAACAAAAAAAAAAAAAATCTCTTCATTCATTATACCTTAATATCACAAACAACAAATACCCACATGTATAAATTTTAACTGCATTTTTTTCGGCGTAGCTGTATGATCTCACTTTTGACCTACTTTGAGTACTAGGAGGAAATGAATTGTTACTCATTTTGTGATTGGCCAAATATATGTAAACTACGCAAAAAAACATAAAGGTCACAGTAGAAATTTACCGACATTGGCTAAAAATGTTAATGACTAAAAAATCACGTAATGATCATATTTACCTATGTAAAGTTGTACTTTATGGCCATACAGATGTTAAACTCCAGCAAAACATCCATAATCTTAATCATATGGATAAACTAATAGCAATGAGTATTGGCGAGTTTTCTATTTTGTTTAGTGTAAAAGACTTGGTACCCGTTTTTCCTCGCGTAAAACCGAATACGAACTGCGATGGCAGGCTACCGCTCTATTGTCTTACACGAAAACGGGTTGTAAAACAACTTATTTCGTTTCTTGCTACAATGAAAACAAATGTTATATCTTGAACTTGGTGATTCAATTCGTAACGTGAATAACTATGCCTACCTAGGGGAACAATCGGTTTTACTGCGTTGTTAGTGAAGAAAATGGGTTCCTTCTAAAATACTCCTAGTAAGAGTAGGTGGGTGTGGTTAAGCATTGAGACTGGTGATAAAACCCCGCCTTCTGATAACGACAAATCGTCGATGTTTGAAAGGTGCTTCATTTTAGTACAAAAACATGCTTCCCCATTCTTAAATGTTATTAATAATTCCGCTTTCAACCATATGCAAAACAATTTAAAAGAGGCTACTTCAGAACTGTTTTCATCATTTCTCTTCATATTATACTACAAACGAATTTAACTGTATTCATATCCAAGTGCCTCTTACGCCGTCTATCTTTTTTTAAAGACATTTCTTGTTTCTGTTAATCCAATATTGTAGTTTCTATTGCCCATTTTTATGGTATTTCATAGCGCAGTAAAGGGCTCGTTCATGGAGTAAAAATGCGTAATTTATGACGTCACCATAGCATTAATCATTGTAGATTTAGTAGATCTATTATTAGAAGTATAATTTGCTGACGGTAGTTCCAACACTGTAAGATTTTTTTTCATGGAGCTATTGAAAAAAAAAAGTTCGGCCAATCAGAACTCACCAATATTGATGAAAAACACTAATACTAAATTATATGCTAATCAGTCTTCAATTCATTTACCTCACTAATTTCAAAAGTGTCCCGTGTTTCTGGAAGTTTACGTGACAACTGTTGCCTGTCTAAATACTCCATGGCAGAACCCGTTCGATTTAAAAGTACTTGTTCAACATTTTGGAAAAAGACAAAAGGTTGCTCGTTTTGAGCAATTAATTTCTTTTCACCGAAATATTTTCACAAGTGATCCGCCTCAAGAAAAGAAAAGAGTTAACAAAACAGATATTCTTTGTTGAGGTAACATTACATGATGCTGACAGCTCTGAAGTCTACCATACTTTTTATGTTTCCCGAGTTCACAACAAATTGTGAGTCAATAGAACCTCTACACTGATGCTTACAAAGACTGAAAGCACAAAAATACCGCTTGAATCGTAAGTTAGGTTGACCTAATTACAATTAACTCTTTACTAAACCACAAAATTTTAGACTAGTCCACATTTAAAGCATTTGCACAGACGATCAAAATAATGTGGGTCAAATGATGGAATTTGTCCTTGAAAGAGTAGATAGCATTATAGGAAAAGGAGAAAATGCTGGTTACCAGCATTTTCTTCTTTTCTAAAACTGTTATTAAAAGCATTCTTCTTCAGGGTTCAGGATTTCTTGGTAAAGAGTAAATGCATTGGAACTGTCCAAATGTCACTAGTTTACCTTTTGTATAAATATATAACACTTAAACTTCTAAAAACAAATAGAAGTCTAAGAAAATTTCAGCTAATAGTACAACCCCCTTGAAGTGCAAGTTCTTACTTCTTTGTGCCTGAAGATTTTTAGCGTATCGGAAAGTGTCTACAAACGGTCAGACGGCAATTTTTTTGCAGTCTCGTCTTAATCTATATTGTTAAAAAAAAAAAATGGTATTTTAAGTATGCTTATCAGCATCAGCGTAAACGTGCTCTTTTTCTTCAGATCTGCTACTACATGTCACAAAAGAAGGACAAAGTAAAGGCCAGTGAATGTGAGGTACGTCTTAATTTTTTTTGCCGCCCTTACTAATAATATCGTGTTTCGCGTACACATGTATATGAGCCGTGCTCTCTGAAAACAGGGCTTATTACATCTACAAATAGTAGCAACTCAGGTCAGCCTGCGCAGTCCGCGCAGGTTGACCTGGGTCAATACTTTTTGCTATTGGTCAACTTTCTGCATTACAAAGGACAATTCTACCTCATAATGCAGTCGTTATACGAAATGGATTTTATGCATCCCTAATTATGTGATGACTTTCTGGGTATGATGCATAACGGAGATACATTATACCCCCTTTTGCCAGAGCATGGCTCAAATTATAGTCGATTTATGAGGAAAAGTATTATTTCTTGTATTATATGGCTTGCAACACATTAAAAGGGACATTTGCGTAAAGTGTCATCTCGGATCAGCCTGCGCAGTTAGCGCAGGCTGATCCGAGACGATACTTTCCGATCGTGTGTGATTTTCTATTTCACGCAAGTCTACTGTAGGACAAAATCTAATGTTGACGTAAAGTGCCGTTCCGGATCAGCATGCGCGGACTGCGCAGGCTGATCCGAGACGACGCTTTACGCAAATGTCCGAAAGCCCCTTTTCGCATGTTGCAGGCCATATGCCGTATACAGGACGAATAAATTGGTACAGCACTCATAAAGTATGATAAAATAAGGTCTACCACCAAAATGAGTCAATAAGGACGAATTGCGAAGCAATAAAGAAAATCAAATCTTATGAAAATTTTCAGATATTCCAACCAGGTGATATTAAACATACGAGCCGTACTCTGGCAAAAGGGGGCTTAAAGCGTCTCCATGATCCATCATACCGAGCAAGTCATCATATAATTATGGATTCGTACAATTCGTCTTGTCTAACAACCGACTGAATTATGAGTTAAACTGGTCCTTGGACAGGCAGAAAATTAACCGATAGTAAATAGTTTCAGCCCAGCTCATCTTGCGCGGACTACGCAGGCTGACCTGAATCCATACTTTTTGCAGATGCATTAAGCCCCCTTTTCACAGAGTATGGTTCATATAATTTCAAAAAAAAAAATGCCGTAAAATCTACAGTGCAGCAAAAACTGGCTTTTCAACATATAATTGGACATTGTTTTTCTCACGATCCAACGTTTCTTTGAATTTGGAACCCCTCCACTCCCAAATTTTCTAAATATTGTTCTTTTATTCGTTTGTTTTGAACGGAGTCAAATGATTCACGTATCAGAAAATCAAGAGAAAATCCTGTATTGGAAGGAAGGGAGGAAATGCTTTTCATCGGCATTTTCTACATTTTTGTACATATTTTCCTACCCATTCAAAGGCTAATTTCGTCATTTGAGCCACATTTATTTTGCTGTCTGCAAGTGCCTATGAGGATAAATCAAAATTTCACTTGTCAAGGCGAATTAGTTTACGGTCCCTGGAGGTGTCAATGAGATTTTTATTGTTGTTTGTTTGTATTATTTCTGACGCCTTTTTCAACTTTATTTCCTTTATAAAGTGGCGGCCAGTAGACCAATCAATTTTCTCCTGGAGTTATTTTTTTTCGTAGTAGTTTCTTTTAGCAAGACACTTAAGAGCCCTAGCCTAGTACTGGAGAAACCTAGGACATACATGAGTATTTGAGCTGTCGCCGTGATATAACTGAAAATTGTTTAAAGTGTCGTAAAACAGCATTAATCCATCAATCTTGGCGTAGTAACATTACCTCGCACAATTTTCTCTCCAGACCAATGGCTGCTTTCCCATATAAACATGATCAAGGAGTTTTTCATTCACGTGGATAACTTTCTAAAATTCATTGTTTGCTTTTTCTGTAGATACAACCAGATGAGCCTGACAGGCCAAACTGGCGTAATGGCTTATGGGCAATGCAAGAAACATTGGTGCTAGAACGATGGGTCAACCAAAAGTTACTGGACTTGCACAGTGACCCCAATATCGACCCACATGTATGTATCAACACTTAACCCTTAACCACACAAACCCGATTTTAACGAGCCTAAGAAAGGTGCTTTGGAAACCATTGTGAAAAATTAGATATCCCGCCATACTTTCTCCCTATTTAAGTACAAAATGCCGTCAGTTGAAAAACATTTGAATTGCCCGCTATAAATTCCCTCCTTAAATCTTACTGTGTGGTAAAGGGAAAAATTAAGAACCGAAAAGTATTTTAGCTCGCCTAGACAAAGTCAGAAAGAGTTATTCCACTATCCTCGGCGTTGACGTCAGCGTTAGCGTCAGCATTGGTTTCAGCATTAGCGTCAGCGTTGGCGCAAGCGTTAGCGTCGGCGTTGGCATCAGGGTTAGCGTTGGCGTCAACGTTAGCTTTGTGTTGGCGCTGGCGTCAGCGTTGGCATCAGCGTTAGCGTCAGCGTTGGTACCAGCGTTGCCCATACCTGTGACCTTACGGTCAAGGTCACAGATTTTGAAATTACATTCTAAGGATTTCTCTAGATTTCCTATTTTCAAGACCGAATGGTTGCTACCCCCTACAATTAACTTTTTCACATAATTTTGTTTTATATGTATTACCCTTTCAGTTAAACAACTTTAATAATTTGAGCAATAATAAATCGGCCGTCTGCCAATTCTCTAAGTTCTGACAAGTCTAGAAGTTTTTGTCTGATAATTTTTTGTACCTTTATTTCAGTTGTCCCATGTGTTGGAACACGACTATCTGGATGAGCAAGTCGAATCGATCAAAACTATCGCGAACTACGTTCGTCAGTTGGAGCGAGTCGGCACAGGGGTTGGAGAGTACTTGTTTGATAAAAACCTTGAATAGACTGTTGTTGTGAATGGCCATGTTGAATACTTTAACGACCAATTGACCCTTTAAACTGCTAAACACGACCCAATTCACTTTATCTGACGGTGAGGATCAAACTGTACAGAACGTATAGTCTAATCTTTGATCTACATTGTCCGATATGGAAATTTTGTTTTACTTATGTTTACAGTTTTTTTCAGTGTTCTTTTTAATTTTTTGGCAGTTTAAAGAGGAACTAGTATTCAAGCAATGGACCGAAATTGTTTACTTTCGTATTTGACTCTTCAATGATTTCTTCAGTGTGATACAAGACTGTGTAAGGCATTCATTAAACGTTTTCTTTTTTTTTTACACTGATCATTTTCTTAAGAGCACAGGCGCAAAATTTGACTGATATAAACTCTATTTATTTCCTAGATGGAAAAAAGAAAAAAAAACTCAGTCAAATCAGATATTAATTATTTAATTTCGGTAAATAATTTCAAAGGGATATTTTCCTGCAAAAACTTCAAAAAAAACTCTTTAAATTCTGATGTTTAAAAGGTAAATATGTTTTAATGTACTGTTGTTCCTTCCTGGGTTGGATAATACTCAATCAATAAAAATGAGTAAGACAGAAAGGTAAGTTTGAAGCTTTTTCTCCATGAGTCGTTAAACTCGTAATTCTGTGGTAAAAGGTCAAGTGATAGTGGTATTACTCTTTGATTCTAAAATTTCTAAACATATCTGCGCCTCTGGTGATGTTTCACTTAAACGTTGAATTTTTAGCAGATCTTAAGATAGTTTTTTGTCAGTGGGATGGACCTAATGATATGTATTTTTAAAGAAAAGTTTAAATTTGCGATAGATGGATCTTTTCAAGTTACTTCTTAAATTTATTTTAGTTTTCCAACGCTCTGTTAGTTATGTGAAAAAAAAACATGCATAGAAAATGTGCCAAATTGTAACAACCAGTGCAATAAAAAAAGAAACCTAAATCAACAGTGTGCTTATTGTTGTTGTTGTTGTTGTTGCATGTCTTTTTAAAAAGAGGGAAAACACAACGATTGCGCATACGTGCTATCTCTCAGCCAAAACAGGTTTAAAAGAGAAGCATAAATTACTGAAGGTTTGTCAGCAATAGGGAAAAACATGAAAATTGATTTTCTACACGAAAACATAATCCGAGAGAACGAGAATGAAGTTTTCAAAATTTGATTCTTCAATTCTTGATGTTGAGTAAATGAACGTTATAAGTTCTTGTCACGAGAACAAGTCAATGTTTGTTTTTTTTAGACTTAGGCTCCAGTCTGTTTTTACTTTTATAAATTATTCTGAAAAAGATAAAGGCGAATAAACAGCTGTACTTCTGGACAGCGGACGAATAACAAAGTCTACTGGGAATTACAGCATTAAAGTGATCTGTTATTACTCTCAGATGATAATTTTAGGCTTTGTTGACATACACAAGATAACAAAACAAACACATAAAAAGTAAGACAGGTAAAATTCATTGCTTCATTACATAAACAGTACAACGGACATTTTAGAAGAAAGGAATACAGGTTTCCCTTCTTATTATGAATTCGGCCGACCGCAAAAAGACATTGCTATCGTCTGAGAGTAATAGAAGTTTTGCTGAGTGTTGACTGCATAGAGCGCAGACGTATATACTAAAGTTCAATGATCTCGCTGTGGGAAAGGCTTGGAAAGAATATGGTGCAAGTACTTGTTCATTTAACTTCAATAAAGATCGCGTTAAACATAAAACAAACGAATTCCATGGTGTTTTCCAAATCTCTCAACTCTAAGAGTGTACAGTAACAGGCTAAACACTATTTAAACACACAAAGGTAGGTTTTTATCGACCATTCAGAGGTTGTATTAGTTTCAATATTAGAAAATTCTTAACAATAAGACAAAGAATTTGCTTCAGAAAAGTTTGTGAATACGGACCCTGTTCTATGATATCCAGTTTTATGACAACGCTTGTTCCCTAGCGCAAGGCCACTATCAACCATGTATACAACTTATTCGCCTTTGAAGTATTTATTTTTTTTTTTTTTTAATCAGTCTTAGAAAAAAAACATATTTTTTGCAAAGCAGTTTCTCTTTTTCTCCACAGTGGTTTTAACCAAACCATTCGAAAAAAAAAAAGAGATTTTCATCTCTCATCATGCACACTTTGTGGCGCGCGCGCGAGAGAGAGGGGGTGGGTGTAGGGGTTATTATGACGTTTAGTTACGTAAGCAGACAACGTAGATCAAGATAAGACAACTAAGAATACTTATCTTGTACCTAGATTGTCTGACACTTTTTGTGTTAAAAACACTCCAATACAGAGAAAATCTATCTCAATACATTTTGCCACAATGTTTCTTGTATAGTCATGTTTGAAACTCTATTTCATATGGCTTTCGAAGTCGTAACTCACAACCGGGTATTTCAACTGAGGAGGAAAGGTTTTCAAAACATTGATTTGGGAAAAATGCTGGTGTACCAGCATTTTCTGCTCTTCCAACAATGTTTTCTACGCATCGAAAGACAAATCCCGTCATTTGAGTCATACCGAAATTTGTCGTCTGCTAATGCTTTGAAATCGGAAGAGCCGAAAACTCTTTCGTCTAGAGAGGACTTAGCTCTTAAGCTGCTAAGCGCGATTCACTGACCTTTTGCGGACAGTGTAGATCAAGATCAGACTGCACAGAACGTGCAGTCTGATCTTGGATCTACACTGTCCGATAAGGAGATATTATTCCTCAAAACATAACTTTGAAATAGCAATATTTTGGTTTTTATTATCGAATTGAAAAATTAATTTTAGTTATATAGCAGGATACCGTTTAACTCCTTAGTACCAGATGACACAATTTTAGACTAATCCAATTTCAAAGCATTTGAACGACAAATTAAATATGACTCAGATGATGGGTTTTGTCTTTGAAAGAGTAAAAATATTGTTGAAAATAAGAAATAAAAAGAAATAAAAATGCTAGTTACAAGCATTTTTTTTCCTCCTTTTAAAACGTTGTTTTTTAAAATCCTTCTGCAGGATCGTTAAAAGTCGGTAATGCTTGGTAATGACTTAATTATAGCTACCACAATACTCCCCTAACAATAGATGATTTTTCTTATTTGCCTTTGTAGTAGGCTATTGGGATTTCAATTTTTATTGAAAAAATACCAACAACTAATTACCTTTCTGCCTGATGATAGATTTAAAGGTCCTAATATTTAAAAAGCCAAAACAAGACACCGCAAAACTATAAATGGCTAACAATAGTGAGATCCTTTACACAAAACATATGGACTACTTAAAACCAAAAAGAATAAAAAATTTAAATTGGGACATAGGGCGCTTAGAAAAATCCGTTGAAGTGATTTCTAAATGTGTGGTGAAAGCATGAGAATGGAAAAATACTTAGATATTTTTAGTATTTTCTTTTGTTTTAGTATGATCTTTTTTCACGAGCTTTTTGTGAAACAGCCATAACAATTTTTCTTTTAACTTACACATGTTTTAGATAAGTATTATGTAACGTCATATGTGACGGCATTTTCTACATTTCGAGCGAAATAATCGTGTTTTATTCATGGAAATTACCACGTGTGTATGTATGGTTATTGCATATTTGGACCTATAATCCGTGATGTACCTTTATAACAGGAACCTGACATTCGTTGGCTTTGAAGATGATTTTTTTAACCCTTTTCCTGCTAAATAAGTAAAATGAAATTTTCAATTCGATAGTAAAAACCCAAATATCACTATTTCAAAGGTATGTTTTGGGAACTCCGTATCGGACAGTGTAGATCCAAGATCAGACTGCACGTTTGATCTTGATCTACGCTGTCCGCAAAAGGTCAGTGAGTCGCGCTTAGCAGCCTGAAGGTTAATCGTCTACTATCTTCTCGCCAAATTTTCCCTAATAACATTTTTTGTGGAATCTTTAAATAAAATTTTATTTCAAATGTCAACTTATGTCAGCTCCTATCATTCAAATATACTCTACGGTTTCATTGTAAGATACCGATACAATGATTTTCTTGCATTGTTTGAGATCTCAGAAAGAACAAAGATTTGATAAAGACGTTTCCAGCTTCTTGGTCGGCAAATCTGTTTCAGGATCCGAGTAAAAGACACATATGATTTTAACAAGGAAATTTGGATGATCAACCGTGGAACTCTTGTGGCGACCATAATAATACAGTAATAAAATGCCGGTGAACATAGACAAGGAACTCAAAGTAACCTAAATAGATGTCGCCCTTGACCTTGGAAACGGGATAGGTCAGATGTTATGAATAAATAAATAACAATTGAATTTCTGCAGTGAACTTTAATAATATATTAATGCCACTCAGCATGGAAAAGGAAACCATAGCAACCAAGATGTCATCTTTAACCTTGGGAACAGGAAAGGTCAAACGTTACGACAACATAGATAAACTAGAACTCCATCTGAATACGATGGACTATTCCAGTCTTATTACACAAAGACTTCGACCCTCGGACAGCTTCTCGATGATTCGAGAGGAGCCGGTGTATAGTACAAAGAACACAAAATACACAAAACTACCCAAAACTTTCGTCACGAAGTCAGGTTTGCTATTTTTGTACAGTGACAGTAAGATAACGAAGGATAATGCCAAACATATTCCGAGTGGTGCCGAGTCCGAGACGTGGCGTGTTCAGGGAGCAGGAATGACGTCATTCAGCCATTACAATCTCCCAGTATGGAAAAAGTATGTCAGCCCACGTAATAGTTCTACCATTTCTGCAAAACCGACCTTAGGTAATACTTTTGTCTTAGGACTGTCTCTACCAGATTCCTTGAAAATGTAATACATGCATTTTCTGTGTAAACATACACCTAAACTTATCAATGCGTTCATGTGTATTAATTTATGAAAGGCAAGACTTTAAAGCCTCGCAGCGGCCAAAAGTAAACGATGCAGATGTTGAAATGCATTTAAATTTAAGTTTTACTATTTGAAAGTATGGAAATTAAGGTGAGGATGACACTGTGTTAATGAATGGTCGGTCCAAGTGTTAGTAGCACGCAGAAAAATGAATTTTAAAACCAGGTAAAAAGTAAACAAAGACATAAAAAAAAAAAACACTTTGCAACTTTAAGGCAAGGGAAAAGGTGATGTCGAACTACTACGTATGTCTGTTATAATGACATTCTCAAAGGTTTGATGAACAGGTACATAGACTCAACAAAGCCACATATTTTTGTAGATTGGCTGTCTCTAAATTATCGTTAACAAGTACATGTAACAGGTAGTCTTTTTTCAAATTACCTTCCCTTGGTGAAAATTCCAAAGAAATAATTAGTTAAAATGACTGTTTAAAAGAAATAATAAGAAATATTATTGTTCTACTTCTGTTCATTTGTTAAAAAAAAAAGATATTTTTATTTAAATTTCTTTTTTATGGAAATACCCACGCCTTACATTAAATGTCGGCATAACGTTTTATAATATGCAAATAGGTCAGTGAATCATTTGGCGAAAACGCGCTAAAGGTGGATTTGAGACAAGCACTGCACGTTTCATTGAAATGTAGACATTCGACTTTCTTCGAAGTGATATTCTAACACAAATAATTAAAAGAAATGAGCCATGCTCTGTGAAAAGGGGACTTAATGCAACTGCGAAAAATATCGACCCAGATCATCCTGCGCAGTCCGCCCAGGCTGACCTGGTCCTAAACTTTTCGCTATTGGTCGATTTTCTGTATGTCAAAGGACCAGTCTACTTCATGATTTGTCAGTTGTTAAAAAAATTGACTATTATGGATCCATACTTATGTGATGGCTTGCTTGGTATGATGCATAACGGAGATGCATTAAGCCCCCTTTTACCAGAGCATGGCTCAAATATATGTAAACAAAGGTTATATCGAGTTAATTTCTCACCAATCACGTGTTTTAAACCTCTTTCAACAGTTTTTAAATTGAATCATGGCGTCAGGCTACTTGTTCACGTATTCCCTAAGTTTTAACCTCACATGGCTGGGAGCAGTAAGAAGGCGTACACAGACGCAACGCAAGGAAAGTTCGTTTCATACCCTTATACTTTGTTCCTATTTCATGATAATTCATAATTGTTTTGTTAAATGTATATTCTCTTCAGGAAATGCAGACAAAGGCAAGAACATGCTGAGATATGATCGTTCAACCACAGTAAACAGATCACGAAAACCGTACGCCATGAACTATGCTATCGCACCTGCAACAGTCAACGACGCCAAACAGGAAATTTCCATAGACACTGTTAAAGATTTATCTGAAGCTCTGCTGTCATACCGTTTGAAGCAAATAACGGATAGGGAACGGTATGAAAACACGGTCATAAACTCTTGGGGAGGATCTCTAGACAAAAGGGATAAAAACAAAGAAAATTCAAAAAAGAAGCTTTCCGCTTTGACACTTGAATGGCAGCGGTATCCAAGACGTCCTTCAAAAGACCGGACAGAAACAGACGAGAGGACTTCTAAAAGCCGATACTTTTTGCTACAAAGAGCAAAAACAGACCTGAGTCTGGCAAGTAGGGGAAAAGTCCCAACAAATACACCCTTCAGCTTTGATGATAGAAAGGGTCTTGGTACCCGGGAACAGTCAAGATTTTCAATGAACAGTAAAGCAGAGAAGCGGAACAAGAGTCCATTCATGACGTCATCTGACAAGCAGGAGCACCGTCTGGATACAAATAATGTATCTGATTACCCGAGCGACAACTGAACTATTACTTCTGACATTTAACCGTTTACCAAAACCATTCCGTGTTTAACCCTTAACCTGCTAAATAAGTGAAATGAAAATTTCAAGTCTCTAGCAAAAACCCTATTTTGCTATTTCAAAGGTATTGTTGAGGGAAAAAAACTCACGTTATCGTACAGTGCAGATCCAAGATCAGACTGTACGTTCTGTGCAGTCTGATCTTGATCTTCACTGTCTGCAAAAGGTCATTGAGTAACGCTTAGAAGCCTAAAGGTTAAACGAACATGTCTCTCAATAATGGTAATCGGCATTTTCACCTTTTCCTGCAATGTCTTTTACCCTATCGAATGCAAAAATCACCAGCTTGGACTGATTTCATTTGTCGTCTGCAAATGCTTCCACTTTGGACAAGTCTTATATTTTATCGTCTGCCAAAGAACAAGGGTTTATAAGGTACATGTGTAAGACAACACCGATGTAAGAATTACACTCGTATATGGCCTGCAACACGAGAAAAGGGGCATTCGGACATTTGCGTAAAGTGTCGTCTCGGATTAGCCTGCGCAGTCGGCACAGGCTAATCCGAGACGGCACTTTCCGTTTGTATGTAATTTTCTGTTTTGCGCAAGTCTACTGTAAAACAAAATCCAATGCAGTCGTAAAGTGCCGTCTCGGATTAGCCTGCGCGGACTGCGCAGGCTGATCCGAGACGACACTTTACGCAAATGTCCGAATGCCCCTTATCGCGTGTTGCAGGCCATATGTAAGCCATGCTCTGACAAAACGGGATTTAATGCATCTTCGTGATGCATTAT
The DNA here is from genome assembly GCA_946811185.2 of Hippopus hippopus. Classification (NCBI taxonomy): domain Eukaryota; kingdom Metazoa; phylum Mollusca; class Bivalvia; order Cardiida; family Cardiidae; genus Hippopus; species Hippopus hippopus. Next base: position 33,539,425 of record OX328106.1, read on the forward strand.
ACCAAGCAAATCATCACATAACTATGGAACCATAAAATCCAATTTGTGTAACAACCGGCTATATCCTAAGGTAGAATGGTCCTTTGAAATGTAAAAAAAAATTACCAAAGATAAATGGTTTGACTCAGGTCGATACTTTTTGCAGATGCATATTTAACTCTCTTTTCACAGCGCATGCCTCATATACAGGGTGACCAATAAAAAACAGAACCCATAAACTTCTTAATTACTCCTACAAAAATAAAGCAAAATTATTCTAAGTTTGTACACTTGAACTTCTGTCTGTGTATGATTATACCCAAAAGTTTCAGTAATCTAGGGTGCTTTGAACAAAAGTTATGATCTCTCCAAATTATGTTCCAAATGACTTCCTCAGCAATAGAGACAGACTTGCAACCTTTGCGCAAAATTGTCATTCACTCGCACGCACTCCTCTCTCCAATAATTTGGAGAAATCATACTAAAAGTTTTCACGGTTGTTGGACATTACAAGGTTCATATGAGAACATCGTAGATCAAGATCAGACTGCACAGAATGTGCATACGGGTAAGTATTCTACACTGGCCGATTTTTATAAAGATCTATCGGGTCAAAACAGCTTGGAAATTGATACAAGTGTTAATTGTTTATGGACTGAAAATATTTTCTTCCGGCTTACTTACTTGTATAAGAATTGAATAACTAGTACAATATAATCAAATCACAGCATGTTTCAACGAACTTAAATTCACAACATCAATGTGACAATTTACTCTATGTAGAAGCTCTTTGATATTATTGCTGGTAACCTTCTCCTTTTGGCTAAATCTTTCTATCCTTTCTGAGATGACTTGAATTGTTTCAGGCACATGTATTTTGTTGTCTGAATAGGCTTAGAAGCAATTCATATTATGTAGACTTTTGAAAACCCTTGTTGGAAAAGGAAAAAAAAAAGGCTGATAACCAGCATTTTCAAAAAAGGCTGATAACCAGCATTTTCAAAAAAGGCTGATAACCAGCATTTTCAAAAAAGGCTGATAACCAGCATTTTCACCTAACCCCACAAAGTTTTCTACCCTTTCTATGGTGAATCCAAACATTTGGGACACGAATGAGTCATGCTCTGTGGAAACGGAGTTTATTGCATCTGAAAAAGTATTGACGCATATCAGCCTGCTGCACAGTCCGGGCAGGCTGACATGGGTCGAACTGGTTCACTATTTGTAAATTTACTGCATTTCCAAAGATAATTCTACCTCATGATTTAGTCGGTTATTGGGAAAAACGAAATAATTATTTGGTGACTCCATAATTATATGATGAGTTGCTTGGTGTAATGCATCACGGAGAAGCAGCAAATTCCCTTTCCCCAAAGCTGCTCACCTAATTTGTCGTCTGCAAACGCTTATCTATATGGACCAGTTTAAAATTCTTTCGTGTGATAAAGTGATAAAGCCACTCTAACAAACACGAATATAGTGTAAAAGAAAGTAACAGTTTGGATATTTTGGAAGAGAAGTAAACTTAGACCTTCGCCCCACCCAAGATTTGAGCCATGCTGTTGCAAAAGCGGGCCTGATGAATCTCCATGATGCATCGCACCAAGCTACTCATCATATAATTATGGTTCACAAAATCCATCTTGTCTAACAGCCGACTAAATCCTGAGGAAGACTGTCCTTTGACATGCAGAAAATTGACCAGAGGCAAAAAGTTTCGGTCCAGGTCAGTCTGCAGGAACTGCGGAGTCTGACCTGGTCGATACTTTTTTTTTTCTCTCTCAGATCTATTAAGCCCCCTTTTCATAGAGTATGGCTTATTTATACAATGGGATTGTAATTTCAGCCGTCAATAAAGTCTATTTAATGATATTTTATAAAATCGTTTTTTTTATCTATGTTAATATGTACAACACATATATGTACGTACTTCGAAAACGCTTTTTTTTTTCCTTTATCTAAATACACTCAACAAAACTTATAAACCGCCACTTTTAAGCTGTAACTCCCCGTAGAACTGTTTCTTTTGCATCACTGTCTAGAATAGAGAAGTTTTATTTGGTTTGATTTTTTACAGAAAATTGATCACTGTAAAAACATATGTCAGCCCAAGTCTAAAAAGAATTAATTCATCGACTTGTTCTCGTTAAAGGAGTTTATTAAGTTTTCATTCACTCAAGTTTGAAAATTGAAAAATCAAATTCGTGAAAACTCCATACTTGTTTTCTCGGATTATATCTTTGGGCAGAAAATAATTTTCATGTTTTTTTTTTTCTATTTTTGACAAATTTCAGTAAGTTAAGCCTTTCTTTTTAACCTTTTTTGGCTCAAAGACACCACGCATGTGCAACCTATGTGTTTTCCCTCTTCTTAAAATAGTCATGCCTTCTGTCTGCGGAATCGAGAATCTTTTCATTACAGTACCATGACTAACATCAAGATATACGAGGGTTGTCCCAAAACTTCGTGACAAATTGTATAAACGGACCATTTTTAGCGTCAGGACATCCTATTTCACATATTTCATCTATGAAAATGTTATTTCACTTTCCCCTAATAAAATGGTAGCTTTATTTTTTATTTAAATTTACTTTTTTGTTAAGCACGTGCCCTTTACCGGCACGGGTCAATTTTTTCCTGATACGTTTGTGTATAATCTCAAATAATGCACGAATATTTTCAATATTTGATGTAATTTCTGCTAAATATCACATAGACGTCTTTTTCTGATACATGGACATCATCACAGAAAATTTGAGTGTAATCTTGTAAACAACGGAAAGTATACAGACAAAAGAAAACGATCGGTAGAAAGTAGAAAATTTGAAATGACGACGTCAGAAGATCGTGCGGCGCAGCAGACAGTTATAAAATTTTGTGCCGATCTCGGAATGACATCTATCAAGACTTTAAAACAAATTATGGCGTACTAAAAAGTTTAGAACTGTTTCTCGAGCACTGGTCTACAAGTGGCATTGTCTGAATACAAAATTAAGGGCTGCTGAATGCCGAGAAAAGGAACAAGCACGAGATCGAAGGCCGATATTTATAAATGAAGAATAGTGTGACTTGGTGAAATGATGCATTTTCGCAGATCAGAGACTAACAGTCACAGAGATATCGTCCTCAACCGCCATTTCAAGGTCTTCTGTCCCCAAAATACTGAAGGACAAACTGACCTTGTCACAAGTCTGCGGGAGGTCGGTTCCACGTTTGATATCTAATGAAATTTCTAAGATTTGGCTCCTTTGGACTTTGACTACTTTTGCAGTTTAAAAAGAAGTAACGAGGTGGCAAGTTCGATTCCAGTGATAAGCTGATGTCCTCTACAATTGCTTTTAACGGATGTCTGACAGAAGTGTGATTTAAGATAGTTTTGACCAGTCAATGGTTAAACGACATCGCAAACGCGTTGAACTTCACGGAGATTCCTTTGAAAAGGTCGCGTAAACTTGGCATTTACGTCGTTATTGACGCTTGACGTGCGCCGCAGTAGGCGTGGTTGTTGTGGTATTTAGGCTACAATTTTCTTATTTGTACAGATTTTTGTGTGATTTTTCATATATATGTTTGGATTATATACATTGTAAACATATCTGAAAATTGTAATTGTAGCGTTTCATTTTCTTTTGTTATTGAAATTGTCATGGATTTTTGGGACAGCCCTCGTATGTTACATCTTATTTCAATTTGCCTGTCCTTTACTTGGTCAAATTTGCAGGAGAAACAAAAGTGGCGGTTTATAATTTCTGTTGAGTATATATCAATGAACAGTTCTTTTTCTACGACAACCTTTTATCTAACTCATACTCTGCAAGATCGTATTCATTGCCACGCATGTTGCGCAAGTTAGCAATATGGTCGCCGTACTCCTTGATAATGTTCACCTTCTGGTCCAGGAATTTGTCTTCTAGCGTGTGCTTCAACTGTAAAAAGATAAAATAAGAAAAAAAATGAATTTACCACGTAAATTTTCTACTTGAGCACATAACTTCCCTAATACAGATAACTGTACCCGAAGGCGAAGCACCATAAACGTCTCATTACTAAGACATATAACCTCCCTTGTTTTCAGTGTAATAAAGCCATCACAAATTTCCTATCTTACACAAGTTTGAGACAAGGTTTTGTAACGTCGTAAGAAAATTTTTGACGTCATTTATCAAAACACTGTATTTCAAAACAAAGGCAGAAACAAACCTCTACGGTGGCACAAAAGTGACATGGAAGATATATTTTATACTACGTGCGCACGCAGTAGCTAATACGTGCGCACTTAATAAGTAATACGTGCGCACGCAGTAGTATTACGTGCGCACGCAGTAGCTAATACGTGCGCACGTAATAACTAATACGTGCGCACGTAATACTATTGCGTGCGCACGTATTAGCTAATACGTGCGCACGTAATAGTTATTACGTGCGCACGCAGTAGCTAGTACGTGCGCACGCAGTAGCTAATACGTGCGCACGTATTAACTAATACGTGCGCACGTATTAACTAATACGTGCGCACGTAATAATCGACCAATCAGTTTATAAGGATCAATAAATGTCTATCTTCCACTTCCATCTTGAAACAATGGCTTCCGTTCATGATTCTGATTGGTGGATTATTACGTGCGCACGTAATATGTAATACGTGCGCACGTATTAGCTACTGCGTGCGCACGCAGTAGCTATTACGTGCGCACGTATTAGTTATTACGTGCGAATAAGAAGGACTATTTTTTTTCAAAGCTTCTACAGGTGACACTCTTGAAAGCATTGATGGAAAAGAAGCACTTCCTTTTTAAGAGGAACCTTTTTTGTCCGTTTCCTTTGTGTAATATTTATTCCTAACAGTTTCGGTAAATCTGTTATAACCGTTACAGTAACAGCTTTAACCCTTACGCTGCTACATAAGTGAAATGAAACTTTGAAGCTGAAAGTAAAACCCATTATTCTGCAATTTCAAAGTTATCTTTTGAGGAAAAAGGTCTCCTTATCAGACGAGACATTCTGTGCAGTCTGATCTTGATCTACACAGTCTGCAAAAAAGTCCTTGAGTCGCGCTTAGCAGCCTAAGGGTTAATTCTGTTGGCGCCAAATATACTCGCACAAAAAACTGTGCAATTTATCCTTGTTGAAACGAAAAATGGGAAACTTCAGTAAAGGTATGTGCAAAAAAGTATGGCCTGTATGGTGTTTTACCTTTTATTGAAATTTGATGATTTTCACAAAATTGTTTTACATGTGAATAATGTAGAGCTTAAATGTCAAAGTTGCAGACCTGTAGTCTATTGTTACTGCTTTTTGCATTGGGATACTTGTCAAGCTACGTAATCGAAATCTCTTGTGGATATCCTGGTCCATGGATCAACTCAAGTATTGCAGACCACATGAGCTTAACGTAAAGTCTTATGAAGTCGTCGGAATTGGATTCCATATATGAACTAGAGCTGCAAACAAGTCATTGATAATATTGATTAGCCTTTTGTCCTTGTTCTCCGACTAACAAAATTCCATAAATATTCAATGGGATTATTTACGGAATTTAAGCCGCCCAAGGTAAGACGTTAACGTATCTGTCTAGTGTGTTATTTCCTGGAGACGTAATTCCCGACGAAGTCATGAGATGTTACCTTGGGTCCATGCGGTCTAGAATACTTGCGTTGATGCGTAGACGATGTGGTCGAGACAGATGGTGAATACTTGTCAATTGGCAGAAATACCAAAAAAACGGCTAACATCATATAAAAACCCAGCCCCTATTGATGAGTGAAAATACAATCCAATAAAGCGAAATCATTATTCTTGTCTTATAGTCTAATATAAACAAAACGACGATATAACTCAACATCAGACTACACGTCCTGTGTAGTCTGATTTTGATGCCATCCAGAAAGGCCCTCTGATGTTGCCAATGACGCTTAAGCCGAGCCCCGGTAGCTCAGTCGGTAGCGTACAGGACTTGAGAACATGAGGTCACTGGTTCGATCCCCGTCTCGGCCAATTTCTTTCTGATGACTGATGATAGTCATCGCGACAGGATTCATTCTTCTCTCACAGCTGACCATTGTTTCGACGATGGTTATGTGGAAAAACAGCAAGTGGCTTGGAAAGAATAATTATTCGGAGTACTGGTAAAATAAACTCCAGGAAAGCATGGATAGGTACACTGGCCGCCGCGATATAAATGAGGTATTGTTGAAAACTGTGTTGAATACCATACAATCAATCAAAAATCAACCAATGACGCTTAAAAGGTCATGGGTTTATCGTTCTGAATTACTCACATGTGGATCATTTTTGATGTTAGCTGTCTCTACCAGATCGAGAAACCTTTTGTTCATCTCTGTCTCCATCTTTAAGGCAAATTCGAAAGCATCAATTCCGTCCTCTACCCCAGAAAACATGTTTTCCTGAAATTTATAGATATCGAGTGCAAACCGAGGGAAAAGCCTTCACGCAATGGTCTACCTTTGAAAGAATCGATGCAGGTGCAGAGTTATCTGTTCTTCAATGCAGAATGGCACAGAGAGAGAGACAGAGACAGAAGTAGAGTGAAATAGAGGATCCTACAGGAGCGTTTATGCATTATCATGTTTCTCAAACGAGTTGACTAAAATTTTATGACGCCAGCCTTGGCGACCGTCAAATACATTTTAGTCAACGAGTTTGACAAAAATGATTATACATAAACACGAATGTTGGATTCTATTTATCACATAAAACGAATGACAGACAAAATAATATTCTTCATTATCACCTTTTGCCTATATACCGTTCACAGGTCCATGCTTTCAGATGTAGTTCGGTTTTAAATGTGTACATACACAAGAAGACAGCTCTTTGACATTTACACTGAAAAAAAAATGAAACATGTTCTAAAGGTGTAAGTCCACCTTTTTCCGCAATTTTGTTGATTTTCAAAAATTTTCGCTGCATGAAAACATGAACATCAAAACATGAAAATCAAAATCTTTCCACGCGTATAAGTCTTAGCAACAATGACGTCATTTTTCCTCGAAACGGCGTAGAAGTACAAGTTCTAGCACGTGCTGTGGTTGGTTTCTCCGGCTTCACGCGCTCATGGCTAAAACTGATCAGAACCGGGACCCAAAAAACGATTACACTAGTGTAATATCAAAATTAAGTCATGGGTTTAATAACCTGTCGGAGGAGGTTTATGTGATAATAGCTGTTCTTTCCGAGTTTTGATGATAGTCATTGCTACAGGATTCGTTCCTCTCACCGCTGAACATTTCTTCGACTTTGGTTATGTCAGAAAGCAGCCAAGGGCTTGAAAAGAGTGCTGTGTAAAGAACTGATAAAAGGGACACTAGGAAAGCATAAACGGATGCACAAGTCACCGCGATTAAACTGAAATAATGTCGAGAAATGCATTAAACGCCAAGTAAACATACGAAGTCAGATTTACTCATGAATACTTACGTCCAGCATCGTATCAAATTTGACGTCACGAAATCGGACAATTGCACCGCGTTTGTTTAGGTATTTCATGAAGACTTTGGCGTTGTCCAGTTCCCTGTCTGATGCTTTTCTGAAGTATTTGGAGAACCCCGGCAACGCGACATCGGCTCGGTCAAAATAAGCCGCCTGTTAAAATAGAAGGGCGCTGTGTACACAGAGAGAGACAGAAAGACAGACATACAGACTGGAAGTATGCATTGTTTGTGACTTAGGATTCTGCACAGTGACGTTCTGCTAGTTGGGTGTTAAAAATTGTGTTCACACGGTTAGTCAAGCTGGTGCTTTCTTATTTACAAAACCACCTGTATTTTTAGCACGGTCAAATGATCAAGGCATCTCCATTGCTCTAAGAGAGGTTCACAGCGCACATACGTATTCCTGATATGGTGCCTACAGATCAAACAAATAACTGGATGTGAATATTGTATAATAGCTATCAAGATTAATGAAAAAAGCACCAGCCTGACTTACCGTTTGAACACAATTTTTAACACCAAGTGACAGACCATCACTGTACAGATTCCCAAGTCACATAAAATGCATGCTTCCGGTCCTACACTGTGGTGTAATACTGTTTCCCCCCCCCCCCCCCGGAGTAGCTGACAACGCTTGCTTTATACCTATTTCTTGGTGTCGATATACTTGAATGAATAAATAGTAATTTGCAATAAGTAAAAAACGTGGACATGTTCATTCAGCGGGCTCGCGCAGACCTATCTGTGTGCTTTGTAGCAACAATATTCCAGCGTTGTTACCGCTAATGTGCTAATGTACATGTATATCCTACCCTATAGCCCAGCACTGTATTTTCAGTCACATCAGTTTTAGCAGCAACCGCTCCTTTTCGAACGATGATTTGGACTGACATCTTATCTTTAAAAGATATGAGCTATGTACTGTGAAAAGGGGGCTTAATGTACCTCCGTGATGCTTGTTACCAATCTAGCCATCACACAATTATAGATCCATAATAGCCACTTTTTTTAACAACCGACTTAATATTGAGATAGACTGATCCTTGGACAAACAGAAAATTGACCAATGGCGAAAAGTCAGGCTGACCTGGGTCGATACTTTTCGCTGATGCATTAAAAGCCCCTTTTTCACAGAGCACGACTCATATGTAATTGAACATTTCCCTCTTTAATAATATGCAAAAATGGAGGAAAAAAGGCGCAATTACTGGTTGGATTACTTTTTTTTTCCTTTATATTGAACCAAAAAGAAGTTTCAATACTCATGTTCTAGTACCTTATATGCCGTCTATCTTTTTTCAAAAATAACCTGTTTCCTCTTGCTTCATATTACTTTTGAAGTTATGGCACGAGTAGAAATCAAAGACAGTGAGTACTGTTTGTATTTGCTACAAGGTTTTACATCTATCTATGTATAAAAGCTTTATTTGTTTCGATTGTTCTTATTTTACAAGCATGCTTTTCAAGGTCGTCTATCTGTATCAGGAGATAACGAAATAATTATACCTAGAACAATTACCTCCCTTTAAAAGATGCAAATAATATGGGCAAGGCAAAGTGTTACGGTGTTCTTGGTATACAGCCAAAGACTAAAGCAGCGGAGCAGCGCTCACTTAAAGATGCCCGTCTACAGCCGGTAAGCGAAAACGCTGTTAAATTTCAAACAATTTAGAATCGTACAGAAATCAGTCCTTTGTGTAAACATGGATAAATTACTGACATATATCGTGTAATTGAAAAAAAGAAACACGGAGATTTGTATTAGAAATCGAATATTGGTCAGAAGAAAACTGGCTGACGATCGAAGCTGTAAACAATGGCGGTGCGTCACGGAAATTTATCGTTAGTTTCCGCCTAGAGTCGGATACGGTGTAATTTGCGTATAGGTCTCGACCTCCGTCTGAAAATCGAGGCTGCAACAGAGAAGCCTCCATTTTCCTTTGTTTACCACGTTAGACGCAGGGCGAAGGTCAAATATAGTCACGTGACAGAATGCATGATCATCATACGAATCTACCCGAGTGTATAACGGATATATCGAAATCTTCCATTCAAAAGCCGGAAACGACGAGTCTGTTTACATGGAAGGCCGCAACTCGAAATGCATTTTCTATCGACCGTAATCTAAGCAACCTTGCAACCGTCAGGCGCAATATTTGGCATGAAGATATGAGAATGACTATAGTTTGATAAAATAAAGACAAAATGAGTTAAAACTGGCTGAAAATGAGTATAAGGGCCTCTTTAATAAGGGGTGAAGTACATCATCGAGTTAATATGTACCAAGCAAATCATCATAATATTATGAATCATAAAAAATCCGTTGGGTTTAACAACCGACCGACTCCCCAGGTAGAATGGGCCCATAACATCCAGAAAATTTACCCATTGCAAAATGTTTCAATTCACATCAGCCTACGCCGACTGCGCAGGCTGATAATGGTTCGATACCTTTTGTAGATGAATCGAACACTCTTTTCACAGAGCATAACTCGTTTCTATTAAAATGTCGGATGCCTCAGTCATTTTGTCTGCATTAAGGCTCCTTCGCAGTATTTGGTTGGTTTTTCCCTCATTAGCTTTGTGTTACGACGTATACTGATGTTATCAGGGAATCGTAGGGATACTGATGTCCTTTCAGTTATGTAACTATTAAGCAATGCCATACCTGGAGCGTTACTTTGGCACCCATCCGAATCACCCTTATTAACATTCACAGGTATATTTTATGAAGGCAACGATACCATTTCATTCTGTAAAGGATTCCGCCACAATGGCACTTTGACAATAATTATCAAAAAAAATGCAGCCTGTTATCGATCTACGTATCAACAACAGCTAACACCAAATGTTACAAGGCAGATATCTGCCCGGTTCGAGACTTCATGAGATACTGTGATATCATTTATGCAGAAAGGTAGTACTTATCACAAAAGATTGAATTATTCAGCAAGTTCGGTAAATTATGACCTCGTTTTAAAACAGAGGGCAATGCATTCTGTCTGGCTGGTGCATATGGCAAGTTTGACAACCAATAACTGCCATCGATAAATTAGGTGTTGTCTGTTGTCTATCGAACAGTTATGGGTGAAACATCGTCTAACTGATAAAGAATATTATCAATGAAGCAAAATTATAATTTAAAAAAAATGTGTACCATTGCCAGATAGGTATAGCTGGCTTTAAGATGTTCTGGAATAATTTCCTTATTGATATATTTGTTACTGCCATGGTCAAACCTCTGTAAAACACTGGGCACTGCAAATAGAACAACATTAAAATTAATAGAACTCTTCATATGAATATTATTCGAACAAGTTTTAATGGAGAAAGTAAACCCGCTCGATTAGCTCAGTGGTTAGCGTATCTGTCATGTGACCTGGTGGTTGCGGGCTCGATACCCGGGAGAGGCAAACTTTCTTTCCGGCGATTTTTCGCCTCTCACCTCTGATGTCTGTGAGAAAAGTAGTAAGTGACTTGGAAAGAAACTTGCGTCAGTACTGGTGTAAATAAGCCAGGAAATACATGCATAGATTTTACTGACCGCCGGCGTAATATGACTTAAGCTGTTTACCCCTAAGCTTCTAAGCGCGACTCACTGACCTTTTGCAAACAGTGTATATCAAGATCAGACTGCACATAACGTGCAGTCTGATCTTGGATCTACACTGTTCGAGAAGGAGATATTATTCCCTAAAACATATTGTTGAAATAGCAATATTAGGGTTTTTACTACCGAACTGAAAATTTCATTTTACTTATTTAGCAAGGGTTGAAACGGCGTAAGGCTCCAATACAAACAAACAAACAAGTGAAAGTAATTAACGAAAGTACATAACGATCTTATTTACAAATTTGGCATAAGGATACACCCCCCCACCCCCCTTTTTTTTTTATTTACATGAGCGACATTCAGTTCCTTTTCAGGAAGAAACTTTCATTATACAAAGCAAGCCATCACACAATTATGATCCATAAAGAACTCAATTTGTCTAATAACAAATTGAATCGCAAGGTAGAACTGTCCTTGAAAATTTTTATTTTTTTTATTTTTTTTTAATTTACGAGTAGCAAACAGTTCCGACCCATTTAAGCCTGTGCGGACGGCGCAGGCTGACACGGATTAATACTTTTTCACAGATCATGGCTAATTAATATTCTACATGAGTTATAGAGAAATGCACGAAATCATGTGAAAATATTGCGGCAAAATGAGAAATTGCTGACCACGACCATTTTCTTTTCTTTTGCAGTAAGTTTTTTTGCCATACATGTTCTGTTGAAAGGGGCAAACATTTTCTGAAGAAGGTAATTCTGAGTTAAAGGAAAAGCAAAAAATAATAGAATAAGGTAAACAAATAAAAAAACAATTACCCGTGAATTTCAATGCCGCCGGTGGATAATTTCCTTGCACAGTAACAATGGAAAATATAATACTTCCGATCAAAAACAGAAGGGCCATCGTCAGCTGTGTCCCTGGATTCATTTTGGCACCTTCTTCCCTACCGGTCTCAATCCAATTCACTTTTTTTAAAACAGAAAACTATAAACAGGAAAGCACCAAATCTTTTTATGTCAAACAATAAAAGGGTACAAGTCAAGGAGAGTATAGTTGTTGAATTTACAAACCCAAATTAAATTAGTATGAATTTTTATCGCAGTACAATGTACACCAAAACTTGATACACTCGTGTTGTAACATAAGTGGCAATCTTTGTCCGTCAACATCCCTCCTCCATTATCAAAAATACCTTCGCTCTTTAAAAATAACGGGCAATACAATTTTAGGCTCTGACGTATTGAAATACAGTTTTTGGAGGACTCATCAAAAGTGGTTAAAATGATGCACATTGTCTTTCAAACGGTAGAAAACATTTGTATGTTATATGTACATGTTACATCTGTACCAGGGATATGCGAATGACAAAATTTGTTATTGTGATATAATAATGAAGAATTTTGTTGGTTCCGGAATGAAATTACGCGCCTTTTGAACTTTTTGGCACGATACAAACTTTTAAATCCGAGGTCTAGGTCTAAATTTTGGTAAAACATTCAGGCCTTGTCTAAATTTCGTGACAAAATCAAAATTTTGCTGTTAAGATTCCAATTTTGTCGTCGTTGTTCGATTTCATGTTGATGCATGTAAGTTTCCGACTGAAATACGAGTTTCGAGTGATAGAAAAATCAGTCTTCCGGCTCATGACTATTCATTAAAACGCTATGTCAGAAGTGAAAGAACCCATGTCCCTGAACTCCGGTAAAATTACCTAATGGCATTTGAATGAACAAGAAACTTAACATCAGCATGTATACCAAATGTGGTTCATTCCATATAATATTTATGTAGAGCTTTTTCCCTAGTGCGTTTAATAAACCTAATACAAAACTGCTTTACTGGAACCACAGGAATACCAGTTAGGAAGAATTTCTCTCTTTTTTTGTGAAAATAATATAACATTCGCATACTAGTATTATATAATTAAACTTTATTCCGTTGAAAAAAATATCATAGAGTTTTCCTGTCACAATGGAATTGCTATGACTACATGTTACATTGTATAACAGGTATACAAGAAAGGCATGTTAGCGCTATGTTATGTAAAATAGAAATCATGAAAACTCCCAAACCCGCCCTCCCCACCAAACACACACTTTGTCATGTGACGGATATAGTGTTTGAGTTTTGGGAAAAAGAGGGGTTCGGAGCAGGCAATCCCCCCCCCCCCCATTCCCTAGATTTGCCTTCCATAAATCCTGTCTTACATATTTTTCACCAATATCGATTTTTTGTGTGGGAAATGTGGGAAAAAGCAAACAACTGCAAAATAATGATTTCGACTGAGACAAGTTACGAAGATGATATAACTTTAGGCCGGGTCTGTATTTGGGATCTACGCATCATGTACATGTACCATGCTATGGAAAAAGGGACCTAAATGTTTCTCCGTGATAGACGATACCATGCAAGTCATCACATTAAAACGGATCCATAAAATCCTTTTTTTTTTTTTTTCCATAACAACCAACCGAAAAACGAGGTACACTGGTCCTTTGACATTCAGTAAGTAATAAAAAGTGTCGATCCAGGTCAGCTTGTGCGGACTGCGATACTTTTTGCAGATGCATTAAGCCCCTTTTCCACAGAACACGACTCATATATAACATTAAGTTTATGACAATCAGAGTTTTATCGGCTGATTGTTTCATTATTTATCGGCCACCAAACTCCTCTCCCGAGATAGCACGAGGGTCAAGGTTCACGCATGTTAAACTAATTACTCACTATTCACTGATTACCATCCCATGTCATCATGTTCGTACAATAATTCGAATTTTCAAATTTTAGAATCTTCCAAGTTGAAGGCATTCGAAGAGATGAAATTAAACATGATTGAAATGGTGGGGATGGTCTTCGAAATGGTAACAAATATTGCGGGAAAAAGAGGAAATGCTGGTTATCAGTATTTTCTCCTTTTCGCACAATGTTACATATATCTTACTCGTCAGGTCGTCAAAACAGGAGATTGTTTGGTGAAAGGTTAAGTCACAATTAGTAGTATCCGAACATATAACAGATCAGGCAAATAGGTCGGTTCTAATCTAAAGCATTTCATGGACCGGAAGTAACCCTTCTGATTGTACAGTCATCCGCCACTTTTCCAAAAAGCTACAAACCTAAACTGGTACCCGTTGTCGTAACTGTCCGATGAGAAGACCAAAAACTGGCTACCAGTTTATTTCGTACAACGCCAATTCTTCCTGTTTGTCATAGCCTAAATGCAATTTTATCAGCTATTACTTCTACGCTATTTGTTGTGAGTAAACGGAGCCTCGAAACCACATGTATAAAAGCCCATTCAGTTGCATTCATGTATTTATGCTTTTATTTTTCTTATCCATACAGAATTATGTAAGATGCTAGCACCGTACGTGTTATTTCTTTGATATTTTTTCAACACAATCAAATGTTGTGTAATACCCTATTTAACGCATAATCAAAAGGGATTCTGGTTAGTTTATGTGAAGTTTCGTAATAATCAAAGAAGATTTAGGGTTTAAAGACTGAAACTGTAAATAGAGAAGCGAGAAGATAATAGTCTCAGGTAGTATTTTACCGCAATATCGGTATAAACAGCAATGTTCAGTTTTCCAAGGGAGGTAACCAAAAATAGCCATTAAAGGTATGTACTCGTACTTTAAGAGTGGTATCCCTTTTTCAAACGCGGAGAGATGGTCCTGGGCCACTCGTCACATACGTTTTCATTATCATGCATACATACATGACGCTCGCACTCTGTAGATATTTCCGTATCAGGCCATTTGTCTCCACAGTTTTATAGGAAAGACATATATCAAAGGAAGAAAAGAACAGTCTGCATTTCTGTTTAGTCAGATCAGGCCTCGTTACGTGTGGAAAGAGATTCGTATCGGATTCGAACTTTCGACTGTTATAACAGTCAGTGCTGCAGTTTCGAGATCATTGGATTTTAGTTAACCTTTAACCTGTTAAATATGTGCAATGAAACTTTCAAGTCTATAGTAAAATAAAACAACCCAAATGTTGCTATTTCAAATGTAATTTTTGGGGTAAATATCACCTTATCCGACAGTATAGATCCAAGATTAGACTGCACGTTCTGTGCAGTCTGATCTTGGATCTACACTGTCTGCAAAAGGTCTTAGAGTCGCACTTAGCAACCTGCGGGTTAACATTCTTCCATTCCTAACTAGCGAACATAACTGGATAGCTACGCTTTACGTCATAGTTTTTTTTTTTGTCGCAATAATGCACTTTGCTCAAAGTAATGCTCAACTTCCGGTTGAATAGTCTTACAATTTGCAAGTTAGAGTCTGGCTGTTACTAAGAATGTAGCTACAAGAGAAAAGTGTGTTACAAATATGCCTTAAGGCGATGTTATTTACTATTTCGTGTACACCTTGATAAATCGAATTTTTCGGGATAATAATCGATAAGTCGGGTATATCGATACATTCAAATGAAAATCTTTCCTGTTCTTACTTGTATTTGAAATAGCTGTTTACAAGACGTAAAAGCAGTTACAGAGAGCAAACTAACGCCTGCTAAGATGTTAGAAATTGTCCTTGAAAGAGTTGAAAACATTGCAGGAAAAGGAGAATATACTGATTACAGGCCGTATTTTTTCGTGGTTGTTAAAACTTCGGTATTTTTCCCCCGTTGAAATAAACTTTGAAATCACATTATTTGGATTTTTACTATTGAGTGGAAATTTTCGTTTCATTTAATTAGCAGTTTAATTAAGGGTTAATTCTGTAATTAATGCTTCTTATCTATAAGTATTAACAGACCTTTTCTTTGTCAGTAAAACAGGGAAAAAGATAGACGAAGAAAAAATTTAAAAACAATTTGAAAACAGGGAAAATAATAGACGAAGAAGAAATCTATAAACAATTTGAAAAAGTTTTCATTTCTAAATTTAAACAGAAAACAATGGAACCATTCTTCCATGAAAGTTTCAAAAACAAAAAGGAGGGCCTATTCGCTTTTCTTATCGACCAAGGACAAACAGAATGTATTTTTTTTTTTTTGTATGCTGTGTTGTGTTGGCGTGGAATTGAAGTGGATAATTGTTATTTTTATTTTTTAATTTAGCATGAATTTCCCAAACTTTTCTAAGTTCCCTTAGCCATTTCACAATCACGTGTTTCATGACCTCGAGGACGACGGCTTTTGAAAACATTGCGGAAAAAGAAGAAAATGCTTCAGAACAGCATTTTCTTCTTTTTTCCACAATGTTTTCTACCATTACAAGGACAATTTCCGTCAATCATTGCTTTCATTGACTAGACTGGTCTAGGATTTTGTCGTCTTGCAGAGGTGTAAAGTTCAAAGTGCAAACTTTTGATTGCCTTTTCATGGAATATTATTTTCAGGTTGCGCATGAACCTACCATTTTAGTTTCCAGTCTAATGCTAGATCATAAGGGCAGTCATCTCATTGTCTTGGACAGAACGTTTCATCAGAATTCAATTCATTGTATAAAGCAAAATATTGCGATCTGATTTCGTTTCGATGGATAAACCCGATCCAACCGGACAGTGCAGATGCAAGATTCGTGTAGTCTGAGCTAGATCTACACTGTCCGCAAAAGCGCATTTAGTTGCACCTAGCAGCCTTAGGGTCATTACTCAATGCAGAAACGGTATTTCTCTGCGTAACTCGTGACAATGTTTTTCACAGTATTCGGCTTCTAAGAACTGGCGAGCAAAATGGAGGTTTGCCAAATGAGTTGGACGGTCCATCGATGTTTGAAAAGATCGCGGTACCAGACCTTCTGTTTTGTGCTGTTGATGATCGGGATAGTAGCCTTAAACCTATATGTACTATGTAAGTATAACATTTACCCATGTAGTGCTGAGATGGATATTCTCAATCAGTACCATAGATAGTGATATTGCATTTTCATTTTTTTCCAGAATATCCGTTAAAGAAGAGGACAGTGTAGATCAAGATCAGGCTGCACGTTCTTAGCAGTCTTATCTAGATCTGTACTGTCCGAATAAAAAAAACAACTAATTTGGGTTGGGTCCTTCAAAGGCTTACGTATATGCGGGTAACGGGAGAGTTGCTTTTATCTGTACACGCATATGACATATGCGCATAATTAATTTTCGGAAATGTATAAAATCGATGATGATAGTGAGTATGATGATGATGATATTGAATATAATGATTATCATCATCATCATTGCGATCGTCATCGGTTTGAAGTAGGAAGGCAAAGAAGGCAATCGCTTAATGTGCTATTTCTTTTTAAACTTTTTGTGCAGACTATTGTGCATATATTTGATGGAAACATACAGCAAAGCTCTTGGTTTGCCAATAAAAATACAGCAGGGGAGCCAAATGTGAGGATTTTCACTCTATTTTCACTTTATTTTCAATGATAAAAAAGTAGTACTTACTGTGGTACCGTATGCGTTTTTTGACTTTTGCAAGAAGAAAATGAGTACTTGTTGATTAATTGAATGATGCTTTACGCAGTTTCAACATAACTTCAGTTATATCAAGGCAGCGGCTCACTTATTCTTGAATTTCCTGGGTTTCAATATTACTAGACAAGGGCTGTTACGTGTTTTGCCCAAGGACACTCCCACGTAAAGCCAAGTCCTTCTAGTGAGACTCGAATCCGGGGCCTCTAGATTACGAGTCTTGGACAGACTTTTAAAAACATTGTTGGGAAATCGTATAAATGATTGATATTTCCCAACACTGTTTTCTACCTATTCAAAGCAAAAAATTTTGATTTTAGCCCCTTGTGATTGGTCGTCTGCAATGCTCTGAATTTGGACAAGCCTAAAAGGTTTTTGTCCGATAAAGAGTTAAGTGGCTTTACTTTTTCTGCATAAGTGTTTGGTCGATTTACGAGATATAGACCGAATTTTACCTCGGCTGAATCGACTTGCACTTATAGGGATGTTACCGGGTAGTTGTATAAATGTTTAATATATTGTTGTATGGGCCAGTGGCCTAAAATAACGAATATTGATTGATTGATTGATTGATTGATCTGTGGGTTGTTCGGTTGTTGGGTCGGTTGGCCGGCCGGCCGACCGACTGACCGATTGATTGATTGATATCTATATCTTTCTTCAGATCATTCCTCGCTATTGAGGCCCGAACTCGCACAAATTTCGAGTACCAAAACGCAAACAGTTTATACTGTAAGTAAATGCATATTCATGAAAATAGTGCTAATATTGGTACTTTAAACCAAATAATTGTCTGTTTTCAAAGAACATCAACATGAAACAGTTTGATATCTCAGCACTGCCATCTATTGGCTGAGAAACTAAGTGACAACCAATCAAAAGACGAGCCTTGACAGCCAGGAGAACTAAATTTTCGTCTGTAAGCGAATTCAGTGAAATCCTATGGTCGTTATCACTTTATTTGTTTTAATACTACCGTCTCAAAATATGTCTTTGCCCTCCATACAGATATTTGTCTCAATTGAATTTTGTCAGCCTCATACAAGTGTAATCATTTGAATGTTTTCTCGACGTTGACGTAGATCTACCATCTGCTTTAATATAACCGATATCAATATATCTTTTTTTTTTTCGAACTTGAACAATAAAATGCCCTGAAACCTATAAAGTTCAGGTAAAAAAACTGATGTTTTTTTTTCACTGAACTCTTCATACCTCTCGAGTTATCAACAAGCTACGTTTTATACGTGTATCTGTATTAAACTTTTATTAACTGATACATAAGCCTTATGGATCTAACATAAGCTGGCGTTTGACATAAAATTTTATTTAGTCTAGGAAAAATGTTACAAAGCGAACCTTTTGCGAGCTGAATGAATTTTTTTTACGAGCAAGATAAGACTTGTCTGAAACGCTAAGTAGATCTTATGTAAGATTCTTTTTATCACGTATTCTTGTCTCAAGAATTTCTAGAAAAACCGTCAGATCAGTATGATAATCGTCTAGATCTACATATTCATCAATGAGACGAACTCCCTGCTTTGACATAAATGTACGTTCGGAGCTTAAAATAGTTCCACAGAAGCCGACATATAGATCTAATTACTTGATATTAAACCTGAATATAATACAAACCTTAGCTTTACCACAATCATCAATTCTGGGAATGAATAAATCTGGAAATTTGTGTCGGATATTGTTCATGGGAAAAACGGGCCAAAATACAAAGTTTTAAGAAGTTGCGTCACATAACGCTCAGGATTTTGTGACTATGTGACGTCACAAAAACTTACCTGAAACGTTCCTAAGATAAGAAAATTGTAAATGGCTCTATATTACACAGAAAACAAGGGATTTCATTGTGATAAAAAAATATTCAGCTATAATTGCAGGAATGAACGCTTTTATCTTGTATTTCAATGTACTTTTAGCTACAAATTGATGTAAACTTTACAGAAGATTTGACAGAGAAGAATCGATTTGCCATGCGTAAAGCCAGACTATCTAAAGTGTGCAGATCGAAGCCAGAAGAGTATGAACGATATATGAGTATGTGCCGAGATTCATTGAGAACCCAGTCAATGTATTATACGAAAAGCGTTGAGCCAGGTTTAGCAGCTTATATTATAAAACACAATGCTGTTACCATATTGAAGAATATTTTGTTCAGCGCTACGAACCCAGCAAAAAGTAGTTCCAAGAAAAATCCATATTTAAATGAAGAAATTGACTTTTTGGAATTATTGGAAACTGATACGCATAATTTGCCTTTTTATGCTTTCTGGAATCTTCAAAATATCACGCGTTTTACGTTTGTGCGAGATCCCTATGCACGTCTGCTTTCTTCGTACCTCGACTTGCTCTATATCTCGAATCCCATACAATGGAGAATTCTGGGTAGAACCATTCGACCTAATGATCCTAATCTCTGTGTTACAAATATAACATTTCGAGAGTACGTCGAATATTATCTACAAGTGATTCGGAATGATGAATGTCCAGAAAGACTGATTTTGTTGAACTTTCAAGAGGCGAATCCTTGCCAAGTTAAATACGAATATATCGGTAAATTTGAGCAGCTAGAAAGTGACATTACATACATTCTGAAAGAAGTTGACATGTTTAAAAGTTTTAGTTTCCCTCATTTTAAGACCGATGGTGACGCCGCACAAATAACTCGATCAGTGAAAAATATATTTGAAAATATGAAAGATATTAAAGGTTGTGGTATAACACTGGAAGCCGCCATTAAGAGGATGTGGCGCCGCCTACAAGCGAAAGGAATTCTGGGTATTTATGACATTCCACCGCAAGGTGTAAGGGACGATAATCAACAGTCGGTGATACAGACGACGGTTATGAAGGCGCATCTAATGGGAAACTTGTACGGGAGAGAGAAAAACAGAGGGAACGCCATGAAAGAAGCTTATTCACAGTTAACATACACCACCATAGCTGAACTACAACACGTTTTTCAACTCGAGATGAGCCTTTTCGGATATGACATATATCCAGATTTTCTTCGATTAGCTAAGAATAACTTTAAAACCAAAGGAATAACTTTTCGTTTCTTTGAATTTTAGAAAATAACATAAAGTTGAACAATCCTGACAAAAAAATTAACTCTTGTTCCCGTTGCTCTTTCAACAGAAGATAGTAGTAGCCAGCCGACGGGTGCCAATTGCCTCATCATGTTCCAGAAAGATTTTTATCAGTTCGTCTGATGATTGGTGTGTAGGATGTCCGTTTTTTAAAACCAGTAAATGTGAGCCATGTTCTACACAAAGGGGTTTGCGCAGGCTGACATGAGTTGATTTTTTTTTCTATTTGTATATTATCTGCAATCTAAGTACCAGTCTGTCCTATAACTCACTCGGTTTTTAAATGAAAATGGATCCAAAATTATGTGATGATTTGCTTGGTATTATGCATCACAGAGATGCATTAAACACCCTTTTGCTAGAGCAACGCTCAGTTTTAAACTTCAGCGTATGTTATAGTTACGTGTATTTCCATCGTGGGTGTGTCATTGCGTCCCTACCAGTGTTAACTTTCATATTTAGACATCTTTTCTGAAACAAATAGTCCATTTTTAAACAAATGCCCCATCTTACTATATAATAGCATAATTATATTGTTCATGTGGTCTAGAGCGGGAAAAAAAATTGTTAACCCACGTGTATATTCCGAGTATACAACGGCACGAATTTCGTATCTTAGAACCTAGAACACCTGAGTAGTATTTATCTCTATGGTTATAGATAAGATCTTAAATGAGTTGGCTTTTAGGATAAAATTTTGTCAAACAAGTCTAGAAAAAACGTAAAATATTAAGCGATCTAATTACCAAAACTGTAGACGAGTTTTATAAAATTCTATCTCAAAAGCCAACTAATGACAGACTTTTTTTTTAATCTAAAAACATTATATAAATTTAACGAATTATCGGTCAGACAATGCAAAACCATACACGCACACGTTGTGATTTCTATGAATAAAACCTCTCTCAAAGAAGTTTAGAATGACGTCACAATCGAAGTCAAACCTTATCTCAACTGTGTGATCTATAGGAAAAAGTGTAATGGCCATATATATGAAACCAAGGGAGGTTTTGTGATAAATAGATATAGACCCATGAGAGTTGTATCTTCGATATATGATTTCAAAACACTGTTTGCTGACTGGATATATCGCTACATGTGGTCTAAGAGTATTTCTACATGTAATTCTAAAACTCCAATGCAATCAGGGCAAAGATTAGGTGTCTGCTGCGTAAAGTAACTGGATCGAAAATGCACGGCCGGAAAAGGCATTTGTAAAACAAAACCTGGTCTTATCCGCTGATCATGGAATTCCTGATAGGAAGATGCTCCTCATACGTAATGGAATTTAGCCAGGTTTGAAAGCGATACAACAAACAAAGGTATCGGGAACGCCATCACGATCAGGGCATGGGATAATTTTGGTTACCCGTACTTTACTAGGATGCTTTGAAAGGGGCAATTTAGATTTTTTACAATCAAACCAAACTTTAAAAATGTTCTATCACTAAACTTTGGTAAGGCAATAGCCAGTAAATCATTAATGAATATGAAAAGGAAGTATGAGGCAAAAAAGAAGCAACGTTTTTTATCGCAATTCCTGTCTATGGACTAAGATTTTGTGCAAGACGTTGGCAAAGGTTTGGGGAAATCATTCGGCAAACCTTGTTCGGCTGTATCACGTAGCTTGATATGCACCTACACAATACATTTCTTCACCGGAAATACACCGCTTTACCCGGTTCTTAAATCGTAATACTCCACCTAGAAAAGGAAAATACTATTCACAATTTTCTATCAGGCATTTTTTTCACACATGTCCACTGACAAACAGTTTGTACATTAATTTCCTAACTTAGTCTATCAATTCCCTAGGCATTTTCAGCGACATGTTGCTTATCAAGGGGACGGTTGTTGCCGTTGCTAATCGATTTACAAGGGCGCCGGCATGTTTAAGATCATGTGACTGGGAGTTTTTCAAAATATAAGCCCTCTTGATACAGGCGAGGTTAGATTTAGGCAAGGAATCGGCCGAGTTTTGACGAGTGTTGTGGGAATGTCATAGACAACATGAGTCGGTTACGCGGAATCGTTTGCAGATAAAGTTCTATGATGACGTCATAAACATTGATCTCATGACAACAAACGAAGCTACAGATTGCAAAACGATCCTCCTGTCATGAAACCCTTAAAATTGCAACATTCAACTGTTTTCAAGTGTTCAGTTTCTTTACGTCTGCAAATAATGATAGACTATATTTTGTAGTATTTGTCACTGTTTTGCATGGAATTTTGATTCATGGCGAAAAGCCTAAATCTATAGGCCCATATAGAGTAGCCTGCTGCACGCTTGTTTCAGAAGGTAACGTCTAATGACGAACATTACTAAGTTGAAATCTTAATAAGACGGAAAAAATTTGCAGACGACAAGTAAATACTGGCTCAAATAAATTGTAAATGTTTAAGAAGGCGTAGAAAACATTGTGGGAAATGGAGAAAATGCTGGTTACCAGCATTTTCTCCTTTTCCTACAACATTTTAAAAGTCTTCGATCCAAGAGTCGTCAGACCACAGGATTAATTTACAAAGGGTTTTGGGAGGGAGATAGATGAGGTGGGTGGGGCACGGGGTGTAAATTATCGTTTCAACGGATTAGAGTAGATGCTATAGTATATTCCCACTGGCACTCATCGCGATATTATCAGACAATGCTTAGGGTTTTTTCCTCTTTCCATCTTGTTTTGTTGTTGACGTGTGCATTGTCTCCGAACATGTGAAGACTGGTAAAATTGTTGTAGTTGGAGAAATGAATCTTTTTCTTCATATTTTTGACGATGTTAATGTGGGAAAGCAGCCTCTGGCCTGAGAAAAAATATTTTGCTAAGTACATCTACCTGTAAAAAAAAGTCCTGGAAAGCATGGTTTGATGGGTGCACTATGTAACCCAGTGAACTAATCTTGAAACGGCGTTTAACACAATAAAAACAGACAAACAAATTATTTCGCTTCAGTAATATGATCAAAGTCCCTGAACAATTTTATTGAATTTGCTTATTAACCGAAGGATCTTTTGCAGACAGTGTAGATAAAAGATCAGACTGCACAGAACGTGCAGTCTGATCTTTTATCTACACTGTCCGATAAGGAGATATTTTTGCCCCAAAAATAAATTTGAAATAGCAACATGTTGGTTTTTACTATCGGTTTGAAAGTTTCTTTAACTTATTCATCAGGTTAAGGGTTAATCTTAAATGTCTTTTGCAAAGCTTTAACAAGGGTACCGCATGCGGGTTCCAATGCTCAGCTACATAAATACTTTTTTAGTGAAAAAAATGTAAGTCGGAAAAGGAGCATAAATGTGTCAAAATTATCTTGAGGGTTACTTGCCCCTCTGGTAGGGGTTCTCTTTTTGATAGTTAACAACTAGCCCAAGTTCGAGGTAAACATCTTTAGTAATCACAGTGTAATGAGAAAATGTAATGTTTTCGCTCGACGACGATAACGCAGACGTCTACGGAACTATGCCAACCCCTCAACGTTTTCATCGAAAATAGCAGAGCTAAAGAAAAAACTCGATCTTACTTTGAAAAGGTCAGACGAAGATAAAACTGCATGGGCACGCAGTCTAATCTTTGACTTTTTGCAAAGGAGGTACGATTTAGCCAAAGACGGGATAGGATCGATTCATGCAGGTGTTTGCAAATATTGATAAACTATTCGAGGAAGAAAAATACTTTATCTCAAAAGCATGTGAACACCTGTTTCAGATATTTAACTCTTTTTACCAGAACCTATAATACCAGCCATCCATAATTTGTATTCTTATCTTTATTCTAAACCATTTAATTTAGCCAATCAGAAGTTTCGTTACTTTGAAATTGATATATACATGTACATTTCTTTTTAGTTTAGGATTACACAAAGAATGCTATTAAGCATACATGATGAATACGGTGCCAGATCACAAAATTTCAGACTTCTCATTATTGAAAGAATTCGCAGACGACAAATAAAATATGTTATATTTAACTGTATTTATTTTTACGGGAAAGAAAACGTTGTTGAAAAGGAGAAAAAATGCTTAGCAAAATGTTTTTTAAGAGATTTTTTCTTCGGGGTTCTCGACTGAAACACCGGATAGTTTGTTTAAGGGTTTTAGATCTTGTTGAGGTACAAAATATCATGTTTGTTTCTTGTGGGAGTGTACTAATGTGACTTACTTCCTTCTTGAAGCAATTTTTTGTTTTAGAGGAATTCAAAAAAGCCTCTTTGAAAAATGGATAATCAAGGTAAATCAAGGTCTTGTACTTGGATGCATGTGAAAACAATGCGGCAAAAGGAGAAATTGCTCGTAACGAGCAATTTCTTCTTTTGCCATCTTGTTTGTCTCCTTTTTCCACGATGTTTTCAACAGTTTTCTGCTACTACAAGAAATGAGTAGTGTGCGGATTGGGGGGAAGTTAAGGGTCGATAGAAAGATTTTTTGCCAAGGAAATATTGCACGCCTAAAATTTTTGGCATTTTCATGTTTTGGAAAATGCGAAACTATACTTTTCGATTGTGCCGGGAAATCTCAACTTCTCAATTTCAACACTCGATATGCTTAGTCGTGAGAAGGGAAAGGGGGGCAGTCTCCGGTCCCCTGTCTTCCCGGGGCAATAATTTTGTTTTGGGAGGGGAAGGGGATTGAATCCCCCCACCATACATTCATTTCAATTATTTTTCATTTTATGCTTACCTTAAGCCATATCGGAGAGGGATTACCACTGATCACGGTTTAGAAAAATGCGGAAAAACGCTGACAAATGACTGAGTATTGTAAAAGGGGTGGGGAAAAACAGTAGGACAGTAGAAAACAGAAGTATGAGATTATAGAGGGTGCACTCAATAAAACAATTTCAAGAGTGGCACTCTGGCAATAGGGAGATTAATAGATCTCCGTAATAAATTATACTAAGTCAGTCATCACATAACTATGGATCCATAAAATCCATTTTGTCAAACAACCGAATGAATTCTGAGGTAGAATGCTCCTTCGACACGTGGAAAATTGACGTATAGCAAAAAGTTTCGACACAGGTCAGCCTGCCCGGATAGGGCAGGCTGACCTTGGTTGAAACTTTTTGCAGATGAACTATACCCACTTATCACAGAGCATGGTTCAGTTGAAAGTGCATGTGACTTTGACTCCGCCCAGCATTAAGACCCTTAGCCTCTGCTGTATTTCGTTTGAATGAAATGAACAATTTTTTGTTGTGGCATAAACAAAATTTATTAGTTTTCATTTTTCATTTTTGACACGACGGCCAAACCTTAACACGTGTTAAATAAGAAAAAAAAGAGAGGGCGTAGAAAACACTCTTATTTGAATTAGTAAATGGGATCTGAGTGTTTACTAAGGATAAATTGAATTTATTCTACGCAGTCTGATCTTGATCCATACTGTCTACTTTGATCTTTTGTATCTTATTTTTTTTTTAAGTGAGCAGGTCAATGGAGAAACCTGCAAAATACGATCATATAGCTGAGATAGAACAATGTTTGTTTAGTTGATGTTCAAAGCCATTTTCAACGTTATTTCAATTGCATCGTGGCGGCAAGTGCACCTACTATGTTCTCCCGTAGTTTCTTTCACCTGTACTTACAGTCACCAGTACTTACAGTATTTAGCGTCGAACAAGAATGCAGTCTGATTTTGAACCTACTTGTGGAATGATACCCGTAGCAATGACTATACCACCAATCCTCCAAAAGAATTTTGCAGAGCCTGACTTGCTCCAGCGACCCCTGGGTTTCAAGTCCTGGACCCGTACTCACCAACCATTCTGAAGAACGGTCTTCGTCTTATTCTCCAGATTTTTCTATAGTTGAAAGTAACACAAATTCTGATTGGCTAAACCATTTGATTTAGCCGATCAGAAGTTGCGTTATTTTCAAGTTTAGAAAATCTTGAAGAATAAGACTCAGAATGTTCTTAAGAATGGTTGGTGAATATGGACCCAGTACCATCAAAATTTAGCTAACGAGCTCGCCAGCTAGAAAACAGAATGTACAGCCAGTTGAGAGGCAAGAAAAAAGGTTATGAAATATGTCTTAGTAATACTCATACAAATGTTTGGAATTTTGGTCTAGTCATATATCCTTAGTATTCTTAACGCCACTCGGTGTCTTTTTGCGGACAGTATAGATCCAAAATCAGACTGCACAGAACGTGCAGTCTGATCTTAGATCTAAACTGTCCGACACGATGCAGTTTTTCAGACGAAAAGATCGAGCAAATCCGCACCATTTCTGTCGCTATGATATTGGCTGGCAATTTTCATTCGATTCATCTTACAGTTAAAGGTGAAAGTGTAGGTGTATAAAATTCCAGGAAGGTTTGGCTGGAAAATGCGTAGTATTTACAGGCATTCTAAAATTAGATCGTTAGATCGTTGTTTATTTGCTGTTTATGCAAGCCCGTAAACACATATAGTCTGGTACCTGTATTTTTTTTTGCTTTTCAATAGCTCTGCAACGATAATGCCAGTTGTAAGAGAGCCGAGAGAGCAGAAAGATCTATGGCAAAAGAAGGCGGGGAATGAGCGATTATGTAGTAAAGCTGAGGGACAGAGAGGCGAACAAACAGGCAGACAGACAGACAGACCAGACAGACAGACAGGCAGACAGACATACAGAGAGGGGCTGAATTTTTATTTTAAACGCTTAGCTCTAGGTGTAACTCACTGCGCTTTCGCGGACTTTCTCGATTAAATATGAAACATCTTTTATTAAGGTCTACGACCACTAACTCATCGGTAAACATCGACGCTTTCGTAAAGGCTATTCGGCCAATTCCGGCAGCTTCCGTCTTTTTATATGAGATTTAGGGGCCGTAGATTCACTAACTCATCGGTAAATATCGTGTAACATCGACGGTTTTGTAAAGGTTATTCGGCCAATCTCGGCAGCTTCCGTCTTTTAATATGAGACTTAGGGACCGTAGACCTTAAATAACAAGAAATATCTTTAAAAAAGATAGACGGCATAAATTTGCCAGCAAATCGGCAGATTCCTTTAGAATAAACATGTGTACATATTTTTTATCACAAAGGCCCTTAGAATAAACATGTCTACATTTTTGACCAATCACCAATTTCTATTCATTCATTTTTTATCAATACCAAAAAGTAGGCCAAAAGCCAACACATTCAGCTTCGCCGAAAAAAGATAGACGTCGTTAGAGTTACTTGATTTTGAATATTTACCTATTTTGTGGTTCAACATACAGAGAAATAATGGAAAGTAACCACGCCAGCATTTGTTCGAAATTTGGCCTGCAGGGGCCAACAGAATAAACATGTCCACATTCTTTACCAATAGCAGATTACTATTTATTCATTCTAACCCTTATCTTGCTAAATAACTCATATGAAACTTTCAAGCCGATAGTAAAAACCCGAATTCTTCTATTTCGAAGGTATTTTGGGGGAAAAGATATCTTTTTATCGGACATTTGCTCGAACAAAGGGATGTGTCTTTGAAAAAAGTATTGGAAAAGAAAAGAAAAAAAAAAAAATTCTGGTTTCCAGCATTTTCTCCTCTTTCCACAGTGATCTCAGACGCCTACTTTCTCAGGGTCGTAAAAACCCGGAATTATTAGGTAAAAATCTAATATTTGCGGATGGGCATACCCACAAGCGAAGCTCCTACAAAAAGTCCCAGACACATTACGTAAGGTGTGTGCAAATGAAGCAAATAACGCAGTGCTCCATAAACTAAGTTTGACGTTAATCCGTCTGTATTGGCTCAGTCATCGATGCAAGAATGATTACATCAGACAAATATGTCATGCAAACAGTTTATGCGTAGCCAAGATAGCATGTTAAAATGTCGGGAAGAGCAAGAGAAACTCTAAATAGCTACCTCTTTCATTTTTGTAATCTTGAGCAGCTACGGAAGCACAAAGGGGACGTTCCAGAATAGAAAACTTATCTGGTGGCCATGTGATGATATCTCGTGACCACGAGACCTGTAGTCATTTAGTGCATATAAGATACTTCGTGAATTTTGTTTCCATTGGATGACAACGTCGTAACCACAAATTCATTTTGTCGTGGTCATAACATATTTGTCTTTAAACGCATCTCCCCTCTATGCAACCGTAGAAATTTTCGATGGCTGTTTGTACAACTCCTTTTGATTTTAAACGAACAGGCATTTCGATTATTCTTTAGGTTCCAACAGCGGATGATGTAGATAAAAGATAAGACTGCATGTTCTGTGCAGTCTGATCTTGGTCTACGCCGTCCGCAATTGCCATTCATGTTATCAATGATAATGGAAGTGTGACAAAAAATTGCTAAACGAAATGGAACAGAAAAATTACTGAATCATATCTTTTCTTTGGCTGTCTCCTTTCACTCTGCGGGAAAATCTGAGTGTACGGATGGAGCATCAAACTTTCAAACCAGAGGTTCCAAGTTCGAATCCGGTGATGAGACTAACCTTAACCTTTGGAGCTATCCACATCATTGGACCAACATCACTGGACCAACATTTTTTCCGTCTCCCAAAATGTTTTCTATTTTTCAGAAAAAAAAAAAACTCTTCTCGGTTGGAACACAGTTTACTTGTCGTCTGCAAATGCTTTCAATTTCGACAAGTCTAAAATTTTGTTGTCTGATAAAGAGTAATGTTGTTAAAATCGTTATGGAAATCTCAAGAAAGACCTAGGCAAAGTATTTGCCTACCATACACAAAAAACATTCATAGTTTAATTCTCCACAATTTTCAAAACTTCAAAGTAACACAATTTGTCATTGGCAAAACGAAATGGTTTAGCCAATCAAAAATTGTGTTACTTTTTTTAAATCTAGAATAAGACTAAGGATGCAACTTAAAACGGTTGGTAAACTCGTGCTCTGGAAAAATTTCAGAAAAAAAAGTGACAAGAGACAAGAGAAATTGTTGATGTAACGGGAAAAAAAACGCTCATATGAAGTTTTGAAAAGAGAAAATCTTTACTTTCCATCTGATACAAAAGACTTCAACGATTAAACAAAGCTATTCCAACATAACGAGTCAAATACATATTCCTGTACACAAAGGAGAAAAAGGGGTATCCCCAACATTTTCCTATTCTCTAATTTTTTTACTCCTTGGCTTTAGGCAGGTCACATGATCAATATTACGCGTTGATTACGTTTGATTGTATTTAAATGAGTCATGTCCTGTAAAAAGGGGGCTTAATACATCTGCAAAAAGTATCGACCCAGGTCAGCCTGAGCATTCCGCGCAGACTGACCTGGGTCGAAACTTTTTGCTATTGGTCAATTCTCTTCGTGTTAAAGGACCAGTGTACATCATGATCCAATTGGTTGATTGACAACATGGAATTTATATCTCCATGATCATGTGACGACTTGTTTAGTACTTTGATCAAGAGAGATACATTTGACCGATTCCTTTTCCCGGAAGATGGCTAAAGTGGGTATGATGACGTCATTTCTGGTCTTTCAAAAGTAGATGAAGTAACCAATTATATTATATTTCATGTGTCTATTTTTAGAAATGTTATGGGTAAAGAAATGTCGTAATTTAAGCTGGGGGGAATTATTTCCCCGTCACGGTGAATATTTTCCTTCTGCCGAAAATCTGGAACTACTTTTTTAAGTTTTTTAAGTTTTTAAGTTTTAAAAGTGGCATTCGTTGACAAAATAATCAGAGGAAATATAATATATAATTTATTTCATCAGCTTGTGGTTATTATGGGGAAATATTTGCCTCAAAAGGGAAAGGTCCGCGAAAATAACTCGTGCCTTACGGCACTCGTTATTTTCGCATACCTTTCCCTTTTGCGGCAAATATTTCCCCATATTAACCACAAGCTGATGAAATAAACTCTATGGACGTGACCGTGCTGTTAATGAATTAAAAGCCAAGATTCGATCTGTTTTACTGTGTGACTGAACGAAACCATCATGAGCCATGCTCTATGAAAAGGGGGGTCTAATGCTTTTCCACGATGCATGATACCAAGCAAGCCATCACATAATTATGGACCCATAAAATCTATTTTGTCTAACAATCGACCGAATTATGAGGCAAACTGGTCCTTTTTCATGCAGAAAATTTACCAAAAGCAGAATGTTTCGTCCTAGGTCAGCCTGCGCGAACTGCGCAGGCTGATCTGGTCGATACTTTTTGCAGAGGCATTAAGCCCCCTTTTCATTGAACATGGCTCACATTTAGTAGTATCTGATAGAGTTTTCCACGAAATTTTGATTTTCGATAGAAATCTGATAATAACGCCAATTACAACAAGCTCAGTATGAAAGAAATAGACTTTTTCAACATTCAACAGACCAAAACATAGCAAATTTAAGGATTTTTTTTCCAGAATATTTCACAAACAAGCTAACCGTCTTTACTGAAAATAATTCTGTTCGTTCTGTGAAAAATGCAGTGTAATCTTGTCCACAAAAAAAATCGTTAGTTGTTACTGCGAGCGTAAGGGTAAACTCCACTTTCGTATCGTATTGGTATCAATACCTACGGCTTTGTCCACAATGTTTTCAAATGTTGTCTTCCATGGGAGTCATAAAAACATGTTATTGTTAGCTAAAGATTTTAAAGCTATTGATTACGCTTGGCTTTGACTAGCTAACTACATAATTGGCCTGCAACACGCGAAAAGGGGCATTCGGACATTTGCGTGAAATGTCATCTCGGATCAGCCTGCGCAGTCCGAGCAGGCTAATCCAAAACGACACTTTCCGTTTTTATGTAATTTTCTGTTTTGCGCAAGTCTACTGTAGCTCAAAATCTAATGTAGTCGTAAAATGCCGTCTCGGATTAGCCTGCGCGGACTGCGCAGGCTGATCCGAGACGACACGTTACGCAAATGTCGAAATGCCCCTTTTCGCGTGTTGCAGGCCATATTAAAGACAGTTTATCCATATTGCTGTCGCTACATCTTTTATGTTAACTCTTTGACCCTGAAAATGATTAAACGCTCTATTTTGGATATCTACACAAAAAGAAAAGTCACCGTGCAAGACAAAAGATACTTTTGTGTCATGGTTTAGAGTCAGGAAGCAGGGCCATAGATCCGAGATCAGACTGCACACTTTATGCATTCTGATCTCAATCTTTCCCATCTCCTGCAGCCAAACATGCATGTCGGTGCCATGGTTATGATTGTACTTCGTATATTTCAATTATGACAAGTTTCTGTATCATTTTTCGGTTCATTTTCGATCGTTTTTGACAAGTCATGGCCAATTATCCCTCTAAACTCTAGGTTGCTCAGCGACGTCTCATGTCGTTTGCGTAGAGAGTGTAGATCAAGATCATCTGACAAAAAATCGTCTACTTTGATCTTGCATTTACACCGTCCGGAACAGATAGACTAATAATTTGATATTGCTACAATAGTGTTTTTTTCATTAATCTGCTGAACCTTTTTTTAATTCATTTGGCAATTTAAACTTTAAATGACTTTCGGAGCTGTATACATGTAAATAAAACAGCCAGTCTGACTGAAAGTCAATCTTGCTGCAAAGTTGTGAGATGTCCGTTAACAAACTGTGTGGCTGTTTACGCTGCTACAAATGTCTCCACAATTTCATTATCATTATCAACAACAACGAAAGAAACTTCTTCTAAAAAGTTCAATACGGTACTCAAGCATCAAGAAGGAAGAATTTATTGAAGAAAGTCTCATCCAAACATCTAGCTAACCATTCTGGGTAACAAAGAAGCAAACTGTTTGCAATTAAACGGTTTCGCCAAAACGCTTGTGTTTAGTTTAAATTTCAAAGATCAAGTACATTAATGTAACATAATAAGCTAGTTCATTTGACATTAACATCCGAGTATATCGACAATTTGAAAACTGTATCTAAACACTGAAAAGCGCACAAACAGTTTAAATACAATATTCTAACATGGTGGCATACTTCGACTCGTCTGGTTCTGTATTGGCATTTAAGGTGACTTTCTTATCTTTGAATCGTGAAAGGTCGAAGGTTCCCTCCCAGTGGTTACCCTTCTTTTCTAAATGGAACCACTCCCCGTCAGCAACCACAGCAGCGGCCTTGGCATTTGGTATGATGACATTAAACTTGACATCCTTCAAGCACATATCCTTATTCAAGCAGAACGGCTCTTTCAAGTAACAGCCCTCCTTCCATTGCGCGTACTGCTTTGGGAACTCGAGCGCCGGGCACAATGCCTGGTCACATCGGATCAGATAGTTGTACACATTCGGTAATGATGTTTCTTTATCCTCGGCTTTCCGAGCAAACAGCTGGAGCTTGTAGTAGTCAGAGCACGGAAATGTGATCTTGAAGGAAAGAGTTCCATATAAAGTCTGCATAAATACGTACTTAGATTCGTCCTTCTCGGTGCGACAGTTCAGTAACTGGTGTGTAATCTTCAGAGGATACTTGGACTTGAATTTAATCTCGACCTCGTTACTATCGGTCACAATCTCTGGATCCATGTGGCTGAAAGTCGTAAGCCCGATCTCCGACATCGCCGGCTGTGCTCCCAGGTAACCCGGTGGAAGATTTGGTCTCGTCGGCATGATTTGTAGTGAGAATTAACCGAAATACACGAAATATATATCAGTTTGTATCTATAATATCTTCACGGAAAGTATTTCACAAAAGGTTACAGGAAAGTATTATCTTTTGATTCTAAATTGCTCACTTAAAATTCCAGTGTACGTCTGATACCGCTGCCAACCTGAGATATTGTGCGCACGCTGAATAGAAAACTGCGATTAGTTCATAGAACCGACTTACCCTTAACATGAAACATAACACCGCCTCGTAACAAAGGTACAGCCGACGATTTGGGGAATCATCCTCGTAATATATGTGTAATCCAAATGAACTCAGAGTTGATACACGGATGCAAGGGAAAAGTTTTGCATAGCTGAGGAACTGGTTCGATTCTCACCATGACGAAATTCCTTCCGAGTATCTATGATAGTCATTCATACTTCTCTCGACCCTATTTAGAAGGAAAAGCAGCAAGTGATTGTTAAGAATGTTGTCCGAAGTACTGATAAAAGAAACTCCATAGTTCGTATTCGCCAACCAGAATGTTGTCCGAAGTACTGATAAAAGAAACTCCATAGTTCGTATTCGCCAACCAGAATGTTGTCCGAAGTACTGGTAAAACAAACTCCATAGTTCGTATTCGCCAACCAGAATGTTGTCCGAAGTACTGGTAAAACAAACCCCATAGTTCGTATTCGCCAACCGTTCTTAAGAACATTCTTATTCTTCTTCTTAACAGTTTTTTTTTAATTTCATAAATTAACGCAATTTCAGATTGGCTGGAAATAGTTTATCCAATCAGAAGTTGCGTTACTCTTTAAATTTAGAACAAGGCTTGGAATAAAGTTAAGAATTATTGGTGAATGCGGACCCAGAAAAGCATGATTATATTTCAAGCCCTGTACGTTAATGATTGGGCTACCGGCCTGGGCAAAAGATACACAAATGAAAAGGGCGTTATTAAAGAAATCAAACAAGTGATGACAAAAAAAAAAGATGCTCGAAGGTCTATAGTTTTGCCTAACCAAATTCGAAAATCGAACCCACGACCTCTAGTAGAGGAGTTTGATAGAAGTTATGGTGTGATTAGACATTAACTCCTCACTTAATGACAATATTTCAGACTGGTCCAAATTCAAAGCATCAGCCGATAACTGATAAAACGGTGCTTAAATGATGGGACTTGTATCAGAAAGGTTAGAAAACATTGTGGGAAAAGGAGAAAATGCTGGTTACCAGCATTTTCTCCTTTTCCCCACAATGTTTTTAAATGCCTTCTACCTCAGGGTCGTTGAAACTCTAGCTTTTGTGGTAAAGTGTTTAAGAATCAGAGTGGGCGAAATTTCAGTATAGAAGAACAGCGGTAAATTCTAGGCAGATCTTACTCTGCGGCAAAAACGAACAATCTCCAGGTAAACTTCCTCATACTTGCGCATCCTCGTTAATTAACTTCGATTGCAACTACCTATTCTATCAAATCCGCGTGCATTACCATGGAAATATTCAAAATAGAGACGTTAATTTGTTTTTCAGATGTTACTTTTTGAGCGGGGGTGCGGGGGGGGGGTTTCCTTCGTAATATCAAGCCATATTCTAGGGTGGCCCGTACAGGCTTTCATGGCTTTATTCGTTGTGATGTCATGATTGATTGATTGATTGATTGAATCAGATCACGGCGTTAGATCAAATATTCATGTAACGATATACGTCCTGGGTTCCACCAATACTAGGCTAGGGCTCTGAAGTACCCAAGGGCACTCCAACGAAAAACCCTGAGCATCCAATGGGGCTCGAACCCAGGGTCTCCAGGTTACTAGTCCTACGCATAACCACGATGTCATGAATCGAAACAAAAAAGTTTTCGACCAAGGTACATTTTTACCATTCTCAGCTTATTTCGCTAGAATTTTCTTAATTTGAAGTTGACACATGCGCAATTTCTTTTTGGCTAGGGACAGAACATGTGCTTTCGCGGACGGAACAAGATGGATCTTGGATCTGCGCCGTCCACTTGTTGGTCAAGCTTAAAGAATTTAAAAAAAAAAACTGGTATTTAAGTTTGAGGGATTGTATTTCGAAGGGTGAATGCGAAATTATTCCATGTGAAAGCATCGTTTTATGATCTTGTTTAGATATGTTTGTTGAATTCAATCACACAATTCAGCACAACATATCTAAACAAGATGATCTAACAGTGCTTTTCACAGAAATGAGGTCTTTTCGCTCTCCTGTAAAATTTCCATAATGCAGATGGAATAGAGTCGCATTCATCCCTCGGTTTTCAGTCGTCGAGAGAGTTCAAGTTTATATAAACCATGCTCTTTGAAAACGGGGCTTAATGCATCTTCGTGATGCATGATACCAAGCATGCCATCATATAATTACGGATACATTTTGTAAAACTATCGACTGAATCATGATGTATATTGGTCCTTTGACATGCAGAAAATTGATAGCAAAAAGTTTCCGACCAGTCCGCCCAGGTTGACATGGGTCGATTCTTTTGCAAATGCATTAAGCTCCCTCTTCACAGAGCATGGCTCATAAATTTGTTGCTAAAATGGTTAACCTAAGTAACAAATAAACGAGCTGCCGAGGTCATTTGTGGTACTTGTGAGGGAGGTGGATTTGTAGATCCTGGCTTTGATCCTCACCGTAGACTCGGATTTTTCTTTGGAGTGGTTTTGGTCGAGTTGATACAGAGAACTTAACTCCAAGCACTTGGGTGTAGAACTTTACTCCACTGAGATCATTGGTGTTCGTGCGAGTTTCCTTGTAAAAGACATTTCAGACCCTACAGGTGAAACCAGGACCCTACTGGTGAAACCAGAACATATGTGAAAGAGTAAACTGTCTCCGTAATAATTATGGCCGAATTCATGTTGAAAGCGCCGTAAAACACCATTCAATCTAACATTCAATCAAAGTTCCTACCTGTTTCCCCTAGATTTTACTAAAATGTATCTTTACAATAATTTAGTAACCACCATTCTTATCTGGTCGACTTCATCTTCAACTAAAGTGTTCCTTCAAAATGGTTTATTCGTCGTGGCTCCTATGTGGTCGAATTCAACATCTGTCCATTTTTTTGTTTCTTTCAAATATTTTGGCAAACACTATTCCTGTCTATTTGTGCATTTGTACTAGGTCCACTACAAACACACTGAAGAGGTTTTACAGAATTTGGAAAGTTTTGTATATGAATATTTTGAAATGTAATACATCGGTTCTTTTTTTAGTATTATTATTATTATACCCCCCACAACGAAGTGGAGAGGGGTATACTGGAATCGCCATGGCTGTCTGTCCATCTGTCCGTCCGTCCGTCTGTACGTCCGTCTGTCCGTAGACACAAATTTGTCCGCGGAAATTCTCCGACAGTTTTTCAGGTACTGAACTCAAATTTACACACAGTGTTCCTATATATATGAAGTTGTGTATGTGCAATTTCCATGATCCTGCTGCGATTTGTTGCGGAATTATTTCCCCTTGAACTTTTTTTCAACTCTTCCTTTTGTACTAAACCATTCTGCATTCTGTGACAAAGACCTGTTTTGTGACAAGGAGCTGGTGTGGGGTATGATCACGTTTAGTGATAGCTCTAGTTTGCTTAACTCTTTACAAAACTAGATCTACAAAATTTTAGACCTGTCCAAACTGAAAGAAATGGTAAACGAACAATTAAATGTGGCTACAATGATGGGATTTTGTCTGTGAAAGGCAGAAAACATTGTCGGAAAAGGAGAAAATGCTGGTTACCAGCATTTTCTCCTTTTCCGACAATGTTTTTATAAACCATCTCTATTAAGGTCATTGAAACTCAGGATTGTGTGTTAAAGGGTTAAAGGAGCATTAAACCATATTTTGACCCAAATGTTTACTACATGTATTTCTATATATAATTTAATTTCAAAGCCAGTTTTGCATGTAAATAAAATTTAAGTGTACTTGCTAAGATTTCTAAGAAACTTGCAAAAAAGAATCTGGTTCAATGTCCCTTAAATTGTTGTTTTATACCTGCGTTATCCAAAGCTTGTTTACCTCGTTCACTGCCAAATACACAAACTAAATCTCTTTCAATGGCTGAAAATACAATCCACTGCAACTCAGTAAGACTTTTACCTTATATGCTTGGCTAAGCAAGTGGACGATATAGATCTAAGATCAGACTACATGCTCTGTGCAGTTTGATCTTGATCTATGCATCTGCAGATGCCATTGTTAACGGCCATAGTGCTGAAAGGTTCAAATCTGGCAAGGTGACACATTGTCACTATTAACTATAATCACTGTTGTTATCTGGACAACTTGGTCTCCAACTACATGTACATCATCTTTTCACAATAAAAAAGAAAAGTAACTTCTGTGTAACACGTTGTTTAATATGAGATCCTTGCTAGAATGTGACAACAAATTTCAGCTGTACATTTTCTTGTCCAACGAAATTGTCCTTTTATCACAGTATTTTAGTAACCACTGTTCCTATCTGGTCCACTTCGACTTCAACTACATCACCTTTCTGGAATAAAAGAAAAAAAAACTGTCAAATACAACAAATACAATCACAAGTTCTAAGACTCAAGGATTAAGTTTTTTAAAAACATTTTCAAGCATTATCTCTTTTTGCGAGTATGTTTTCTATCTTTGAAAAGGACCAACAGCTGAGAAACAATACAATTCTGGGCCTGTCTACATCTACAGCACTTACAGACAACAAGTTACATGTGGCTCAATTTCAAAATCTTTTCTTTGAATGGATAGAAAATATTGTAAGAAAAGAAGAAAATGCTGGTTACCAGCAATGTATTCTAAATACCTCTACCTAAAGGTGGTCAAAATTCAAGATTATTTTGCAGAGGGTTGAACCCTTTAAAATGTCCCCAATTTCATAAATTGCATTTTCAAACATGTCATTGTTTAATCATCAAAGTGTCTGATTGTATAGATCAAGGACCATTTAAAATGTCTCATACATTGCATTTTCAAAGCTGTAATTGTTTAATCATCAAAGTATCTAATTGTATGGATCCAGGATTTAACAGCATGTTTTGCATTCTGTCCAAAAAAGTAACCAAACTTATGTTTGCCACCCTGAAGGTTAAGCCCATGATTTGATTGGTTGTTCTTTAACTATCATCCCAACCAGTTGCCCATACGGCTGACACCCTAAGAAGGCTGTTAGTTATGCTACAAGGAAAAGTATAAGATACTGGACAAAATCCATCCCAAGTTACCCCTGCTTGGTGTATAGCACTGTCACACAGTCCCTAGGTTGAAAGTCTTATCTGAAAGACTATTAGTAATTTTAGATGGCCAGCCGTGGGAATGGAATCCACACCCTAAAGTGACTCAAGTCTCATCAACCACCATTTGTGCCATTCAGACTGGTCAAAAAATGCTCATGGAACTGATACTTACCTTTAAATACTCTGGAGGTTTTCTAAAACACCCAACACCAGGTGGCGTTCCAGTCAAGATGAGGTCACCTGGGTACAAGGTCATAAATCTGTATAAATAATGAAAAAGTAAAGGAAACTCTTGAAAAAGTGACCTGATTCTTCTTGTTTCTGAGCCTAATTCTTTCAACAGCCAAATCACATAATATTCTTCAGCACAATGAAATATACTGCTATGTAGTTTTCAAAAATTTGCAGTTTTTGAAAATTTTATTTTGTTTTTAGCTATATAATTGTAGATGCTCCTTTAATCCTTTATATAAAACAATCCCAAGTTTTAATGACCCTAAATTAAACATCATTTGAAAACATTCCTGAAAAAGGAGAGAATGTCTGTAACAACAATTTTCTCCTTTTTTCTGAACGTTTTCTACACATCTAAAAACAAATTTCATTTTTGATTTGTATTTATTTTGTAGTCTGCAACTGCTTTGAATTTGGAAAATTCTAATTCTTTGTCATTTGGTAAAGAGCTAAAGGGACTCTATGCATATTTTTATATTCTAACCAAACTTCAAGATTATTCATTACCAAATAATTCAATATTAGTTTTTTTCATGGACATTGGCGAGTTCTGATTGGCTGAAAAAAAAATTCCATAGCTCCATGAAAAAAAAATCAGCAGTGCCGGAACTACCGTACTTTTGCAGACAAACTAATGTAAATAAACATGTAAACAAGATTTCATAATGTTTTTCGTTCTGATTTTACATCGAGTCCGAAGTTCAAATTGCTAGCTGAATTTATTTTTTATGAATACTGAAAAAAAAAAAAAAAAAAATCCAACAATAAATTCAAAGAGAGAGCTGAAAACTTATTGTTACTCTGTTGGGTTTAAACAATCTTATTTTCAACTTAATTCTAGCGTATTGAACTTCTAATAATAAATCCACTCAATCTGCAAATGTTCAATACTATAATGACATCATGAATTACGTCATTTTTACGTCATGAAGGTGCAGTTTTACTGCGCTATGAAATATCAATGAAAAGGACAGTAAATAAATATGCAATGTTGGACTTACCAAAAAAAAAGCAGTTAGAATTATTTAAGTGCATATTTGTTGTCTGTGATATTGAATTATAAGGTTTGCGGTTTCATACAAAAGTGTGATTAGGTTTTTTTTTCATACCTCCATGAAAACAAAAAAAATCTCTTCACTCCTTAAATATAATGTAAGGCAATAGCTGGTAAATATCAGTAAAGAAGAAACACAAATAAAATAGTAAGAAAAAAAGGGGCTACATGGCCTCTGAAGACAATTTTGGATTCCTTGCCAGAATTCTACAAAGGTTTGTGGGAATGTCATGTGATTTATAACACAGTTTATTCCATTGTATGGGATCAAAATCAAGTAAGTATAATGGCAAGAAAATAGGCCAGGTTTCCCTATCATTTGAATGCCAAATTTGCACCTTTGTAACCTTCCTGATACTTTAGAGAAAAGTATATGGAGAAGTATTTATCTGTATTTGACAAAAAATCAAATTCACAGAAAAAAAAGTAAAACAAAATCCCTTTCAGCCATATTTAAATTGTTGTCTGCTTTCAATCTGGCAAAGTTTAAAATTTTGTCATCAGTTACTCAGAGAAAAAACTGGAAGCCCTTGCATCATCATGTAAAGGTCAGAAAATATTGTGGAAAAAAGGAGAAAATCTTTCTATTCTGAAGATGAACTGGAAGACCATGCCTCATCTAATTGTGTAACTGGTAGAAAACATTGTGGAAAAAGGGAAAAATGCATCCAGTCTGAGGTTGACCTTAGAGTCCTTGTCTCACCTGGTTATGTAGGCTATAATCTGTTCTGTTTTATGGACAAGCTGGTTGGTATTGCTATCTTGTTTTGTAACTCCATTTACTCTACATCTTAGGCCTAGGTTGTGGGGATCTAGAATAGATTAACAAAATCAATTCATTGTACAGTGTTTAACACTGTTTTCAACATTATTACAGTTGTATTGCAGCAGCCAGTGCACCTATCCATGCTTTCCTGGAATTTCTTTTACCCATACTCTGCACAATATTCTTCCAAGCCACTTGCAGCTTTCCCACAAAACCATCGCCAAAACAATCGTCAGCAGTGAGAGAGGAATGACTCCTGTTGCAATGACTTTTATCAATCCTCTGAAAGAAATTGGTCGAGACGGGAATCGAACCAACGACCCCCTGTTCTCAAGTCCTGTACGCTACCAACTGGGCTACCAGGGCTCCGCATTAACAAAATCATCCATGACCCATTTCCAAACAATGAGATTTTAATCTTGTCCAAATCAAAACTTCACAAAGGACCAAACAAATGAGGTTAAATGAAGAATAGTCTTTGAAAGGGAAAACACTTTGTGTGAAGGGGCGGGGGGAAATGCTGGTTACTAGCATTTTCTCCTTTTCCAACAATGTTTTCAGCAGGCATTTGTCTTATGGTTGTTGAAACATAGGTTTTTGTGGTACAGAATCTTGTTTAGGTATATACATGTCAAACCATAATTTCTGACTTGATGGTAGTCATTCTCTGAGAAAAGAGAGTTTGCATCTGCAAAAAAGTATCAATCAAGGTCAGCCTATGCAGTCTGTGCAGACTGGCCTGGGTTGAAACTTCTTGCTATTGGTAGATTTTCTTCATGTCAGAGGACTATTCTACCTCATGATTCCAATGTTTTATTTTTGGATTAAATGGATTTATATTATGGGACAACTTGCTTAGTATAATTACTTTGCTGCATGAGCACCTCTCATTTTATTTTTGTCTAACAGCTGAAACAAGTTTGCAGCCAACTTTGAAAAAAAAAAATCCTTCTAGAATATGGGCAATCAAAAGAACTAACTCTCTATCACATAATTCCAAGTTTTAACAACCCTGAAGACTTTTGAAGACACTGTGGGAAAAGAAAAAAATGCTGGTAACCATCAGCTTCTCTTTTTCCCAAAATTTTTTACCCCTTCAAAAAGAAATTCCATATTTTGAGCCACACTGAATTTTTTGTCAGATGCTGTCAATTTGGTCAAGCCTAAACTGTTGCCATGTGGTGAAGAGCTAAATAACATAAAAACATATGGAAACATTGTGACAAACAGAGATAGTATTTATTGATTACAAGCATTTTCTCATTTTCTTTTAACGATGTTTTTAAAAACCTGTTTGCTTAACTCTTTACAACACAATGACACCTTTTAACCCCCCCTTAAGAAGAGGCCTTTTGAAAACATTGTGGGAAAAGGAGAAAATGCTGGTAACCAGCATTTTCTCCTTTTCCCATAAAGTTTTCTACCCTATCAAAGAAAAGTTGCATCATTTGAGCCACTATGAAATTGTCATCTGCAAATGCTTTCAATTTGGGTAGGTCTTAAATTTTGCCATGAGGTAAAGGGTTAAAGGATGATAAGAACATAGGACTGGTTTGTAAAGAGAGGTAAAAGAATTGCTAAGTTTACCCTCAAGATCATCTAGAGTGACCACAGCAGGTCCTAGTGGACAAAACCCATCCATGGCTTTACCAATAAGCCATTGTCCTCCATTGACACCTGCCGTCAACTGCCAGTCTCGTGCGCTGAAGTCATTTGCAACAGTATATCCAAACACATACTGCATAGCATCTTCTACCTAAATGGAAGATAATTAGATTTCTGTGAAAGTTTAAATGATGGTATTACAATTTTTTTTCTTCTTTCACTTTTATATTCTTTACTAAGTAAGCCCCAGTTTTTTTAAAAGCTGATTTTTAGATTATTGCATGAGGGTTCATCTCAGTATGCAATTATGCCAAAAAACCAAGTATTTATTTCATACTTTCCAACAAGAAATACAATGTGCTCCTGATAAATCAAGGCAAAATAACGTATTCCGGCCCAGTAAGAATTACCAGTCATGGTAAATTATGAACTATTTTCAGCATAGGGTTGATAATAGATGATTACAAATATCTAACTTGCATGCATTATTTTCATTGGCTAATGTTAACCAATCATGAAATGTTTGATTTTCAACTTTAGTGTCTTATAGTGTCACAAATAGGTAACTTTTTGGTATGTTGCAACTTGAGAGAAAAGCACCCTCATTGACTCTCTGTTGCTCTTTCCTTCGCAAAGCCAGCATATAGCTGTTAATTTTCTTGAAAACTATCAATATGTCTAATGACCTTTAGACTATGGGTCCAAAACTTTCAAAAGTATTCATATGAGCCATGCTCTGTGAAAAGGGGGCTTCATGCATCTGCGAAAAGTATCGACCTAGGTCAGCCTGCGCAGTCTGCGCAGGCTGACCTGGGCCGAAACTTTTCACTATTGGTCAATTTTCTGTATGTCTAAGGACCAGTCTACCTCATGATTTAGTCAAATGTTTAAAAAAGTGACTGTTATGGATCCAGAAGTATGTAAAATCTTGTTTGGTGTGATGGATTACGGAGATGCATTAAGCCCCCTTTTGCCAGAGCATGGCTCATATATGGCCAGCAACACGTGAAAAGGGGCATTCAGACATTTGCGTAAAGTGTCGTCTCGGATCAGCCTTTGCAGTCCGCTCAGGCTAATCCGAAATGACACTTTCCGTTTTTATGTAATTTCTGTTTTGCGCAAGTCTACTGAAGAACAAAATCTACTGTAGTCGTAAAGTGTCGTCTCGGATTAGCCTGCGCAGACTGCATAGGCTGATCCGAGACGATACTTTACGCAAATGTCCGAATGCCCCTTTTCCCTTGTTGCAAGCCATATAAATGAGCAGAGCTCTGAAAAAAAGAGGTTTAATACATATCGGTGATCCATTATACTAAGCATGTCATCACATAATTATGGATCCATAAAATAAATTTTGTCTCATAACCAAATGAATCATGAGGAATACTGATCCTTTGACATGCAGAAAATTGACCAATAGCAAACACTTTTGATCCAGGTCAGCCTGCTAGACTTCAAAGGATGATCTGGGTCGTTACTTTTTGCAGATGAATTAAACCTCCTGTTCACAGTTTTCCCTCAATATCATTGTCTGTAAGTTCAATACTGGTAAGTGTCTATAGTAAAAGCATTAAAACAGTGGATAAACAACACAAAAAATCCATCCATCCATCCATTATTAATTTGTTCTTGTTTTCCTTTCAGCTCTATACTGATTATGATTTTTTTTTTAAAAAAAAAT
Organism: Hippopus hippopus; assembly: GCA_946811185.2. Taxonomy (NCBI): domain Eukaryota; kingdom Metazoa; phylum Mollusca; class Bivalvia; order Cardiida; family Cardiidae; genus Hippopus; species Hippopus hippopus. The sequence continues at coordinate 33,583,008 of OX328106.1, forward strand.
GTTAAATAGATCATGAAAAAAAAAAATGGTGAACAGAACCTGTGACTGATTAATGGTCTAAGAGAGAAAACTTGTATTTACTTGTATCTTGATTTATCTCAGAGTTAAGAACAGCCTAAAGCCAAAGATCAATAAAATATGGTTCACCTTAAAGTCTGTAGAGACAATTGGTACAAAAAGGGTACTTTCTGCTGAGTTGATTTGAATCACTATATATTTTTATGATAGTTATATATAAAAATCTACAGCTCCCAAGAAATCTTAACATCAGACAAAAGAAAAAGTCATCAAAGAACATGAATGATAGTTTGATACTAGACGTCAGTCTCCCTTGCATTTCCATAGATTTGTAAACACAACATCTGTAAAAATTCAAAGTGGGAAAATATAATAGTTTGTTTATTCAGATAAGATTCTGCACAGTAAATAAAGTTATGCAGGTAATCAGCTATGGTAGTGGGCTATATGTGACCACTTAGATCACTAAACAAACCCTTAGAAACTAACATGTGTACATATCTAGATCCCCCACTCAAGGTTATTGACAACTGTTTGCAGTTCATTCATTCTACTTTTTTACTGGATGGAATACATAAATAAATGGTGCAGAGTAAGTTGATTTATCCTTGGAGGGAAGGAGAGATGGCGTTAAAATGCTGTCACAATAAGGTAGGTCACTCTCTATGACTTAGATTGTATGAGTTTTCTCCCTTAGACCATAAAATGAAGAGAGAATACCGCCATTCATTTGGTGGTATTGTTTGATAAAAAGGCAAACTGCATTACTTTTCATTGATTTTAATACATGATAAACATTACTAGGCAGCAAAACACTCAAGACAACAGACTACTACTTATTGTGGCATAAAAAAAACTTGCTAGTAATAAGTAATTTATACAACAACATACCTTTACATTCTTGGCTTCTTTTCCTACAACTATCACAAGCTCTACTTCCCAGTCTAGGCACTTGAAAAATAACAAAAATGGTTTCCTAACTAGCAGAATGGTTATTCCCAATTTGTTTTTTTTACACAAACACTTAATTCATACTCTGGAAAATGGGGGTTTAATGCATCTCTATGATACAAATACTAAGCAAGACATAACATAACTATGGATCCTTAAATCCATTCTCACTAACATCAGACTGAACCATGAGACAGACTGATCCTTTGACATGTAGAAAATGGACCAACAGCTAAAGATTTCAACCCATGCTACCCTACGTAGCCTGCGCAGGTTGACATGGGTCGATACATTTTGCAGATGCATTAAACCCACTTTTCACAGAGCATGGCTCGGTCCTTCTTTCTGTGGTGACCTTATCAAGCATCTATCCCTAAATCAAAAGTTAACTGACTGCAGTGATATTACTGAAATAATGTTGAAAACAGCATGTAACACCAAATAACAACAAACATGATAGGAAAAGGATACAATGCTTTTTCAAGCTCGTTCTCCTCCTTTTACAACCCAGTGAAGAATGAATCCTACCATTTCAAAAGCCAAATTAATGAGCCATGCTCTGTGAAAAGTGGGTTTAATGCATCTGCGAAAAGTATCGACCCAGGTCAGCCTACGCAGTCAGGGCAGGCTGACATGGGCAGAAACTTTTCACTATTGGTAAATTTTCTACATGTACAAGGACCAGTATACCTCAGGATTAAGTCGGTTAATAAATGAAGTGGCTATTAGGGGTCCATAAGTATGTGGTGGCTTGCTCGGTACCATGGATAACGGGGATGCAATAAGCCCCCTTTTGCCAGAGCATGACTCATTTAGTTTGTCATCTGCAAATGCTTTCAGTATGGACAAGTCTGACAATTTTTGTTAGCTCTTTACCAAACGACATAATTTTAGACTAGTCCAAATTGGAAGCATTTGCAGAAGACAAAATTTATGTGACTCAAACACTTAAATTTCTTTTTAATTTAAGATTTTTATTAAGCTAGACAAGTATAGTACACTTTTAAAGAGTTACAGACAGAGTCAAAAGAACAAAAAATGTATTTAACCTCTTACTAAACTATCTTGATACGTAACAACCCAAAGCTGATCCCTCGAAGATTTTTGTTGAAGGAAGAGATAATGCCGGAAACCAGCATTATCTCCTTCTCCAACATTACCTACCAACTTCATATAAAGCAACTATAATTTTTTTTGTTGCATTTATTTGTCAACTGCAAATGCTTTCACATATCTAAAATTTTGTCATGCAGTAAAGAATTGTTGAGCTAAGTAAAATGGTTAGATGACAAATTTACTAGTACGACAAATTATCAGACACAGTCTTATTAAAAGCATTTGTATGAGTCTACAATTTTTAATAAAACATCTCTGTAGTAAAAATTCTGCATTGGCTCAGCATGGGTTATTTCCCTTCGACTTTTGAAAATACTGGTCTTCTATGGCTTACCAGATAACTTAAAAAAATATTCGACTTTTCCAGATTAAAAGCTATTGCACATAGCAAATTTATCTATGACCCAAATGATGGAATTTAGGCAAAAACAAAGCTGAAAAGCAATGGGCCATGAAGGAGACGCCGACCACTAACATTCTTCCACAATGCTCTCAAAGTTTTTTGAGTGTTGTCTAATTTTATTATGGCAAAGGGATAAAGAGCCTATTAAACATTTAAATTTGTTTTGGGAAGGGTAGAAAACATTGTGAGAAAAGGAGAAAATGCTGCTTACCAGCATTTTCTCCTTTTCCCACAATGTTTTCAGAAGGCTTCTTTCTCACAGTCGTGAAAACCTGGGATTGTTTGGTAAAGGGTTAATGGATGACAAATTAAATGCAGTTCAAATGATCCGAGTTGTTTATGAAAGAGGACAAAACACTATGGGATAACTAGAAAATACTAGTGACCAGAATTTTCTTCTTCACACATATATATTTTTTCAAAAGCCTCCTTCCGAGGAGTTGTTAAAATTTCAGATTGTTTGGTAGAGGGCCAACAAACCTTGGTCTCGGCTGGATAGTTTATTTCATCAACTGGACTTTTAATACATCCTGGAAATTTGTTAAACAGGACTGGTTCTTTTGGTACAGGGACATTCTGCTCTTCACAATGATCTACATAGTTCATCCCAATACATAAAACTTTGTCACAGGAGGTCACAGGCGCAAGAAGTTTAACAGAATCTCTCTTGACTGTGAATTCTGATTTTGATTTAGCTCTGAAATGATAACAGAAAAATTCTGATGGAAATTTCAGGATTTCATTTGTGTGTGTGTGTGTGTGTGGGGGGGGGGGGGGGTACCATAGGTCTCTCTTTCAAAACCTTCAAAGCCCAGTAGCTCATTTAATGAAATAGAGGGCTTGAACCCCAGGGGTCCCTTGGTTCAGCTCTCCAGCTCAGTCTGTCTCTTTCCGAGACCACAGTAGTCATTGCAACAGGATTTATTCCTCTCACTGCTAAACATGCATTGTTTCAACAATGTTTAGTAGAGAAAGCAGTCAGTAGCCTGGAAAGAATATTGGGCTGTACTGTACTTTTGAAAGAAACTTCAGGAAAGCATAGATAGGTGCACTGGCTGCCACTGTGTAACTTGGATAATGTCCAAAATGGGTTTAAGAGCCATACAAATAAGTCTCCCTTAGGATGGGGCATACTTTGGTATAGGAAAAAAATCCAGTTCACGCTTCACCACATAGTCCTGAGTTGTAATGAGCCTTTTGAAAGCATTTTCTCCTTTTCCCACAATATTTTCTACCCTATCACAGACAAATTCTGTCATTTGAGCCAAATTTGAATTGTCGTCTGCAAATGCTTAATTTGCACAACTATAAATTTTTCTCATGTGGTAAAGAGTTTACAGAAGAATGAGACAGAAAGACATAGGGCCTATTTAACCCTTTACCAGATGACAAAATTTTAGCCTTCTCCAAACTGAAAGCAATAACATGTGACAATTTCAATGTGGCTCAAGTGATGCAATTTTTCTGTGATAGGGTAGAAAACATTGTGGGAAATGGAGAAAATGCTGGTTACCAGCATTTTCTTCTTTTCCCACAATGTTTTCAAAAGCCTTATTTCTCAGGGTCGTTAAAAGTCGGGATTGTGTGGTAAAGGGTTAACTTTACTAAACAACAAATTTTTGGACTTTTCAAAATTGAAAGCATTTGCAGACGACAAAATAAATGTGACTCAAAAGCTGAAATTTATTTTGGTAAGGGTAGAAAACATTGTGGGAAAAGGAGAAAATGCTGGTTACCAGCATTTTCTCCTTTTCCCACAATGTTTTTAAAAGGCTTCTTTCTCAAGGTCATTAAAAGCCTGGATTGTGTGCTAAAGAGTTAATGCAAAAGTAATATTCCTCTCCTATTCAGCATGGGAAATGGCCTTTTCCACACATTTGGATTTGTCCACATCTACAGTATTCCTATATAACAAATGAAATTCTGCTCAGTTTGAAAGGGTTGAAAATCATTGTTGAATCAGACGAAAATGCTGGTTAACAGGATTTCTTCTTTTGCCACCTTATGTGTAAAAGGTTTGTTCCTTAAGGTCTTAACCCTTTATCAAAAAATCCCTGGTTTTTACGACCCTGAGATAGAAGCCTTTTGAAAACATTGTGGCCAGCATTTTCTCCTTATCCCACAATTTTTTCTACCCTGCTGTAAACATATTTCAGTTTTTGAGTTATATTTAATTTGTTGTCTGCAAGTGCTTTCAATTTGGACCAGTCTAAAATTTTGATGTTTGGTAAAGAGTTAAACTTGTGAGGTGTTAAAGATTTAAAAGAGGAAAAAAATAAGGTTTAATTCTTTACCAAACGACAAAATCTTAGACTGGTCCAATTCGAAAGCATTTACAGATGACAGAATTAATGTGACTCAAAAATTGAAATTTGTTCTGGGAAGGCTGGAAAACATTGTGGGAAAAGGAGAAAATGCTGGTTACCAGCATTTTCTCTTTTTCCCACAAAGTTTTCAAAAGGCTTCTTTCTGAGAGTCGTGAAAACCCGGGATTGTTTGGTAAAGAGTTAAGTCTTTAATACCAGATGAAAAATATATAGTTTGATCAAGATTGAAAGCATTCAAATACAATAAAAAATAAGATGACTCATATGGTGTGATTTGCTTTTCAAAAGGTAGATAACATACGAGGAAAGGTGAAAATTGCAGTTACTAGCATTTACACATATCTTACGTTTTTTTTTTGACTCTTTACCACACAATCCCGACTCTTAACGACCCCGAGAAAAAAGCTTTTTGAAAACATTGTGGGAAAAGGAGAAAATGCTGGTAACCAGCATTTTCTCCTTTTACCACAATGTTTTCTATCCTTCCCAAACTAAATTTCAATTTTTCAGTCACATTTATTTTGTTGTCTGCAAATGCTTTCAATTTGGACCAGTCTATAATAAGATTTTTGAAAACATTGAGGGGAAAAAGAGGAAAATGTTGGTGACCAGCATTTTCTCCTTTTCCCACAGTATTTTTTACCCCATGATAGAACTTAGAGTCATTTCTAGCAATTCTTAATTTGCCTTCTGCAGATGTTTCAAATCTGGAAGAGTCTAAAATCTGTCATTTCGAAAGGGGTTAAAGATTAGTATTACTATGCAAAGCAAGAATGTGCTTTATCTTAATTTCAAGATAGTAACTCGGTCACCATTACTATTCTTTACACGTAATTACTAGACCATTATTGCACTGTTAAAGTGAAGATTTAACTCTTTAATTACCAAACAACAAAATTTTAGACTTGTCCGAATTGAAAGCATTTGCAGACGACAAATAAACATAGCTCAACGAATAAAACATCCATAAACGGGTAGAACACATTGATGGAAATGTAGAAAATGCTGGTTACCAGCATATTCTCCTTTTTCCACAATGTTTTCAACAGATTTCTAAATATGATCGTCAAAACTCGGCATTATGTGGTAAAGGGTTAAGTACCCTAGAGCACAGCCTTTCCAACCATCTGGCTCATTACCAAACGAAGAAGTTTGACCTGTCCATATTAAAAGAGCTTGCAAACGACAAATGAAACGTGGCTCCAATGATTGGTTTCGACATTAAAAGGGCAGAAAACATTGTGGAAAAAGGAAAAATATGCTTGCATGTACCACAATTTCCTCCTTTTGGTAACTAGTATTTTCTCCTCCTCCCACAATGTTTCAAATGCCTTCCTCTACAGGGTCGTTAAAACACGGGCTTGTTTGGTAACGGTTTAAAGTTAATAACCTTGCAAGTAAGGTCAAAGAGAGCAAAGTTTACCAAATCACAAGTGCCTGTGTTCTAGGGGGGTTTACAAACAAGCTGTTTACCTCTCTGCTTCTCTCAGCATACTGTCTCCTCCTTCGATAAAACTTCGCAAGTCGTTTGGAAATTTCGGATCCGATGCATTTAGGTTGATAAAGTCACCTCCCTTTGTGATTTCCACGCCAATGCACCGCATGCCATTTCTTAGAAATTGTACGAATCGCATTTTACCCTAAAGAATACAGATGTTGAAGTCCTTCTTGTTGACATTATCTTTCTGACCTTTGACCTAACACTGACTCCCCGACAATCTTAACCAATCATATGTCTCCATGATATGTAGTACTAACCAATCAGAATAGTGCTGATATTGCGATATCTATCATGTGACAATCATTTGGACAAAATGGCGCAACCTAGGTAAGCGTAAGGAAGTTGTGTTCATTTTAATTTTTTGTGAATGAAAAAGAAATAGAAAATCTAGCAATTCTTTTTTTCCAGACAACAAATAATTGTCAAAAAAAATCTGTTTAGTTAATATATTGGACAGTCTTCTTTGAATGACCATTTATCTTGTTTGAAATAAGTTTGAGCAAAGTTTCGGTTTTGGAAAAAAGATGAGTTGAGAACGAATTCTGACTCCTAACCAGACGAGATTTTTTTTTAGAATGGTCCATAGTGAAAAGCATTTGCAGACGATGAATTCAACGCGATCTAATTCTTTACTACATGACAAAATTTTAGCCCTATCAAAAGTGAAAGCATAATGCAGACGACAAATCTAATGTACCTCACATGATGTGATTTGTCTTAAAATAGCCAAAAAACATAATGGGAAAAGGAGAAAAAATGCTGGATACCAGCATTTTCTCCTTTTCCTACAATGTTTTTGAATGATTTTTTTCTTGGGTTTGTGGTAAAGGGTTAAACTGTGAAGGAAAAAGGAAGTGTTTTGCATTTATGCATGTTTTCCTTGAACTTCAAGCAAAAGATGCAGTAAAGGTTATTTTCACTTAGCTGCACTTTCTTGAAATGCTCTTAATACTCTAGAAAAAATAAATACAACCTTGAAATTTCAATCTATTTTAAAGTGACAGGAATTTAACCCTGTAGATCTACCAAACAATGTCTTGTTCTGACAGTCCTGAAGAAGACATGAAGAAGTAACAAACATTTGCTCCTTTTTCCATAATGTTTCCTTACCTTTCATAGATAGAAATCAAGATTTGAGCTACATTGAATTTCAAATGTTTTCAATTAGGACAAGACTATCTTTTTGTTGCTTAGTAAAGAGTTAAGTGAAGATTTATTTTCCTTTTTGTTTGAATTTTGTTTCAACTCTTTACCACATATAGAAATTTTAGACTGACCCAAATCGAAAGCATGTCCAGGTGTCAAAGAAAAGACGGCTGATATAGCAAAGTATGCCCTTCATAGGATAGAAAAAAAATGGTTTATACATCATTTTCTCCTTTTACCAGTATGTTTTCAAAAGCCATCCTGCATCTATATAGGATCGTTAAAAATTAAGATCATTTTTGTGAAGGGTTAAATTCAATTTGCAACTGATACCAAGTATTGCTTTGTGGAGTTGAAAGCTCTATCCTCCTTATTGGCATTTTTTTTCTGTTGTCACAATGTTTTGACCTGAAAAATGACTTCTACTTTAGTGTTCCAGAGCTGCTACCCAACATCAATGTGAGAGATGGAGAATATGACAGTGTGATTGTTGTGACTGATTCCACAAGCAAACTTGTGGGTGATTTAGAATGTCTGAAAGAGCCTATTCAGGATTATGCCAAGGTTTGTTAAAAAACAGTTTTAAGATATTCTTTGCAGTCTGATCTTTATCTGCACCATCCAAATAAGCTGTTAATCCTTTACCAAACAATCCCAAATTTTAATGACCCTGAGAAAGACGCCTTTTGAAAACATTGTGGGAAAAGGAATAAAATGCTTGTTATCAGCATTTTCTCCGTTTCTTATAAAGTTTTCTACCCAGACAGAAATTATCATTTGAACCACATTCAATTTCTCGTCTGCAAATGTTTTCAGCTTGGTCTAGATCAAAATTTTGTCATTTAATAAAGAGTTAAACAAGGGTTAATCCTCTACCACACAATCTTGAGCTCTATCAACCTTAGGTAAAATGGATTTTAAAAATATTGTGGGAACAGGAAAAAATGCTTGTAACCAGCATTTTCTCCCTTTTCCAACATGTTTTTTAACCCTTGATAGAAAAATCTAGCCCTTTGAGCCATTTGTACCTAATGTTCTGCAAATGCTTCCAATTTGGATGAGTCTAAAACTTTGGCTTCGGCTAAAGAGATTTTTTAGAGTTGTATAAATAAAATGCAGTTACAAAATGAACCTTGTTGAATGCATTAGCACATTTTGCCGTTTTCCTAATTTTGTAGCAGATAACAAAATTTTGGACTTGTCCATAATGAAAGAGTCAGTAGGTGTAAGTTAAATATAGCTGAAATGATGGGGTCTATCTTTAAAACAGTAGAAAACATTGTGTAAAAGAAAGGAAATGCTGGTTACCAGCATTTTCTCCTTTTCCACAGTATTTTCAAAAGCCTTTGTCTTCAGGTTCATTAAAAAATGAGATTGTTTATTGGAGGACAGAGAGAGATAGAATTAGAGAAGTTACTTTCTTAGGATCTAGTTGAAAAATTCAGACAATTCTCATTCTAAACATTTTCTCTTTTGTCACAGTATTTAAGAGGTCAATTTATTTAGCTGAAACAATATTGAATTTCAAAACTGCAGAAAGTTTTAACCCATTACCAGACTATCCCATATTTTAACAACCCTGTGGAAGAAAGCTTTTGAAAACATCTGCAGCAAAGGATGAAATGCTGGTTACCAGCAGTTTTTCCTTTTTCAACAATATTTTATACACATCCAAAGAAAAATACAATTATTTTTACCACATTTTGTTGTCTACAAGTGCTTTCAATTTTGAAGAGTCAAAAATTTTGTCAGCTGGTAAAGATTTACCTTGTTAATTGCGTTTTGAATGGAGCTTTCTCACACAATAAATTTTAGAGGTAGACTCCTTGAAATTAAGAGCATCTTATTATTCTGCAGACAACAACTTCAGACTTGAAAAAAGTCGGCTGAAAGTCTCTGATAGGGTAGCAAACATTGTGGGAAAAGGAGAAAATGCTTGTAACCAGTATTTCCTCCTTTTCACACAATGCTTTTATAAGTATTCTTTCTCAGGGTTATTTCAGCTTGGGATATTTTGATAAAGGGCCAGACATGTTTTGCTAAAGTGGACTTAAGTGCAAAGAAAAAATATGTCATGATTTATTTATTTATTTATTTGCATTTCCTTAACATGGGCATTCAATGTTATTCTTCAAAAACCAGGTACATGTAGTTTCTTTTTCTTTTGGAAGTAGTCCTTGGTTTAAAAAAAAAAATACGTTGTACGAAAATTCTGTCTCAAGGACTATTGTTTTAACCTTCATTCCTATACTAAAATAAACCCAGTAGTTGTTGTTTCCATCTGATTTTGATCTACATTTACTGGCAAAGCACGTATTATTGCTAAAGGCACACTAGGGTTTAAAGGATCATGTGGAAACCCTGTATTTTGTCATGCTGTCATAGGTGTGATTTTTCCTCCTTTCAGAGCCGAGCCATGGTAGCTCAGTCGGTATCGTGCAGGACTTGAGAACAGAGGGTATTGGGTTCAATCCCTGGCTCGGCAAATATCTCTCAGAGGATTGATGATAGTCAGTGCAACAGGATTTGTTCCTCTCCCACCGCTGCCCATTGTTTAGACAATGGTTATATGGGAAAGCAGCCAGTTGCTTTGAAAGAAAATTGTGCAGCGTACTGGTAAAAGAAACTCAGGAAAGCATGGATAGGTGCACTGGCCTCTGCAATATAACTGAAATAATGTTGAAAGCGGCGTTAAACACCATACAATAAATCAATCCTCCTCTCAGAGGTTTTCCTCCATTAAAACCTTTACCAAACAATTCTGGGTTTTTAAGACCTTGGGAAAGAAGGCTTTCGAAAGCATTTTGGGAAAACTAGAAAATACTGGTAACCAGTCTTCTCCTCTATCAGAGTGCTTAAAGGTCATTTCACCAATTTTGAATGTGTTGTGTGCAGCTGTTTCAAATTAAAAAGAGTTATTTCCTGAAATGAAAAATATCAGGGTCCTCTTAATTGAAAGCATTTGCAGATGATTAATTTGAAATGATACAAATGAGCTGAAGTGCCCTTATAAGGTAGAAAACATTGTGGGATGTAGAGAAAATGCTGCTTACCAGCATTTTCTCTACATCCCACAATGTTTTCTAAAGGTTTCTTTGTCAAGGTCATTAAAACTAGGAATTGTGTTGTAAATGGTTAAACCTGCCATAAGAACATAGCTTTGTAACTCTTTATAGGACCAAAGATTTTTTGAACTTGTCCATATTGAAAGAACTTGAGGGCAGCAAATGGAATGCAGGTTGAATGATGGATTTTGTCTTTCACTCTTTACCAAACAATCCACACTTTTGATGACCCTTGGAAAAAAGGCTTTTGAAAACATTGTGAGAAAAGGACAAAATGTTGGTAGCCAGTGTTGTTTACACGTAGGATTCTGTGGTAAAGGGTTAAAGCTATTATTATCCCCCGCCAAAGGTGGAGGGATATAGTTTTAGCGTTGTCCGTCCGTCCGTGTGTCCGTCCGGGACAATATCTCCAATACCATTGGACGGAATTTCGTGAAACTTTATACATATGTACAATAACCTATTCCGCCGACATACTTTTTTTCTTTTTTTGATTCGATGCAAAATGGCCAACTTGGACAATTTTGAGTTACGCGGTCGCGTAATTTTTGAAAAGGTCTTTTTTGGCAGGGGATATCATTTCAACGAAATTGCTTGTTAAAATTGAGAACTGTCCCAGCTCATACAGATCTGCTCAGAAATAATGTATTTACTGAAGTATGTGAGCAGGTCAGAACATTTTCCTCACATATATTTCATAAATGCAAGTAAAGAAGTGTCTGATACCTTTCGTTCTTTGGCTGGAAGTGTAGACTGTGATCAGTATGCATGTACATGCAAAACTGATCCCGGTGTTATCTACCTGCCTTTTATTCAGAAAGAGTATTCCACAGATACCTTCTCTGTTAACTGCTTTTTTTCCATTTTTCCCCACTAAATCTTGTATTTCTACTTACTTTGTGTAGTATATTTTGTAAACCATTGTGCTATGGATATGTTTATATTCTATGCAAATAAAGATATCTATAAATCACACCCCTATATTATGGTGGCACAAAAGTGACATGGAAGATATATTTTATACTACGTGCGCACGCAGTAGCTAATATGTGCGCACGTAATAAGTAATACGTGCGCACGCAGTAGTATTACGTGCGCACGCATTAGCTAATAGGTGCGCACGTAATAACTAATACGTGCGCACGTAATACTATTGCGTGCACACGTATTAGCTAATACGTGCGCACGTATTAACTAATACGTGCGCACGTAATAACTATTACGTGTGCACGTAATAATGTCTATCTTCCACTTTCATCTTGAAACAATGGCTTCCGTTCATGATTCTGATTAGTGGATTATTACGTGCGCACGTAATATGTAATACGTGCGCACGTATTAGCTACTGCGTGCACACGCAGTAGCTATTACGTGTGCACGTATTAGTTATTACGTGCGCACGTAATAACTAATACGTGCGCACATAATACTACTGCGTGCGCACGTATTACTTATTACGTGCGGACGTAATAGCTACTGCGTGCACACATATTAGTTATTACGTGCGCACGTATTAGCTACTGCGTGCACACGTAATACTACTGCGTGCGCACGTATTACTTATTACGTGCGCACATATTAGCTACTGCGTGCGCACGTAGTATAAAATATATCTTCCATGTCACTTTTGTGCCACCGTACTATATAGCTTTTTCAGTACATGTTTTTTTTGGTCTTTAATCAGATTCTCATTTTCAGTTTGATTTCAAAGAATGTGACTGACTTTCTGTTTGGGTTAACTCTTTGTCAAACAACAAAAGTTGGACACATTTCAATGAAAACTTGGAGAAAGGAGCTTGCAGGCAAAAAATTTATAAGATGTGGCTCAAATGATGAAAATGGTCTTTAAAATGGTAGAACACATTGTGGGAAAAGGAAAAACAATTTTGGTACATGTATTAACTCTTTACCAAACATCAAAATTTTGGACTGGTCCAAACTGAAAGCATTTGCAGACGACAAAATAAATGCAACAGAAGTATTGAAATTTGTTTTGGGAAGGGTAGAAAACATTGTGGGAAAAGGAGAAAATGCTGGTTACCAGCATTTTCTCCTTTTCCCACAATGTTTTCAAAAGGCTTCTTTCTCAGGGTCATTAAAAGTCGGGATTATGTGGTAAAGGGTTAAGCCCCGATTTGTTCTCCCTTTTTCACCTTAAGCTGTTAGGGAAGAATGAATCCTGAACCCTAACTTTTGACAATACTTAGAGGGATTTTGGCAAAGCTGAGAATTGAACTCAAAACCCCTAGATAGCAAGCTTGTTGCTTGAATGAACTCTTACCTTTCTCCAAACAGTTCTGTATTTTAACCCGTTACTGCAAGGCAAAATTTTAGACTATTCCATTTTGAAAAAGGATACAGACAAAAATTAAAATATTTTTCAAATTACAGTAGTTGGCCTTGAATATTAAGTAGAAAAGATTGTGGGTAAAGCTCAAATGAGCTTTGATGACCATGACAAAGATAGGGAAATCGAGAAAATGCTTGTAACCAGTATTTACTCCTATTCCCACAATGTTTTCTACTCTGTTAGAGACAAGTTTGAGCATTTGAGCCACCTTTGATTTGTTGTCTGCAAATGCTTTCAATTTGGACAGGTCTAAAGTTTTGTCATGTGGAAGCTGGCCCTTTACCAAACAATCCCATGTTTTCATGACCAAGAGGAAGAGGCCTTTTGAAAAGATTGTGGGAAAAGGAGAAAATGCTGGTAACCAGCATTTTCTCCGTTTCGCAGGACATTTTTTACTCTGTCAAAATACATACGTTCATTGGTACCACTTTTAAATCTGTCGTCTGCTGATGCTTTCAATTTGTATGAAATTTTTTTGTTTGGGGAAGGGATAGACCTGGTCTGTCACCAGACCTTTAATTAGAACTACTTTGTAAATTTGATGGTGGTTAAAATTTTAAAATTGACATTGGGTTCATGAGAATGAATATTCAGTGTTATATGTTATGCTTTTAACATAACTTTTACATTACCTCTTCATGGCAATCTTTACTGTTTGGGAGAAGACCACTTTTGAAAGCATGGTGGCAAAATGAGAAATTGTTCCTTACAAGCAAATTCTCATCAACCACAATGTTTAAAGGTTTTTCACACTTTTTCGTATATTTATGTAGTAAACTTTAGGTAATGAATAGTATACTTATTGAGATAATTTTCGTAACTGTAGCGTTCAGCAAATTTGTTAAAAAAGGAAATGAGTTAATTTTTCCCATACAACCCTGCTACAAAAAGGTGACCTCGGAGTGACAACTCTTTGCCAGACAACAAAACCTTAGACTTGTCTCAATTCAATGCATTTTCCGATGAAAAATTTGGAGATTGTGTTTAACTCTTTACCAAATGACAAAATTTTAGACTTGTCCAAATTGAAAGCATATGCAGACAACAAAATAAACCTGATTGAAAGATTGAAACTTGACTTTAGAAGAGTAGAAAACATTGTGGGAAAAGGAGAAAATGCTGGTTACCAGCATTTTCTCCTTTTCCCACAATGTTTTCAGAAGGCTTCTTCCTCTGGGTTGTAAAAACCAGGGATTGTTTGGTAAAGGGCTAAAGGGATAGAAAACATTGTGGGAAAAACAGAAAATGCTGATTACCAGAATTTTTTCTTTTTCTCACAATGTTTTCAGGAGCCTTCTTCTTCAGGGTCCTTAACACTCAGGATAGTTTGGTAAAAAGTAAAAGCCGGCGATTGTTTGGTAAATGATTAAATGAACCAAAGACAATATAGAGGCACTGTGATTGTGTCCAAAATGAAAGTATTTGCAGACTACTATTAATGTGGCTTAAAGGATAGAATTCCACTGTGTGAAATCAAGAAAGTCCTGGATGTATGCATTTGCAACTTTCTCCACAGTGTTTTCAGAAGCCTTTTCTTTAGGGTATTAAAACTTGACATTGTTTGATAAAGAGTTGACCCTTTGCCAAAAAAATCCATTTTTTAATGACCCTGAGGAAGTAGTCTTTAGCACATAAAACATTGTGGGAATTGGAGGAAATGCTGGTAAGCAGCATTTTCTCCATTTCCCACATTGTTTACTACTCTTTCAATGACAAAATTCTGCACTTAATTTGACATCTGCATATGATTTTAATTTGGACAAGTCTGAAATTTTTGCGGCTGATAAAGAGATAGACAAATTCTTTGTTTTGTTAATCTTGTTATTGACAATATCTGTCGAAATATTGAATCATGTAGACCAATGATCAGACTGCTTATTGAGTGAAATATCTCCTTTTACCCTAACATTTCTAAAAATGATCTTTTACAAGGGGTTCTGCAGAGAGGTAAAGCATTAACAATTTTGTACCTTATCTGTCTTACAGTATGATAGCATAAAGGATGTAGCATTGATCAACACAGATGTCATTCCATCAAAAAGATTGGTATGTACACATAATGTATCCTTGCTTTCTTTTCTATTACTACAGGATCTTTTGTGGTTCAGTGTTAAAGTGTAGGTCTTGTAACCTGGAGACCCCCAGTTTGAGCCTCACTGGAAGTGAGGTTTTTCATGGGAGTTTCCGGTGGCAAGACACTTCAGAGACCAAGCCTAGCACTGGTGAAACACAGGACATTATATTACATCATATTAATACAAACTCACCGAAATATGACTGAACTAATGTTGAAAGCAGCGTAAAATACACTGAATTTCAATTAGTCTACTGCAATGTTTTTGGAGAATATTTAAATCCACCTGGCCATCTGTCTATCTATTTGTTTGGTGCCCATCAGTCTGTAGCATGCACATGTACACATAATTATATTTAGTTTTGATAAACCTCCATTGTCTTGCTCGTCACTGTTTGAGACTTTGTACAAATATTGATCCTTTACCAAACAATCTTGGGTATAAACGATCCTTGGATAAAAGCTTTTTGAAAACGTTGTGGGAAATGGAGAACATGCTGGTAACCAGCATTTTCTCCTTTTCTCAGGATATTTTTCACCCTTTTGAAGACATTTCCAACAATGCTTTCAAAAGTCTTCTTTCTTTAACTCTTTACCAAACAACAAAATTTTAGAATGGTCCAGATTGAAAACATTTGCAGATGACAAAATAAAAGTGAATGAAAATTTGAAATTGGTTTTGGGAAGGGTAGAAAACATTGTGGGAAAAGGAGAAAATGCTGGTTACCAGCATTTTCTCCTTTACCCACAATGTTTTTAAACTTTCTTGGGTTCTGCATGGCTCAGTGGTAAAGTGTAGTACTTGTACTCAGGAGGTCCCGCTTCAGAACCCTAGCCAGTGACACCCAGGACATACATGAATATGTGAGCTATTGCCATGATAGAACAGAAAAAATTTTGAAAGCAGTGTAAAACAACATTCAATCAATGTAACTTGCTGCAGGACTGTAGATGTTCAATTTTGAGTTTTCCCATGTCAGCTGATAAGTGTAAGAGCATTATCTCCCCTGTGAACAAATAAGTTTTTGCGTGTAAAGCCTCCTATGTTAGTTCTTCTGTCTCCTATTTCATAACTCTTGGCATGGATATTGTCATTTTTAGTGGCAATTTAAGTTCTATATGCATTCAAAAGCTTAAACGTCTGGACTTCAACCTGCTACCTTAATCAAATCTTCATACTTTGCCATGCCACCATTCATGCATATAAATGAGCCTTACTCTGAATCATGAAGTAAACTGGTCCTGTTAGCTGCAGAAAAATTACTGAAAGCAAAAAGTTTCAACATGGGTCAGCCTGCGTGGACTGCACAGGATGACCTGGGTTGGTACTCTTTTGCAGATGTATTAAACCCCCTTTTCAGAGAGCTTGGCTCAATTTTATTTGTTAGTTTTGATAATCAGTTATGCCTTTAGGAAATAGTGTAGTCGCAATTGTAATTCGTCTTGGGAGTAACTAGTCAGCACTCCTGCTGCAATTTTTTTTTTTTTACCGTTAGGCTGCAAAGCGCGACTCACTGACCATTTGCGGACAGTGTAGATCAAGATCAGACTGCACATAATGTGCAGTCTGTTCTTGGATCTACACTGTCCGATAAGGAAATATTATTCCCTAAAACATAACTTTGAAAATAGCAATATTTAGGTTTTTACTATTGAATTGAAAATTTCATTTTAGTTATTTAGCAGGATAAGGGTTAATGAAACAGTACCTCTGTGTACGAGGGGTGATCAGAAAGAACGTGGACCACCTCGTTATTTTGAAAACTACTTCACGTAGGATTACAAAAAGTTGCATAGATGAGCATTGATTATCTGGCAACTGACTCTAGCTTTCAAATGTCGTCATATTCAAGCAGGTAAAGTGTGACGTCATTTTAATGACATCATATACTCCATTAGCGGTCCAAAATGTCGGACGACCTTTTATGTAAGCCGAGAGTAATCATAAAGATTTACGTCAAACTCGGAAAATATTTATCGGAAATCAAAACCGATTCAGAAAAAGTTTTAGGGGACTGTACGCTTAAGAAATCTGATATTCCTGAATGGATCAGACTGATTTACAGATGGATGCGATACTGTTAAAGATTACCCTAAATCTGGTCGTTCATCAACATCAGTCACAGAGAAAATCATCACAGGTGTACAGCGGCATGCAAAACAAGATGGCTTAGATACTGTCAGGAAAATAGCTGACACATTTAGCATTTCATATGGAGGTGCCCAGGATATTTTTACTGATAATCTTGGAATGTCGCATGTGTGAACAAGGTGGGTATCTTGACTATTGACGTTGAAGCAAATGGGGGTTTGGGTCGAAATATGTCAAGAAATTGTAGAACACATTAGGGTAGAGGGTTCAGACTTTACTGATCGTATTGTAACATACCGTTAAAAATAGGTACAGTTTAATGAGACTGAATCTAACCAACAAAGTAGTGTATAGAGACTTCCAACATCGCCTTCGGCTGTTAAAGCCAAACTTTGTAAGTCAGAAGTTAGAGTTATGTGCATCATATGTTTCTTTTCTCCTGTTTTCCTCTAAATCAAGCTGTATCTATGCATGCTACAGTCAATACTGAGTTTTATGCCCACATTATTCAAATAAATTTCCCAAACACCATATACAAAAACAGCTAGAAGTTATGTAGAGTGACGTCACTTTACACCAAGATAACGCCCTAGCTCACAAAGCCACACATGTACCGGAAACTTTTGCAAAAACAACACATAGAAACATTAGCAAACTATCCTTATAATTCATTCCTGACCCCTTGAGACCTCTGACTAGTTCCTAGTTTGAAATATTCTCTACGTTGCACACACTACGAGAGCGCAAAGGAGCTAACCCTCACTATGACCGGATCCTTGAAAGTAATGTCACATGACGCTCTCGCGCATGTGTTTCGCTCATAAAAATCAAGAATGAATAAATGTATAGATTTCAAAGGAGGTTACTTTCAAAAACAGTAAACATTCCAAGTTGTTTTTTATAACAATATTCCAATACAGGCGCTGGTCCACGTTCTTTCTGATCACCCCTTATACATGACTGATGTAATTTTAGGAACTACCATCATATTGTCTTGTTGTCCACCTGTCATCTGTTTACCACACAACATAATTTTAAACCTGCCCAAATTGAAGGTATTTGCAGAGAACAAATCAAATTGAGCTTAAATCAAGGTATTTCTATTAGAAAGGGTGTGAAAAATTATAGGAAAAGGAGAAAAATTTTGGTTACCGCCATTTTCTTGTTTTCTAACAATGTTTTCGAAAGTTTCTCTATCAGGGTCGTTAAAACATGGGATTGTGTGGTAAAGGGTCAAGCAAGCAGCTGGCTGACCTAGGAGGCTAAAGTAACTATCTCCGAATATTAGAGAAATAAGAAGAATTTACCTGTATTAAGCAAGCAGCTTCCTGAAGAGAGCACTTCTCAATTATCTCTGATGCCCACGGGATGCAGGTTACACTGTACTGTAAAATTTCTTATGGTTTACAGATATGGTCGCCCACCGGACCTTTAAACAGAGACCAGGATGATGTGAGAAGATTTTATGATGCTGGAGAAAAGGGATTGAAAAGGTAAGACTGTAAAATAATTGGTTTATTAGGGTACTGGATTTGTACGTCAGGGGCCAGCAAATAAATTGTTTGATTTTCTTTCAGCCCAAATTAGAAATAAGTAAGTTTTTAAGAAATCTGCTGTACGCATAATTATTTCACAGACAGGTTAATTACCAGTATACTTCCTTCTCGGGTTCATGAAAATGTGATCTCGTAATAAAGGATTAAATGTATGGTTAAAAACAGATTACCTCACAAAATCACTTTTAGTGTAAATCCAAGATCAGTATCTGTGCAGTCTGATCTTTATGTATACTGTCAGTAAAAGCATAGTAAGTTACAATGGATTCTCCTACAGTTACATAAATTTTTATGCAATGGTTGATTATTTGATAGATTTTCATTTATTTATGGTCATCTCCAGTAGCCCATATGAACGACACCTTAGCAGACTGTTATTTATGTTATAGGGGATGGTCTGAAACATGACGAAATTAATCCTTAGTTATGTCAGGTTCTTTAATGTGCTAGATGTATAGCACCATCACATGGGACCTAGGTTTAATGTCCGATCCGAAACACTATCAGTAATTTTAGTTGATAGCCATGGGAATCGAACGAACACCCTCAAGTTGCCTGAGATACATAGCCTACTGCTTGAGCTATTTGGAATAGATTAATTGATTAACTTTTGAAGATTTATAAGATATATTACAAAATCATAACCTGTCATGCAAGGCTAGTTTTGCTTGGCTGCTTTTGCAAAAAAGGTCAGAGTGAGGAGGTTGTCATAGCTCTGGATCACTGTATGAAAACTTTGACATTTTTTCATTCCTCTGTCATTACTAAGATTAAACTTCAACATGGGCTCCTTGTTTACATATCAAAAGGGGAATGCATAAAAATGGGAAAATAACCATAAAAAAGTTTTATGCAGTTATGCTCCTTTTTGGACTTGGAACTTTTACTACAGCCAAGCATTGACACATAATCTGTTGCGATACTCTTGTTTTACCTGTAATGAAGTAGAGGAGATTACTACATTTTAAAAAAGAAAAATCTGGGTCAATGACAGCATAATTTCATATAGAGAGCAAGGGTAAAAGTAAGCATTTTACAGTCAACAAAAAGGACTCAAATATTACTGCATCAGGGTCACTTTTGACCTGAATGTCTACACTGCAGACAATGTAAATCCAAGATCAGACTACACTTTTTGTACTGTCTGACCTTGATCTATATTGTATGCTGAAGCAACTTCAGGTGCAGAAGGTATATTTAGCTCTAACCTTGTGTTATTTTCAGAGTCTGGGCTGGGTAGCTCAGTGGTAAGTGTATCTGACTCATGACCAAGTGGTTGTGAGTTCGATACCCGGTTGAAGCAAATTTTCTTTTCAGCGATTTTTGCCTCTCACCTCTGATACTTGTGAGAAAAGTAGTCAGTGACTTGGAAAGAAAGTTGTGTCAGTACTGGTGAGAGAAAGCCAGGAAACACATGCATAGGTGCACTGACTGCCATGATATGACCATAGCTGTTAAAACGGCATTAAACTCCAATACAATCAATCAAAAACTTATTTTTCAGAGCTTTGAAAGCTGGTAGCAAGAAACCTCTCTTTGTCCGTCCAATTGACGAAACCTTCCCAAATGCAGGGAAATGTGCAACACTAGGAGCTCTCCATGCTGCTTATGTGGTGAGTTGCTTTAGCTGCAGACTAACTGTTTACCAAAGGACCAAATTTTAGATGTATCAGAATTGAAAGCTTTTGCCAATGACAAAGCTATATGTGGCTCAAATTGTGGAATTTGTCTCTGAAAGCCTAAAAACATTGTGGGAAAAGGAGAAAATGCTGTTTACCAGCATTTTCTCCTTTTCCTACAATGTTTTCAAAAGGTTTTCTTTCTCAGGGTCATTGAAACTTGTGATAGTGTAGTAAAGGGTTAATAGAAGAGTTGTGAGAATTGTATTTTACCCATTGTGACCTTCAAACAGGTTTTCTGTCTTTCAGTCTTAAAACAAGTAATTGCTTCCTGAGCAAAAGTGTTTTCACATGGTATGAATGTTGTTTGTTTATAATTATTTATTGATTCATGGTCAGTATCCATATCAAACTTCTCACAAATTTTCTTCAAATTGTTTTTTTTTTTTTTTTTTTTTTCCCCAAAATGTTGAAATAGTTCCACTTTTCTTGCATGAAATGGTAAAAGGAGCAAAAAATCTTTTATAGTTTCAGATTTATACCAAATTTGTTGCACCAGTCATACTAAAATTATACATGGATTTTAGCCTTGCAAGCTTACGAGGAACAACATCATATGAATCCCAAATTTAATGTTGTTTTTCACTTCTTGTAGCCCATTGAAATAAGAGAGGGGGTTCCAGAAAAAGCCCAGAAAGTTGAGAAGATAGGAGTATGGTGTGACGACCTGGACAGGGTGAAAGAGGGAATCAGAATAGTTCATGCACTGGAATTTGGGAGGTATGTGTCGCATGTTGACAAAAGTAAAGATTTTACCAGTAGTTTCTTTTACCTGTACTATGCATAATATTTTATCCAAACCACTGACAGGTTTCCCGCATTACCATCTTTAAAACAATGATTCCCCAAGGAATACTGTATGATTGTTTTTTTTTTTTTTTTTTTCTTTCCAAACAGGGTTGTAACAAGAGATATTGGTGGTTCTGATCCAGAGAGAATGGCTGCCCCAAAAGTTGCAGAATATGTCCAGGAGATTTTCAAGGATACAGTCATAAAAGTAATGTCTTCTAATTCTTTTTATAACCCTCAAAGCACCCTTCACAGCCTAAAATGCCATTGCCATCAGTGTAGATCAAGATCAGACTGCACAGAGTTTGATCTTTGATCTACACTAGCCGCTTGGCTGAGACATTCCTGACAAAAGCTACTTTGAAAATGCAGGTTTATGGGTCCTATTTCCAGGCTGAACATTTACCTTGAGTTTTCTCAGTGTTTAAAGAGTTATCCCTATACCACACAATCCCGAGTTATAACGACCCTGAAGACAAAGCCTGGTTACCAGCATTTTCTCTTTTTCCCACATTGTTTTCTACCCTTTCAAAGACAAATTCCATTATTTGAGCCACATTCATATTTACATCTGCAAATGCTTTCACTTTCAAGTCTACATTTTTCTCTTGTGGTAAACAGTTAAGGAAAAATCTTTCTATAAGCTCTTTACCAAATAGCAAAATTTTAGACTCATCTAAATGGAAGCATTTTACATACAGTTAACTCTTTACCAAACGACAAAATTATAGACTGGTCCAAATTGAAAGCATTTGCAGACGACAAAATAAATGTGACTGAAAATTTGAAATTTGGTTTGGGAAGGGTAGAAAACATTGTGGGAAAAGGAGAAAATGCTGGTTACCAGCATTTTCTCCTTTTCCCACAATGTTTTCAAAAGGCTTCTATTCCTGACCCGTAAAAACCAGGGATTGTTTGGGAAAGGGTTAAGGAAAAATCTTTCTGTAAGCTCTTTACCAAACAACAAAATTTTAGACTCATCTAAATGGAAGCATTTTACATACAGTTAATCAGAGGTTGCTAAAATAATGAAAATTTCCCATGAAGGGTTGAAAGACAAAAGGAGAATGTGCTAGTATCCAGCCATTTTTCTTTTTTTCCACAAGGTATTCAAAAGTCTGCTTTATCAGGATTGTTTAAAAACTGATACTTTCCTTTTTGATAAATGGGGAAATATTTTTGTGTGAACCAATTTACCCTTTACCAACATACCAGAGTTTTTACGACTTTGAGAAAGACAGATTTTGAAATGTAGTGAGAAAAGGATAAATTGCTGGTTATCAGCATTTTCTCTCTTTCTTTTTTCCCATCTGTTGCTAGAGCCTTCTTGTATAGTTTGTGCAATCACAAGATTATTTGGTTTAGCTTTGATTGTTGATTTCAGGTGACAGTGATCTCTGATGTTGACACTTTGACCAACGAGTACCCACTGATGTCCGCTGTAAACAGGGCAGCAAGATGTAAATGGCATTTCTTTGCTTTTAATTTCTATACAAATTACGGATTTAGATCATCACCCAGTGGTCAGAAATTTAACCCTTTATCACACAGTTACAAGTTTTAGGGACCTTTAAGAGAAAGCCTTTTGAATACATCGTGGAAAAAGGAGAAAATGCCGGTAAACAGCATTTCGTCCTTTTCTCACAACTTTTTCTGCCCGTCCTGAAATTTCAGTTGTTGAGTCACATTTATTTTGTCATCTGCAAAATTAATACTTTGAATTTTGACTTTGAAAATTTTGTCATTTTGTAAAGAGTAAAATCACAAGCAGAAATTCGTCTGCATCTAGATTGTGCCATTATCATATGATATAATTTGCCATAAAATTTAGAAGCGTTGGGTGCCGACTTTTTTTTTGTAGATATTGCATCAAAATGTGAAATTGCTAATCTTAGCATCTTGTTGTAGGTATCTTTTTAATACATTTCGGATAAAGATGTGATTGATTCTTACCAATCAGTTCAATAATACAGTGAAATGTCTATTACCCTATGTATGCTGATCTGCAAGAAACATGACTTTTTTGCTGGTCTAAGTATTCCCTTCTAGGTCTTTTTAGTTATCAACTGAATTTACATTGTAAGAAGGTGTGTTACACTGCAGTGTTGCAACAAACAACACTTATTCCATTATTTGTTGCAACACTCTTTTGTTGCAAAAAAACTGATAATAATCTTGCAAATTGTTTCAAGCAACTCCTTTTACCACAATGGTATTTTCAAAATGGTCAGCTTGAAGATGGGGAAGGTCATCCACAAATGGTAAAAAGTTAATCTTTGCGTCAAAACAGGTATCCTGTATAAACTGAGCCATGCTCTGTGAAATGGGAGCTTAATGCATCTCCGTGATGCATCGTACCAACAAGACATCACATGAATCCATAAAATCCATTTTGTCTTATGTAGACATAGTCTGCAGATAGAATGGTCACTGGACATACAGAAAATTTACAAAAAGCAAAAAGTTTTGACCCATTTCAGCCTGTGCAGGATGGCATGGCTAAATACTTTTTGTGGATGCATTAAGCCCTATTTTCACAAAGCTTGGCTCATTTTTTTTTTTTTTTTGTTTACAATGTTTATCACTACAGTTGTTGAAAGACACAAGGCTAGGCTGATATTCTTGGAGTATGTAGGTGAAGGGGACATTGACAAAACCCTGTTCTTAGTGGGCAAGGTAGGTATCGGTCCTCTATGATATGAATTATAACTTATGCTGCTTTTGTGTGACAGTGTAGATCAAGATCAGGTGGTGGAGAATGTTCTCAATGCCTTACCAGACAACAAAATTTTAGACTCATCCATATTCAATATACTTGGCAAAAAAATGTGTCTTACTACTAGAATTAAAGTTGGCAACTTAAATCTTTGTCTTACTATGAATTATTCTGACGGTGACTACAATTATTACGGATTGTATGTAACACTTTGTCAGACTCATAATAATGTCCTAGTTTTAATTGTAAAAGCTAAATTTGCCCGCCATTTAACCCCCAAATTTGTTTACTGTTGGCCATTATTGGGCCTTCAAACACTATTCAAACATATCAGCCATGCTCTGTGAAAAGGGGGCTTAATGCATCTGCAAAAAGTATCGATCCATGTAAACCTGTGCAGTTTCTGCTGGCTGATATGGGTTGAAACTTTTGCCATTTGCAAATTTTCTGCATGGCAAAGGACCATTCCATCTCCAGATCCAGTCATTGTGAGACAAAATGAATTTTATGATCCATAATTGTATAATGACTTACTTGGTATAATTGCATCACAGAGATGCACTAAACCCTCTTTTGCAAGAGCCTAGCTCATATTTTTACTAGAGAAGACACTTTAGACAGCTGTTTTATCTCTCTGTTTAGGGTGTAACCTATGATACTGGTGGAGCCGACATTAAGGCTGGTGGAGTGATGGCAGGAATGCACAGAGACAAGTGTGGGGCAGCTGCTGTAGCTGGATTCTTTAAGGTAGAACTGTTAACTAACATTTCACACTTTACCAAACTACAAAATTTCTAGTGTAGTCCAATTTGAAGGCATTTGCAGACTACAAACTAAATGTGGTCTAAATGGTAGGATTTGTCAAAGGGTAAAATACGATGTGAGAAATGGAAAAACTGCTTGATTCTAAAAGGTAGAACTTTTAACAGACATTTAACTCTTTATCAACGACAAAATGTTAGACGCGTCTATTTTTAAAGCAGCTGCAGATGACAAATTGATTGTGGCAAATATGACACAACTTGTAAATGAAAAGGTACAAAATGTTGTGAGAAAAAAAGGCAGTGCTGGTTACCAACATTTTCTACTTTTCCCTCAGAGTTTTCAAAATCCTTCTTCCTCAGGATGGCTTAAACATGGGTAAAGATTAATAAGTCTTACAAGAATACATTTGAAAGCATTGTGCAAAATGAAACTGCTCAATTTCTCCTTTTGCAACATCTTCCTTTTTGAAGATGGTCTCCTGCAGAGGAAGAAATTTGTCTGTGTTAAATGCTTGTTTTTCATCAAAATAAACAGAATTGCTGACTGCAGATTTTACTTGTCACATGGTAAATCAAAACACCAAGGTAATCACTTTTTGTTCCTCCCTACCTGGAGAGTATCAGTTATTGTCAATAAAGTTTACAGAGTTATCTCTCTTAGATCATTCCTATATTAACAGTCTGCAATTGCTCATGCAAATATTATAAAATACCTGCTTTAATTTTAGACGCTGTCCATTCTGAAACCAAAAGGAGTACGCGTAGTTGGAGGTTTAGCCATGGTCAGAAACAGTGTTGGGTCAGGTATAGCATTTCTTTTGTAGTATCAGTCCTTATCAGACAACAGAGTTTTAGACTTGGTCACGTTGACATCATTTGCATATACTAGTTTGAACTATCTGTGAAAGGATAGAAAACATTCTGAGAAAAGGAGAGAATGCTGGGTACCAGTTAAAGAACTGTTTAAATTTAATTGTGAAGACAGGTTTTTTCCTTTTAGGTTTTGAAGTGCACTTCAATTGCTACAAATTTTATTCCTTGTTGAAATTCTAAACAAATCCAATTTAAATTTGTATGAAATATTAAAAAACATGGGAGAGGATCTACTTTTTTCACTAATCTGTGCATGAGATTATCAAGCCTTTACCAAACAATCCTGTGTTTTAACAAACCTGAGGAAGAAGGCTATTGCAAACATTTTGGGAAAACATTTTTCCCAAAATGTTTCATACCTTACCAAGAACAGATTTCATCAATTGAGCCACATTTAACCCTTTACCACACAATGACGACTTTTGACACCCCTGATAGAGAAGGCTTTTGAAAACATTGTGGGAAAAGGAGAAAATGCTGGTAACCAGCATTTTCTCCTTTTCCCACAATGTTTTCTACCCTATCAAAAAAAAATCATTTCATATGATCTACATTGAAACTGTCCTCTGCAAATGCTTTCAATTTGGACAGGTCTAAAATTGGTTGTGTGGTAAAGGGTTAAAATGTCATCTGCAAATGCTTTCAATTTGGACAAGTTTCCATTTTTTTTGTGTGGTTAAACTAGGTAAAACTCTGCAAGCCTTATTTAAATCTTCTCTAGGATAACTCATTTAATGAATTTAATGTAACATGAACACTCAGTGTAAGATCCTCTTTGTATTGTACAATAAAGATAGTCAAAGTTTCAGATATGAATACAACAGGTTACAAGCAATATGTTGTCACAATGATTTTAAAATTCATTTGCTGCAAAATGAAAAGAGTCAGCTAGAGGTTGTCCTACTTGTACAAATTTTGAATGACCCTAACTGAGAGAACAGCAAAGAATTCTAGTTTGTAAGTCTGGTTTGTCTTTCAGAATGTTACGTAGCTGACGAAATCATAACATCTCGTGCAGGCGTGAGAGTTCGTGTAGGAAACACAGATGCTGAAGGTAGAATGGCAATGGCAGATGTGCTGTGCAGATTTAAAGAAATGGTAACTTTTTGCATTTTCTTTTTGATTTTAAATTTGAAATACTATAACAAAACAAGCCTTGTAACAATTTGTATTAATGTTATCTAGGGTGTTTGAAATTAGAAAGGTACGATGCTTGAAATGGAGCCAGAAAAGGACTCTCGACATCTGTATATATGTGACACAAAGACATTCTAATGAAAGCTGAAACATTTTACTTCAGATAACTGTTTCTATGCTTTTTTTTCATGTAGAAGACAATTTTGGATAATGTTATGCCAAAGACAGAAATTCCTGGTAAGATCTTACCAAACAACATAATGACATGAATTTAGATTTGTTAAAATTGAAGGTATTCACAGACAACAAATTACATGTGGCACAAATGATGCTATTTATCTGTGACAGGGTAGAAAACATTGGGGGTAAAGGAGAAAATGCTGGTTACCAGCATTTTTTCCATTTCCCTCTATGCTTTCTAAATGTTTTCCCCCAATGTTTTCTTGTTCATTAAGGTCATTAAAATACAAGATCGTTTGTTATAGGGTGAAGAAGGAATTTTTTCTTTTAGGGACATCTTTGAACTTGTATTCAGCTGCTTAACCTAACTTCATATTGATTTTCTGTATTTTATTTTTGTATTTTAAATGTTGTTTTATATACACTATTAACTCTGTTTAGCTCCACTGGGAGAAGGCCAGCAAGCTTATGTCATGGCCCTGTGTTTGTTGTCAGTGCTTGTGTCATGTTTTCATTCAAACATCTTTTTTTTCTAAAACTACCCATCTGGTTTTGTCCATACTTCACAGAAATGATCCTGCCATTATCTTCAGAATCCTTCAAAGAATTTAATAATGTTAAAAAGTCTGGTTGCCATGGAAACAAAACTGAAAAATATTGAAAATCTTTTGAAATTTTCTTGTCTAAAACCATAACACCTAGGGCTACCAAATTTGGGATGTATCTTAATGAAATGAACCTCTACCAAATTTTTTCAAAACTATAGCCATGGGGCAAAAGAATTGGCTCAGCTGCAGGGTAGCAAGTTTTACATAGGGCTTATATAGTGAAAACTGAACAATTTTCCTTGGCCCTTCAAGATTTAAATTATCAAGCATATATTGTATTTATTTGTATACAGTTACAGAACTATAACATGGTTTATCCTTTGTTTTATACCTAAAGGCCCTTGAAGCTGTCAACCCACAGTTATTTACAATCGCAACTCTGACAGGGCATGCCATCATTGCTATGGGACCCACATATACAGTATGTTTTTACTTTTATTATTCTAAATATCATAGTAGTATAATGTATGTATTCCTTTATTTATATCAAATACATCTGTCAGAATAGTATAATGTGAGCCATGCTCTGGGAAAAGGGGGTTTAATGCATCTCTGTGATACTTTATACCAAGCAAGTCATCACATAACTATGGATCCATAAAATCCATTTTGTCTAACAACTAAATGAATCATGAGGTCTGACATGCAGAAAATTGACCAATAGTATATGAGCCGTACTCCGTGAAAAGGGGGCTTCATGCATCTGCGAAAAGTATCGACCCAGGCCAGCCTGCGCTGTCCGCACAGGCTGACCTGGGCTGAAACTTTTCGCTACTAGTCAATTTTCTGTTTGTCAAAGGACCAATCTACCCTATGATTAAGTCGGTTATTGAAAAAAGTGGCTCCTATGGATCCATAATTATGTGATGACTTTGGCAGGTATCAAGTATAACGGAGATGCATTAAGCCCCCTTTTGCCAGAGCACGGCTCATATGTTTCGAGCCGGTTAGCCTGACGTGGGTTGATACTTTATGCAGATGCATCGAACCCCTTTTCACAGAGCATGACTCACATGTACACTTTTATCTCTGATTACTATATACATTCTTTGTGTTGATTCTTTCTTTGTTTGATAAGAATTTCATGAAGATGCATATTCTTATGATTGGTCATGTTGTTTCTTTCTTGCACATTTATTTATTTGCATTTAAATCTTTACCAGATGACAAAATTTTAAACCTGTCCAAATCAAAAGGACTTGCAGACAAAATATAAAGGGTGGCTCAAATGATGGAAATTGTCTTCTACAGGGTGGAAAACATGTGGGAATAGGAGGAAATGCTGGTTACCAACATTTTCTCATTTTACCACAATGTTTTCAGAAACTGTCTTAGGGTTGTTAAAACTCAGGATTGTGTGGTAAAGGGTTAACTTACAACAGATAAATTCAAAAAGCTTCAGTAAATAGACAATCCAGTATTAGCTCTTTACCAATCGATCAACCCTTAGACCTGTATAGGACCTGTTATAATATTTTGAGATTGATTGATTGATTATATGGTGTTTTAAATACCATTTTCAACATTATTTCAATTAAATTGAAGAGGCTAGTGTACCTATCCATGTTTTCCTGGAGCTTCTTGTACATTTTCTACTAACAATACTCTTCCCAAGCGGCTGGCTGCTTTCCCACATAACCAGGGTCACAACCATTATCAGTTATTTAATCATGCAATACTCATTTAGGCAACAGCAGACATAGACTTTTTGTAATCTTTTTGTATTACAGATTGTAATGTCAAATGGACCTGCCAGCAAGTTGAACACAAGTGCAAACCTGCAGAAAAATGGAGACCTTTATGCGGATCCGTTCGAAATTTCCAACATTAGAAGAGAGGTAAGTTCCGATAACTTGGTATTATGAAAAAGAGGGGGCCATTGCTTTTTACCCGACAACAGAGATTTAGACTTGTCCAACTTGAAAGCTTTTGGAGACAAGGTAGTCAAAATGGCTAAATGCGGGAATTAGAATTCTTTTTTTTTTTTGGAAATGTTAGCAAACATTGATGCAAAAGGAGAAAATGCTGGTTACCAGCATTTTCTCCTTTTCCTCACAATGTTTGCAAAAGCTTTTTTCTTGGGGCTTGTTGAAAAACCAGATTCTTTGATGAAGGGTTTAACTGTGCCAGCGAAATAGCTACATAATGATCTCACAATACTTGAAACAGCTTTTTTCTTTAGGGTTGTTGATTAACCAAATTATTTGATAAAGGGTTAAACTGTGCCAGAGAAATTGTTATATAATGATCCCCATGATAAAAATGTTGGAAAGGAGAAATAGCTGGTAAAAAAAAGATCTCTTCCTTTCCTTGAATTTGTTCTTCTTTGCATCACTTGTGACAGTTTTGGATATGTCTTAAAATAGCCTGCTAGTACAATTCAGTCATGCTGTGTGAAAAGGGGCTTTAATCTATCTGCAAAAAGTATTGACTGTAGGCTGACCTATGTGGAAACTTTCCGCTATTGGTCAATTTTCTGCATGTCAAAGGACCATCAAATCCATTTGAACCAAAATGGATTTGATGGATTCATAATTATTTGATGACTTGCTTGGAGATGCATTTAACCACTTTTTGCCAAAGCATAGCTCATGCCAAAGCATAGCTCATGTAGATTGCTGAATGCTAGTAATCTTGACAGTAAAATGACTTCTATGCCAATGCTTGCAGTTGAGTTGTCACTATATTTTCTTATCTTGGTACATGATCTGTACATTATCACAAGGTGATTTTTTTTTACCCTTCATCTAACAATTTGTTGTGTCTCATACCTTTTCCAGGAACCTTCTGAAATATTGTGGAAAAAGGAGTATATGTTGGAACAATGTTTAGAATTCTCCCAAAGGCAATTTTCACTTTTTCAGTCTAATTGATATTATTTGTATGCAAATGCTTTTAAAAAGGACAGTTTAAAATTTTGTTGTCCTGAGTTTGGATAACTTTAAGGAAGAGGGTGATTGAAAACATTGGGAAAAAGAGAAAATGCTGGTAAACAGATTTTTCCCTTTTGCTCACAATGTTTTTCTACACTATCAAAGGTAAATTCCACCATTTGAGCCACATTTAAATTGTTGGCTGCAATGTTTTCAATATGGGCAAGTGTAGATTTTTGTTGTGTGGTAAAGAGTTAACTAATGTCAAAGTATATTTGGAAAAGCATCCTGATTTCTTGTCAAATGTCATTTGTACAATATGAATTCCTCTGTCACTACTGAAAATTAATTTGATGATGTCTACCTGGGAAAGCAGCCAGTAGCTTTGGAATAATGTTTTGTAAAGAAACCTAGTAAAAAAAATCTAGTAAAAAAAACTCCAGGAACTGATCGTTGGGTTCACTGGCCATTGTAATATAACTGAAATAATGATGAAAATAGTGCTTAGCCCTATACCAAGCAATAAAATTTTAGACTTGCCCAGATTTGCAGACGACAAAATAAATGTAACTCAAAAATAGAAATTCTTCTTTGGAAGGGTAGAAAACATTGTGGGAAAAGGAGAAAATGCTGGTTACCAGCATTTTCTCCTTTTCCCACAGTGTTTTCAAAGGGCTTCTTCCTTAGGGTCATTAAAATTTGAAATTGAGTTGTAAAGGATTAATGAGCAGTAAATACATGAACTGAATTAACCCTTTGCTTGACAATAAACAATAAGATTTGTTATGATTGATAGCATTTTTTGCAGACAACAAATAGACGTTACAAATAGTTGGTCTTAATTTTGAAAACATTTTTGGGAAAAGGAGAAAATTCTGTAAACTTCTATTCTCATAATTTTTTCTAGAGCTTTCTTCTTTGCAGATGTTAAAACACAAGCTTGTTTGGTAAAGAGTTAAAATGACAAGGTTTTCCTTCATTTTAGGACTACGAGTTTCACACAGGCAAGTCTGAGTATGAAGACGTTCTTCAGTGTAACAATTCACCATCAAGTAGGACACCTCGTGGTCATCAGTCTCCCTCTGCTTTCCTGATTATGGCATCAGGACTGGATAAGGTAAGCTGTCATGTTCAAAATCATCATATACCCAGGACATGTCTAGCTGGGCTGCTTTTCGAAGGAAAGGTCAAGGTGCTGTGATAGCCCAGGGGATGTATTCACCAACCGTTCTTAAGAATGTTCTCAGTCTTATTCTCTGGAATTTTCTAAATTTGAAAGTAACTCAACTTCTGATTGGCTAAACTATTTTATTTAGCCAATCAGAATTTGTGTTACATTCAAATTTGGAAAATCTTTGAGAACAAGATTAAGAATGTCCTTAAGAATGGTTGGTGAATACAGACCTGTCTTTGTGTCTCTTAAAGTTTTGTTTTCTCATCTCTGTTATTACAGAAATACTTTACCTCAAACTTGGGCTAGGTGTTTATTATAGAAAGGTGAACCCATACAACAAGGGCAGATAAGCCTGAAATATTCTTGACACAGTTTTGACCCTTTTCTTGACTAAAATTATTCACTGAAAAAGCAGTTGCAGTCAAGCTTTGGCACATCCATGTTTCGCTCATATTTGTCTTACAGTAATTTTGTGTGATTTCCTAGTAATAATCATGGTACGTTTTCAGCTACCCATTTGAAATTGCAGTTCAATTCTCAAGATTTTTTTTTTTTTCAATTTTCAAGAAACCCAAAATTTGATTTACAGGTACTACAACACATATTTACCCAACCAGAATATGTGCTACATATTATATCATTTAGAAATAAGCTGTGAAGTACTATCTTATCAATAGGCTAATGTTTAATACCCATTCATGTCTTTTTCAGCATGGTAATGACTCGGACAAACCTCTTCCATATTCCCACATTGATGTTGCGGGTTCAAGCGGACCCTTCCCTGGTGTACCAACAGGGGCTCCTGTCCTGGCATTTGCTGCCCAGTTCATACTACCACGTCTTGCTTAATTCATTAAGTCCTGAAACAAATCTGTAGCAGATGACTTTGTAAAAATCCATTCAAAATATTGATTAGCTATATAGATAAAAGTTTAATACACAAATATGTGTGAAACATTGTGGCAACAGGAGAACTTGCTCTTTAAGAGCATTTCTGTCCTTTTACTGCAGTGCTTTCAAAAGTCATTTCTTATATAAAAACAAAAAATTCTGCAAGAGGTAGTTTTGAATTGTTAGTGTTTTCTTTCTTTATATAAATACAAATATCTTGTGATATCAACTTATAATCCATACAAAAGACTGTGATCAAACCTATTATGTTGCCCTATTTGTCTTTTTTTTTGTGTGTGTTTAGTTATAAAGCAGTGTCTCCTAGGGTTTGTGCATATATTCTAGTCCAGATGGCACTGGAAGTATACATTCCATATCCACAGTTTTTAAACTGCTGCTAAACAATTGGGTGTTTTAATGACCCTGAATATATAGGGCCTTTGAAAACATTTTTGAAAAACAAAAACTAGCATTTTCCTTTTCCAAAACTGTTTTCCACTTTCCCACCTTTGATAAGTTTTGAAGCAGTGTCTTTTTAAAAGTTTGTGCCAACATGCCAACCTTAACAGCATTAGAAGTTATACATTCCATATCTATAGTTTAACCCCTTACCAAAGAAACCTGTGTTTTAATAACCCTGGGGTAAATATATTTTGAAAACATTCCAGTAAGACTGAAAGCTAGCATTTTCTTCTTTTCTAAAAATGTTTCTCCTATTCTCCATTTTTTATTATTTTTAAAGTAATGTCTCTTTAAGTGTATGTGTCAACATTCCATCCTTGACAGACAATTTATTTAACTCTTTACCACACAACAAATTTTTAGATTGGTCCAAATTGAAAGCACTTGCAGACGACAAAATAAAAGTGACTGAAAAATCGAAATTTGTTTTGTGAAGAGTAGAAAACATTGTGGGAAAAGGAGAAAATGCTGGTTACCAGCATTTTCTCCTTTTCCCACAATGTTTTCTAAAGGCTTCTTTCTCAGGGTCGTCAAAAGCAGGGATTGTGTGGTAATGGGTTAATACAGTAAATAAGCCTCTGACCCATCATACAATATCATGTCATTACAACTTCATCATCATAATATAGAAGTTTTACCCTTGGACAAAAAAAAAAGTCGGAAAAGAAGAAAATGCTAGTACCTTCACCCATTATGTTTTCAACCCTTTCACTGCCAAGTCCAGGCATTTGAGTCACATTTGATTAGTTGCTGACAAATGCTTTGGATTTGCATGAGTCCAAAATGTTGTTGTCTGTTAAAGACTTGACACAATCCAAGAACTTTTTCTCCAAACCAGCATTTTTATGCCTCTGAGGTAGATAGCCATTGAAAATATTGTTGGAAAAAAGTGAAAATGCCAGAAGTTAGCATATTTCATGCTGCTCTTTTTTGTACTCCTTTTCCTAAAATGTTTTACATCTTTTTAAACAAAAAATTAAGAATTTGAGGTGTTTTTGAGTTATTGTCTGCAAATCAATTGGTACTTTGTTACAGCACTAAAAGAAAAAAACCAAATGGTGATATTTGAGGGCTGTTTTGACCTTCATATCAAGTATCAAATAGTGTTGTACCAAAATCTGTCTCCCTGTTGTCTATTCTTCATGTATCTGACTACAAAAGCTTTTTAATTCTACACCAGATGACAAACTTTTGCAAATTTAAATATCATCATTAGACCACAAATTTTATGTCACCTGCAAACACTTCAGTCTGAATATTGTCATCTGTAAAAGGGTTGGAATGTATTTTATGCAGATTAATATGAATGTCAAAAGATAGCCTTATTTCTATCTAGAATAAAGTGTGATCGGAACAAAAAGTAATAATGTCTTCTTGTTTTTTAAATCACCGTAGAATTTTCCTTTGCTTCAGCCAACATGTTCTCTTTTTTCATATTTGAAAGAGTTGACTTTTGACCTTGAAGACTAAAACCGGGCAATCAGGGCATAACACCCACCATATCTGTTTGGAAACAGAGAGCAGAACTTTATTTTCACCCATAAATGAACCATGCTCCAGTAAAAGGAGATTCAATGCATCTCTGTGATGCATGATACCAAGCAAGCCCTTACATAATTATGGATTCATAAAATCTGTTTTGTCTAACAACCGAATGAATCATGAGGTACATTGGTTCTTTGACAAGCAGGAAATTGACCAACAAAAAAAAGTGTTGATCCAGGTCAGCTGAATGTGCGGGCGATCCTGGTTTAATACTTCCCGCAGATGCATTAAGCCCCCTTTCAACAGAGCATGGCTCAAATGGTTTACACGTCATTCCAGCAGAAAAACATTTTGAACATAAACATACACAAGAGAACCATGATAGCCAATTAAGTACTACTCCACGGGCCATAAGGCAATCATGGTTTGAAAACACCATAATTTGTGTGAAGGAACAGAAAAACTTTGTTTTCACCAATGAATATTGTTCACAGTCAGAATACAAACAGTTCTAAACAAATTGAACAAAATATGCAAATGAAATAAGAGGACCATGAAAGCTACATATAGCACCATTTACTATTAGGCAATCATACTTTCATAGCACCCACCATAATCTGGCCTGAGGAACAGAACTTAATAATCAGACATAATTATGATACTTGGTAATGGCATAAGAAGAAACATACATTTCCAACAAGACATAAAAATGAAACAAGAGGAATATGATGGATATACATGAATATTGATCCACAGACCAATAGGCAATCCTTGTAACTCAGTCGTTAACATGCGATACCAGGGCTACAGAGCTGATTCCAAGCTCTACCAAATTTCATTGCAGGGTTCTACACCTTTCACTGCTTTCCTCTAGATCTTTTTTTACCTGTACTACACACAACATTCCCTCCAAGCCAAAGGGTGCTTTGCAACAGAAAAATTATTGAAACAATGTTCAGAGGTGAAAAAAGACTGAGTTCGCTTACAGTGACTATCATTAAACATCACACAAAAAAAGAAACCCTTTAGCACACAATCCTGTGATTGATGACCCTGACAAGGAAGGCTTTTGAAAACATTGTTAGAATAGGAGAAAATGCTGGTAACCAGCAAATTTTAAAGCAGAGCAAAAGAAATGAAAATAATAAAAATCATCATCATCATTGTCAATATCCTCACCAATCCCATTATCAGTAAAACTTCTTGATAAACCATAGTGATTTATTCAAACAGAACAACAGAAACGCCAATCATCTCCAACTCTCCTAGAAAAAAAAATCCTAATACTATCAAAGACTTATCAATTTCTGTCCAAATCAATGGCTACTGGCTCCATTAGTCACATGGAAGTACCCTTGGCTAGACTCCACAGAACATCAGCCTGGTTCTGTTAACCCTTTACCAAACAATCCTGTGTTTTCATGACCCTGAAGAAAAGCTAGGAAACATTTCCTTCCTTTTATCGCAATTAGAAGGGAAAATTAGATCTATCATTTGAGTCACATTGAGTTGTAAACAAATGCTTCTGATTGGAAAAGTCTAGCATTTTATCATATGACAAAGAGACAAATGTACTTCTCAAAACAACCCTAGATATCAAATTCAATGAGTGAAAACTGGATCTTTTCACTTCTTCGACAACAGAAAACTCGATGACATTCAAAAAGGGGACGGGAGGGGGGGCTGCCAAAATCGAAGGGAAATAAAAATGAATACACAATTTGGTAGTAATAAATGAGTTACCTCCCTTAGACTATAATAGTTACTGCACAAGATACTAATTTGTAACAAATATTCGCAACAGTTATGTTCGTGTTGGTAAAGGTTATGTAAATAAATCTACTTTCTTGCGTGACATAATTTGTAGATGTCAACTGTGAAATAATGTTTCGAAATTTCATCGTATGTGTCATTTTGGAATTGTTTTAATGTAGAAATCTTTTCTCTCATTTAAAATTAACTCAAAGAAAACGACTTCAATGAACTCAACTAAAGTGTAGGTTAATATAGGCACCAACCGCAAGTGTAAATGTAAATCTATCTTCTAATTCAGCTGGGATGATTTTTCTATGAGTTGAACTCGCTAACATATGAATTATTCAAAGGCTAGTTCTAAATTCTGTGCCCATTTTCAACTTTTTGTTTACAGTTGTGAAGTCCCTGCAACCAGGGATCGTATATAAGATCCCTGCTGCAACCACAAGAATCTTGTTGACTCAAATGGCGAGTTGATCAAGGTAAATTTGCGATTCTTCTCAGCTAGCCTGTATGATTTGTATTCAGAATCAGGTGTATAGCCAGGAATGTCGTAAATAGATTATGCATAATTTATTCTAGATTTTCTTCTTTTTTCTTTAACCCTTATCCTGCTGAATAACTAGCATGAACCTTTCAAGCTGAAAGAAAAAAAACTCAAATTTTGCTATTTCAAAGGTATTTTTGGGAGAAAGATGTCTTCTTATCAGACAGTGTATATTGAAGATCAGACTACAAGTTCTGTGCAGTCTGATCTTGATCTACACTGGCCGCAAAAGGTCAGTGAGTCGTGCTTAGCTGCCTTAGGGTTAAATTTTTTTGGTCGTTTATCCTCTAGCAAAATAGTTATTAAAAGTCAAGTAGTACTTATTCAGTATTTTAGACAGAGTAAATCACGATTAGACTGTATTTTACTGACAATTCTGATCAAGATCAGACTGCACAACACATGTCCGCCATATAGATCTAGTTTTAATTTTCTGGAAAAATCTGTCTTGAAACTTATATGATTTTGGTCTTTTTTCTTGACTGATAAAGCACTTTTCATTTACTTGACACTTAACGATGTACATGTATATGACAAATGTTTGCGCGCATCCTACTGCGCATGTATTTTTGTCGTGAATATTGAATCAAAAGTGCACCTATGTATTTTTTGCACATAATGGTAAGACTATTTATGCACTGAAACAAGTAGCACTTTCTTTGGGTAGTATTGGTGAAGAGAAAAAAATGGATCTTTGAACTGTCACTGTGAAATAATTAGAATGCTGCTGACACAGCGTTACACACCAAACAAGGAAACAAAGGTCGGAAATTTAAAGCTGTGGAAGTATAGCTGTTTCCACTTTGAAAATTATTGTTGGAAAAGGAGAAATTGCTCCTATTGAGCAATTTCTTCTTTTCCCACCATCTCTGCTGAGCTTTTATCCTATCTTTTCCTTGAAAAAATAATTTCCACAGTGATCTTCAACCTTGATTTCTAACGAAATAAGCACGGATAGGTGCCATTTTTATTTTTTCTTATTGTTTAGAATTATAAATACCATAAGTGTGGAAAGTTTAAGAAAAATCTGTCCGTTAGAAAGTATGTATTTTTTAAGATTAACCCTTAATTCGGTCAAATTATTCCCTTTTTAACTCAATGGTCTGTATAATTTATAACATACATATTTGTTCTTTTACCATGCTCAAAACCAGGCTTTTATATATTTTTTGTGCAAAAATATATGAATTGTCATTAAAATGATGTACATTTGTAAATTTTTCTTGTGATTTTCCTTTTAACTGACTATGAAAGAAAGGCGCTTTAAATCCAATCAGGGATCGTCAATAAGATCCCTGATCCAATATAAGCTGAATTTTGGAACTGTATATACCTATTTCAAAGGCAAATTTCTCAGAAACGAGTACGGTGACCCACATCTTTTTTTACTGTAATCTTCTAGAGACATGATGAGCTTTGTAGGTGCGAAGTTTTAAAAAAAATCTGTCCGTTAGAAAAATTTGCTATAAACGTCGTTAAATGGTGGTTAGTGTTGAAGCCCGGGTTTCCGATCTTCCTACTGGCTAGTAATTTGGCGTGTGTGATGGTGATCCTCAGCAGCTTTATTTTACTTTATAAAAGTCAATATATTTATCACAAGCTAAAAAAAAAAATAATTTAAAGCAGGAACTCCCTGCTATCTCCTACCTTTTTCTAGAAAAATGATAAGCTGGTCTCGCTCTACAAAAATCAGGTGGGGGGGGAGGGGATGTAA
Organism: Hippopus hippopus; assembly: GCA_946811185.2. Taxonomy (NCBI): domain Eukaryota; kingdom Metazoa; phylum Mollusca; class Bivalvia; order Cardiida; family Cardiidae; genus Hippopus; species Hippopus hippopus. Next base: position 33,621,254 of record OX328106.1, read on the forward strand.
CTATCCTTTGAGTGTAAAGCCTTCGGAAGACGCAGACTATGAGGCTGACGGATGCTGTTGAACTCAAGAAATACGGTCTGATCCTGTCTTAGCCAGGGCTATTAAAAGATCAGGTATTGTGCAACGAAAAGTGTTTTCTACTTTACTTTCTTTGCATAAATGATTAATCGGAGAAATTTTTTGAAATACTGGTTGTTGCTCCTGACACTTGTTTAAGGTGACAACGGTGCTCTGTAAGTTTCTTCCTCATTGAACTGATCCCCATTAACATAAAAAAAGTTTATCTCGTAAATTCAGTTCCAATATAATGTTATCGAATGCCCAAATAATGGCAATTGATGAAACATTAAACAAATTTTATGATTATCTTTGTAACTTATCTTTAGTCTATTTAGAACCTTGTCTGTGGATATGTGATACAGCCAAACTGCAAATCAGTCAAGAAAATTGAATAGGCTAGAGAAAGCGGTAGACACTCACTCACTCACTCACTCAAATTACGATCTTTTATATTGTCCAAATTCTAAGCATTTGCCGACAAAAAATTACATGTTGCTGAAATTGGGTTTTGTCTTTGACAGGATAGAAAACATTGCGATAGAAGAAGAATATTGTGTTTACCAGTATCTTCTCCTTTGTCCACAATGTTTTCAAAGGTTTCCTTCGTTGTCATTTGAATTCGGGATTATATGGTGAAAGATTAATTGAATCAGAGGTCCAGAGAAATGGGATGCATTATAATTCTGCTCTGTAGCATATACTGGTCTATCCCAGATAGATATACAGTCGAGCCGCGTTAATCCGGGCTCCAAACTTCCGGAAATTTCAAGATCCGGAAAAAAACATCAGGGAACGAATATTTTCTGTACAAATTTTACTTTTTATTCCGGAAATCCGCGTTCCGGAACCGGAACGGAAAAATCGGGAACGAAGGGTTAAAAAACAATGTAACTCTTTATCAGATAAACCGGACGTGGCCTGACTGTGTATCAAACAATTTCCCCGGTACGTGATTTTGAACTGGTCCATAGTATGCATTTGTAACACGAGTATCAGTCTAGTATCAATTTATTTCAGATGGTTTTCACACATTTGAAAACAAACGTCTTAATTAGATGTTGTTTGGGAAAAGTGTTAATAGACATACACGTGCCATCGTTAAGTGTCAGTTTGACAGATTATCAATACCTTTTCAGATCAAAGATCAGACCAAATATTCTGTCTACAGACTGATCTTGATCTACACAGGCCGCATATAAGCAACTTATGTTTTGAAAGGTTCTTGAAGGGCTTAATCTTTTCTGGCTCTTTGATGCTATACAAGCAATTTCTCCCTTTTTTCGTAATGTTTTCAAAGGTCACCTTCTGCAGAAGTGTGAAACTGTGAGGGAAATGGCTTAAGTCGTAACTGTGTTCTCCCTCTTAGAAAAATAGATCTAAAATAAAAATAAAAAAATACGCAACCTCGTATTCCTTTTCTTTATTTATCAGTAATTCATTTATATTTAACACCAAAGCATTAATTATCGTATGCATTTTTTTTTTGTTTTGGCTACGAGCGATTTTTATATGAAAACAGCCGAACTTTTTTTTCTGCCGACTACACAAAACACGTGACATGATAGCTCAGGTGTTCAAGTAACAACCTTTACTAGATGCAAAAAAGCATTAGCAGCTAATGTAAAGCAGGCATGATATTAGCTTATTGTGTGGTCTTTTGTATTGACTGGCAGTCTGCTTGTAGCAGGGTGTAATTTTCTTGGAGCAAAACAGTTGTAAATATGTACAACAAACGCTTGCACTACAACCCTCTCGCTTCGAATAATTTGCACATTACATCAGACCCATGATGTTAATTTTAACTCTTTACCACAAGACAAAAAGAGAAATGACTGGTCTAAATGTAAAGTATTTTCAGAAGACAATTTAAATGTAGTTAAAATGACATAATTTGTCTTTAACTGCGTAGAAAACATTATTGGAAAAGGAGAAAATGCTGGTTACCATCACTTTCTCCTTTTCCAACAATGTTTTTGAAAGGCCTTTTCCTCAGGGTCTTTAAAACTCGACATTGTGTGGTAAAGGGTTAACACTTGTGTACCCGCAACAGGCTTGAAATCGTTGACAGATGGCTTGTTTTACATTTTTTGTTATTAAAAATTACTCTGCCGATTGCAAAATGGCGGAAGGTGTGGATAGACATCAGACTAAACAGAACGCGCTGTCTGATCTTGGATCTACACCATCCACAGCTCTAACTATGACTTAACTCGTATCGGAAAGCAACTTCTTGTGGGCCAAAAGTGGTAAGAAAATACTTAAAACGTGTAGATTATTTCAAAACTGAAAACACGCCGAATCTGTTGATCAGCTACAGTTAATGATCCCGTCACCGGTTGTAAAAATAGAACAAAATTTTGTCAGATGTTACCCTTATTATTTCGGACACACATTCCATACAAGTCTCTCGAAATTGAAAAATCAACAGTAATACTGTAATAAAAAAAAAACAATTGTACTTGTGTTTCGCCCCCCTTTTTCGTGGCGTTTTTAAAAGTCATAATGTGCCGAGCTTTACAAGCTCAGCCGTTTGTACAAAGTTGTACATGTGTATGCAATAAGGTATAAAGGGAAATTCGTGTACAAAAACACATTAAAAAAAATAGCAAAATGCTCATTTATGACATTTTATTCTATTATATATCTGAACAATCGTAGGAAAAATACAGAGAAGTGCTTGTGTAAATCATACGCTATTGTAATTCCTACGATGCACAGTGTCCCTTATCAACATGGAAGTTGTGGGATCCCAGTTCACTGGTCCGGAAATACGGCTTATCCGGAAACATCCGTAGGCAACAGGTGCGTCCGGATAAACGAGGTTCGACTGTAAATGTATAGCTTGTGTTTGTATAAGAGGACACTTATACTGCCTTGCTATAGAGCTAGCTTTTGTAGTGAGGTGGTAGAGCGTTCGCCTTGGGACCTAGAGGTCCATTCCTCGCCATTGGAGGTTATTTGCCAAAAATGTTATATTTTCCTGAAAAAAGGATTGGAGTCTCCAATGTTACAAAGTGTAACAAATAATTTCTCTATCTGTCACAATATTGTGGAACTGTAGGCTTGTAAAATGTGACTGAAATGTTCTATCTGTAGATCTAGGGTAAAGTGTAACACTCAAATTACTTCCCTTTAATGCTCAAACCAATGTTGATTTTCCATATTGTACAAGGATTTTTCCTAATTTATCAGCAAAAAATTTGACTTGGGATATGATAACATTTGAGCCATGCACCGGCAAAAGGGGCAGTGTATTCATTCACATCTTTTTTGGGGAGGGCGTGCACTCCCTGTGGTACAGATTTGGGAGTGCAAGAGAAATTCTAGGAGTACACTTAATAATGACAATTTTAGAACTTCTATTGAGGAAGGAAAGGTCTGGTGTATTGATGAGTCTTCCACTGTAGTCATCAGCCCCTAAAAAAATAATATAAGCCAGGGGATTTTCTTCCTTTCCTGCGGGGCCGAATTTCGGCCCCATTCCCAATCGAAAATAGTGTAATTTTTTCCCAATTCCATAAAAAGATTTTCCCAATTAGACTCTAGAAAAAGAAAATCACCTGATGTAAAATGGCCATGGTTTTTTCCGACACACAAATATGTGCGTTTTGACTCTTTTTTAACTAAATAACCTGCTAAAATTCATCGACTGCGGGCATTGACCACAGTTCAAGCAGGAAATCAACAAATGTCGTAGTTTAGGTGTGAAACTATAAAGGGGAGAATGAAATATGGACTGCGTCCAAATATTTTCAATCGATTCATGTATTGACTGGATTATCTGGCTGTAAACCATTCTAAGTGCTCAAATTGTAGACTGGGCACACTTTTCGTTACTGTATTTAGTTTCAGTTTACACATACAAAATAATACAGACAACAGTCTACTCTTAGGCAACTACATCACGCTTTCCAGCGAAGCGAAGTTTCAGGAGACTAGAATAAAGAATCAATGACCAAGTTATAAAAAAAAAAAACCCAGCCTAATCTAGACCATGATTTTTTTTTTCACTCAAATTTCGAACGGTTGTGCTTCTTCTTTGTCTTAGCACAGTTGGTGTCAAAACACACAGAAAATCGTTTTCAAAGATTAATTGTCATAGAAAACTAACACGAAAACTCATGACAAAACAAATGTCAAAGAGACCTCCAACCGATCAAAGGCCCTTCAATCTGTTTGTTTAGCCTTGGTGATGACTTTTAATAGCTGACTTGCATACACTACATACAGAAAATAAAACATGAACTAATTCTTTTGTTCATTCTCCAGAAAAAGAATATCTTCAGAAGAGAATTTAAAAAAAAAACCTTCTTAACATAGAGGGAGAGGGGTTGGTGTCTTACAGCTAAGACCGCTGGAACTAGTATAAAAGACAAAAGCGAACACAGACAGAAGTTTGAAAAAAAAGAAGCAGCATTGATTCAGTAGTACATTAAATGCCTTATTAAGTTTATTGTAAGGTTAAATGTTTTACAAACTTTATATGTTTTGTCAATATTATTTCCCAAATTTTGACATTTGTCGATGATTTTTTCCCAGTTTGGCCAGGGGCCTTTTCCCAAAATGCCTGGATAAAGCCCTGTAAGCATTGTAAAAAAGAAGTTGCTTGTAACATTTTATGACAGGACCAGGTTCATGGGGACAGCTTTCAACCTGAATTTTCCATTTCACTGTCAGTTTCGGACTTAAATAAGCTTTCACTTATTGTTTTATAGAGAGATTTATGTAAATTCACTGTTTAAAATCATTATTAAAGCTGAATAGACAGTTTGAAATGCCTATGGTCGAGGATGTCAAACAGATGGTGTTGTGCCATGTATTTTCACGTTTTTTGCAGCGATCTTTTTTTCGTGCCAGTTAACTTTTGGAACAGCATTTTCACATGATTTGACATAAATTTGTCAATTAGGGTAGTGTGTGACTTTGAAACTTGTAATTTTACACTACAGAAGCGGATTGATTTCATTAATACTGTTAAATAAACAAAATAACAGCTTGATTTTAAGGTGTGGATCCTTCACTCTTGATACTTATTGTATATGTTGTCAGAGTTTAGATCTTTCAAATATCACATAAGGAAATTACTTGTGGCCAGTTGATTCATCAATGCCTCAGTTTTGGAGACATTTTTTTTAACTTGTCCAAGTTGGCACCACTGGCGATTGATATAGGAAGCCCTGAAACCTGTGCGTGCATGCGTTTTTCACTTCATATTTTTGTGGGTATATTCAATCGATTTTGTGAATTACACACATATGTATATGAATGGGAATCCTGAAGGGGCTTAATGCATCTCTGTGATGCATTATAACAAGCAAATCATCACACAATTATGGAACCATAAAATCCATTTTGATTAACTACCGACTGAATCATGAGGTATATAAGTCCTTTTACATGTATATATATATGTGATATGGGAAACTTATTCTGGTTGTGAGTATAATTTTTCTAGATGCATCTCAGTACACACGTGAATAATGGAGGTATAGTTGTGATGAGACTGAAATCATGTTGAAAATGGTGTAAATGACCATCCAAACGATCAGTACAAAACTAGGTTCTTCATTTGTAACATAAACATTCATTTGTTTAACAGTTTTCAACATTATTTCAGTCATATCACAGTGAACAGTGCACCAGTCCATCTTCTCCTGGACTTCTTTTTACCTGTACCTCACACAATAAATGTTTTGTGTCACTGGCTGCTATTCTAAAAACCATTCTCAATACATTGATAAATGATGTGAAAGAATTTAATTCTGTCGTAAAGACTTTTATTAATCCTTGGCCAAGCTGGGGATTCAAACTAGTGAGCCACATGTGTCAAGCCCTCTATGCTATTGACGGAGGTAATTGTAATATATATATACAGGGTTTTATCTTCATGCTGAGATAAATCATTTTGTGTGGACAGCTAGAAATGAATTCTGTAGACTCCAAACTTTCTGTGGAAATCAATTCCAGGATCTGTCATATTAGCATTTTCATCATGTCTTATCTTGCTGTTTTACCCTTAAAGTGCTGAAAAACCGATAATAGACTTTGTATAGCAATACAACCCAAATAATATAAATGTTGCCTTCCACAAGAATAGCCAAACAAAGCAGACAATGTAGATCAAAGATCAGACTGCACAGAATGTGGTCTTATCTTGTTCTATACCAGCCACAAAGGCAATTGAAGTTAGGAAAGGCACTTAAGGGTTACAAGATTGGGTTATTAGACTGTATTCCTGAATTGTATATTTGGTTCTGTTTTGTGTGCCATTGACAATACCTATAGTAATTTTTTTGATGTGTGGGTACAGCATAGTTAACCCTTTACCAAACAATCCCTGGTTTTAACGACCCTGAAGAAGGAGCCTTTTAAAAATCTTGTGGGAAAAGGAGAAAATGCTGGTAACCAGCATTTTCTCCTTTTCCCACAAGGTTTTCTACTCTTTCACTGACAATTAGCATCATTTCAGCTACATTTGATATGTCGTCTGCAAGTGCTCTCAATTTGGACCAGTGTAAAATTTTGTCATTTGGTAAAGAGGTAACTTAAGGTTAGTAGAGAGTGGCTGTTAAAGTTGGTAATGTACCGCCCTTAAAATTCAAGGGTTGCTGGTTTGATTCTCAGCTTGGCCAAATTCATCTAGAGGATTGATGATAGTCATTGAGACAAAATTTGTTCCTGTCTCAGCACACCTTTTTTGACATTGTTTACTTGGGAAAGCAAACAGCTGCTCAGGAAAAATATTGCACATGTAGGGCAGGTAAAAGAAACTCCTGGAAATCATGGATAGGTGCTCTGACTTAACAATATAACTGGCATTATGTTGAAAATGGGCTGTTAACAACAACAGACAAAGTGAATTGTTTTTTCACATGGTCATGTTATAGGATCATCAGAGGATCAGTAGCAATTTTTAAATCAAAAAGATCTATCACAGGATTTCCATGCTGTCATGTCTTGCTGTTTGAGGGATTTGTTATTGTTGACTATACTACTGAATTGTATTTGCTGTTCTGTTTAGGGTCCCGAAGACTTTGAACTGCGACAAATTTATTTAACTTATAACACCTTTTACTGTTTCCAAAAAGACCAATTTTTATGAGGCTTTACAAGGTTCAGATAGGATATTCAGATGCATTTGCTGTGGTAAATTAGGCAGTTTTGAAGTCAAGCCCTACTAAAGTACCTGGTTCAACAAATATACAGACTTCAGTCTCAGTAACTGTTGAATTTTGTTAACAAGTTATAATAACTTTTCTAACTTGGTGTTGCTACATATTGAGCTAAAGTAGTTCTCTGCATAAACAGTTTATTTGATTAATGAAGAAACCCAGAATATTTGATTACTACAGAGTTGTAGGTTGAATACATGTGAAAATTTTGCATCAAAAGAAAGATTGCTTTCGACAGACACTTTTAGCTGGGCTGTTTTTGAAGAAAACATCAAGATAATGTCATAGCCTGACATGGTTGTCGTAGTTGTGCAAAAACATTGACATTTTATAATATCTCTGTCATTACTGAAGATATTTACTGCAAACTTAGACTAGTTGTCGACTATGAAAAGGTTAATCCATACAACAGGAGCAGATAACCATCAAAATATTGTTGACAGTTATACCCTTTTTCAACTTAAAATTTATAAAAAAAAAAAAACCAGACATTCTATAATATTGCTGTCATTACTGAAGATATTTACTTCAACTTGGACTAGTTGTTGAATATCACAAGAGGGACCCATACAGCACAGGCAAACAACCATCAACATATTTTTGGCACAGTTATGCCCCCACCTGTGCGACTTTGAAGTTGCACTAAAAGCAACTGCAGCAGTGTTGGCACCCACATGTGCTCTTTTTTTTTCTTGTACCTTAATGTTTTCAACAGTTGCAAAGATGTAAAAAGCTGTGTGCAAGTTAGTATTAACCCTATACCAAACAATCCTGAGTTTTGACAGCCCAGGGAGAAGAGCCTATTGAAAACATTGTAGGAAAAAGGAGAAAATGCTGGTAACCAACATTTTCTTTTTTTTCAACCATTTCCAAGAAAGAAATTATCTTTAGAGCTACATTAGATTAGTTGTCTGCATATGCTTTCGATTTGGTTAAATCTAAAATTTTGTAGTGTGGGAAGAGTTAATTCTTTACAAGAGAACAAAATTTTGGATTTGCCAAAATTCAAAGTATATCCAGGTAACAAGTTAAATGTGAGTAAATTGGTGAGATTTTTCTTTGAAAGGGTTGAAAACATTGTAAGAAAAGGAGAAAATTCTGGTTGCAAACACCTTCTTCCTGAAGGTCGTTAAAACTCTGGATTGTTTGGTAATGAGTTAACTCTTTACCGTTGCGACAACATTTTGGATTTGTACAATTTGAGGGTCTTTGCAGGCGACAAATTAGATGAGGCTCAAGTAATGGAATTTGTCCCTAAAAGGGCTGAAAAGGTGTATGTTGCCCATAGATGGGTCTTGAAAATATAAGATTGTGTCGTAAAGGGTTAACATGCTAATATTGGAAATAGTACAAGGGATATTTTATATTCATAGCTTGATGATGGCAATAAAGACTTTGATCTTCAGAAATAACAAGCCGACTAAAAAATCAATACAGTAATTACCAATAGTTGTCTAATGTTTTATTTATTGAGTCTGTCCTTTTGAACCTGTGTTTTGCAAAAGCGATCAAGTATTTTTTTTATGACGCAAACCATTTCCATATAAAGTTATAACACCAGTACACCTCTTAAAGCTATCTATCGACAGCTTGTGGAAATTAAACGTGGTTTACTCTGTACAAGGCGAAAAAATTTCCGACATGTTCAAATTAAAGTATTAATTTTGCAAAGAAAAAATTCAATATTATTAGAATCAGAAATTTTCTTACAAAGGGTAAAAAGTATGAGAAAATGCTGGTAACAACATTTTCTCCTTTTCTCACAATGTTTGAAGTTAAAGTTTTCTTTCTCAATGTGGTTAACCCTTTACCACACAGTGCCAACTTTTAACAACCTTTGAGAAAAAGTCTTTTGAAAATGTAGTCGGAAAAGGAGAAAATGCTGGTAACTAGCATTTTCTTCTTTGCCCTTAATGTTTTCTTTCATATCAAGAAAAATCGCATCATTTGAGCCAAATTGAAATTGTCATCTGCAAATGCTTCCAATTTGGATGGGTCTAAAGTTTTTTTGTAACTATGGTAAAGGGTTAAAATGGAATAGTTAGGTAAAGGGTTAAAGAAGTAATTGCTTATTACATGCTTTTTTAACCTCCTTTCCTCTAAGATTTTCATACAACCAGATTTCGTTTCTTCTGGTTTTTTTGAAAATTTTAATAAAATCATATTTTTATTTAAATATGGCATTAGACCCAAGATAATAATAGGCATTTTAGACATTTTAGACAACAGAGGTATTTAGTTGCCAAGATTGCTTTGTTGGGATAAATGCTTAGGTTTGAAGATGGCAGGCTCAAATCCCAATGATGCCAAATAATGTTTGCGTTTCCCTTCACCCTCAACAATCAGTTAACCCTTAACCTGCTAAATAAGTTAAATGGAATTTTCTAGCCAAAAGTAAGAAACCCAAATATTGCAATTGCTACATTACAATAAATATAAAGATAAAAATACCTTATTATTGGACAGTGTTGGTTCAGGGTCAGACTCTGTGCAGTCTGATTTTCATTTATACTGGCAGCAAAAGAACCCTTTGTCGCACTTTAAGCTGCCTACAAGTTAACAGTCACATGATTTTTTTTTCCTACAATATATAAACAGTTTAGTGTCATACTGCTTTGACATTTTCAAAATTTCAGTATCTACATGTTTATAAGAAATTATTACTTGGTGCATGTGATGCCATTTAGCAAGACACTGTGCCATTAGCCCTCACAGCTAATTGTGGGGCAAGTTCAAAACACACGACCCAATAATATAGCTGTGAAAAACATTTTTCAAACTTTCCTTGTCATGTATTTCACCAACATCTATATCAGTCTATCAGTAGACAGAGGACAAAAGTTTAGAATTATGTATATACACATTCAAGGCATAATTAGCAGACAATAAATTGGCAGTGGCTGGAATGATGGGAAAAGCTTTTGAAAGAGTAGAAAACACTGTAAGAAAAAAAGGAAAATGCTGGTTACCATAATTCAGTCGTCCCTTCATCAGATGACAAAAGTTTAGAATCAAACACATTTGAACAATTAGCAGACAACAAATTCCTTTGAAAGCGAAGAAAATATTGTAAGAAAAGGAGAAAATACTAGTCACCAGCATTTTCTTCCCAAAATGTTGTCAAATCTTTTTTCATCATGGTCATTAAATGCTTGTGCAAAGTTTTCTAAAGCAGCCCCATTAACTGCAGAGGCATAAAAAAACATATTTTGTATGAATTTACCACATTCAAGATTTATCTCTAGGATGGTTGGACTGAAATGAAACTCGTTAGAAGGGCAGAGACTTATGTTCCCTGAATTTCCATTACTTTCAAGTCTTAAATTACAGACAAGCATGGTAGTAAACTGTCTAGGTCCTATTTAACATTTTTTGTAAGACAATTTTAGTTTTCTTCAGGTTTATATATTATGTAACTACGACTGCACAAGTTATTTTTATAATCCTTCAAGAAAAAAAAGAGACTGTCATAATTCATGAATGGTAACTCACTAGCAAACTGAGAGAAAAAGATTTACATTCATAATTAACAGTATTATGATCAGTTTCAGACAAGCAAAGTAAATTTGTGTGTGAGTGTGATTTGGATTCATTTACAGTTTACCAGTATCTTAAAAATGGAAAGCCATAAAATAGTTGAGAATTTTTGTTCAGATTTCCATTAACTTTTAGTCTTGAATTATAGCAAGGTATGGTAATAAATTGTCTGGGTCTGATTTAGAGTTCATTGTGAGACAATGTTTGGTCTGCAGAAAGTTTTTTTTTTTGAGGTCAGCTTTGGTGTAAAATTACCTAAGTTCCTTTAGCTAGGGTTATGAAACTTTGCATTGTAACAAATTTTGTTATGTTGATGAGATACATACATTACATTCATATTTTTAGGCTTGAATGAAAGTAAAGGCCACTGTTACATGTACTATTAGTACAGGGAAAGTAAGGTCAATTAATGATAAGAATGAGAATATGTGAAAACATTATTTTTAGCTAGGTTTTTAGAACTCTATGTTCATAAATCTTGATTATGCATGTATCATTTGTCCTTATCATACACTATAATCCAGGGTTTTGATGATCCTGAGGAAAAAGGCTTTTGAAAAAAATTTTCTTTTTCCACGCTGTTTTCTACCCTACCAAAGGCACATTCCATGATTTGAGCCATGTCTGTATTCTGGAAATGCCTTCAATTTAGACCAGTAAAAAATTTTGATGTTTTGTCATGGTTTAGAGATACATATACTCATTTTCTGGCAGTTCTCAGCTAGTTTTTAATCCATTTTATAATCTTTATTTTATGAAACTATAATCATTCTATTGTATCTTCATGCCAAATGTTGCCCTGATGGCTGCAAGACTACACAGATTACGACAGATAGAAAAAGCATTTCAGAGGCTTTCGAAGCAGTCACACTAAGCTTGTCTTTTCTAGATTTTAATCTGGACAAATTCCTTGTGTTTTTTTAGGTGGATGGATGTTTTGGCCACAGACATTTTGGCCAGCTAAATGTGCAAAATAGGACGTTTTGGCCAAATGCTTCTTAACACAGAAAATGCAATAAATGAACTTTCTGTGTTTTTTAGGTATACATTTGAAGCAGAAAAGCATGTTTAGTTTAGTTCATGTGTTTTTTGCTTTAAAATAGCATTTGGCCAAAACATACTTTGACTTTGATTTGCAATCTTCTGTAATAAACTGCTTAAATTTTTTATACTTTGTTGCAACTTATTGTTGCAAATAGAAATTTTATGTTATTGTTCAATCATTATTAATTGATAGAGTTGATATTTGACAATTAAAGCAATCATCAAATACACTTCCGACCTTAGTTAAGTATAAAAGCAAAATAACACTTAACAGTATGTAATTCTATTCAGTAACACCAATCAATTAAAAAATGAAGAAGTTAAGTATTTGTAATTTCAAAAATAGATTAAAAAAAAAATACCCAGTACTTCATAAATGTCAAATATGTTAATTTCTCATTCTCCTACAATGTTTATAAAGTATGTTTAATGAAGAAAAATATTCACAAAATAACATTTAGCCAAAATGTCCTACTTTGTATTTTTAGCTAGCCAAAATGCCCTGGCCAAAACGTCCTCCATTCGTTTTTCAATGCCTTACATCATCAGGGCTACAGAAATCCAAGAAATTGTCAGAGCAGACCAATTCATAATGAGAAACCCAAATTATTTTGAAAATCTTGATAAAAAATCTGTCCGAAAAATTTTCATAATAATTATGGCCAATCAAAGACAGATTTACAAACCTTAAATCACTCCAGATAGCAAAAAACGATTACCCAGACAGAGAATTAAAAAAAACCTGATTTGAATAGGAGTCTGAATGAGGGTAAAAAGGGTGTGATAAACTTGAACCCAAGGTACAATGTATACATGTACATCTGGAGTTGACAAGGAGTTGATATGTATGTGTATTTCACGGTCAATCAAATTTTTTGTATATAAATAGAAATTAAGATAATAATCAAAGATCGCGAACCAATTAGATTTGAAGATGGCCAAACAGCAAATGAGGGACTTTTCAGAGCAGCAATCATATCATCATTCACCTCACGTTAACTGTTAAAATAAGCATAATGCATTCCATGGACACAAACAAAAATGAGTTCTATTAGGGAGGGTGCTTTTATTAGGAGAAATATGGTACCTTTTATTTTGGACCCTAAGTCTTAATTTCCAAAACAGTTAAAAAAAAAAATTCAAACTTGTTCATATTTCAAGCATTTGCAGACGACAATTCTGGACACAAACAAAAATGAGTTCTATCAGGGAGGGTGCTTTTATTAGGAGAAATATGGTACCTTTTATTTTGTACCCTAAGTCTTAATTTCCAAAACAGTTAAAAAAAAAATTCAAACTTGTTTATATTTCAAGCATTTGCAGATGACAATCCCCCCCCCACCCCCCGTCTGTTATAGGTCTATACTTTCATTTCATAAAACAACCAATTTTTTCACTCATGAACAGAGATTTTAGCTTCCACTTGTTGTTTTATTCAGAGATTTGTGTAAATTGGCTGTTTAAATTCATTAATAAAGATGAGTAGATAGTCTGAAGCGCTTCTGATCAGATGATGGCACACTGATCATTTTAGTGTCATGGGTTTTCACGTTTTCGGCGATCTATTTTTCATGTCTATTAATTTTTGGAGAAGTGTTACAACATGATTTGACACATATTTGTCATTTAGAATAGCAGGTAACTTTAAAATTTGTAATTTTACACTTTTATTATGTTTTCATAAATGACTCGCTAGCTTGATTTACTGTGATAAACAGAGCCACGTGTGTCCTTCGCATTTGATACTGATCGTGTTTATCAAAGCCCATATTTCTGCCGGATGCACGCCAACTAGTGTATATGAAGCTTTAGACGATAATTTCATGCGTCAGATTGACATTTAGGAAGATATTTTTGAGCGCCAAAGACGGGTCATTTCAAATTTCAAAGCGTCAAAACTCGGGGTCCGGGGTCAAATGAGAACCCTGCTGAATTAGCAAGTTTTGTCAAGAGAACCATGGACAAAATTTATTGCTCTTTTTCCAGCCAATTTTCGTGTTTGTTTTCCACCATTTTGAATCAAAGAGTGTGATTAATTAGTCGCAAAACCAAGCGCTAAAATTCAGCGGTATTCACGTTTTGGGACCGAGTGAGTTCCGGAACCGACTACAATCGATTCCAGGATTTCTCAATCGATTATCGCAATATGAAGCCATAACCAACTGACTTTCGACTATAGTTGATCATCGGCCCACCACTAACCATTATACACACTTTCAAGTTTTAACAGCTTTTTTTTCTCTCTAGCTGTAAGAATGTATCCTTAATTCATAGCATAGGCAAAAGTCAGTCACTGTTACTACATGTAGAGGAAGTAGGACCAAAGCTGTAATCAGGAACAAAAATTGTCTTCTTCCATGACAAAGTGAAATATCCTAAGTCTTGCTGACTCAGAGTTACGGGACTATTATAGTGCTTTTGTTTTAGTAGATATTTATGAGAGGGTGGCTAATTATTAGTAATATTATAATAATCAATGTACTGAAAATAGAGCAGTAGTATGATGAGAAAATTTCCAAAGAAGTCATGTTGTTTACTGGTTAATTTTTGACCAAAATTCATAAAGGAGAACTATAAAGTTTTCAGCACTGTATTGAAGAATTTCAGGAGAAAAAGAAATACGAAATGCTTCCATTATAGACAAATCTAGGATTTTGTCATCTGGGAAAGAGTAAGTCACTACCAAACTGAAAGACAGCAAATGAAAGATATCTAAAATGACGAAATTTGTCTTTCATAGGATGGAAAACGTTGTGGACACAAGCATTTTCTCCTTATCCCACATTGTTTTCAAAAGCCTTCTCTTTCAGGGTCATTAAAGTCAGGATTACTGTGCTAAGGTGTTAACCCTTTACCAAACATTAATACTTTTTAACGACCCTTAATAAGTAGGCTTTTGAAAACACTGTGGGAAAAGAAGAAAATGCTGGTAACCAGCATTTTCTCTTTTTCTCACAATGCTTTCTGCCCTTTCAAAAACAAATCTCAATTCTTGAGTCACATTTATTTTGTAGCCTGCAAATGCCTTCAATTTGGACAAGCCTAAGTTTTTTCCGTGTGGTAAAGAGTTAACCCTCCACCAAACAAAATTTCAGATTGTCCAAAAGTGAAAGTATATGCAGACTACAAACTTAGTGTGTCAAAAATAGTGGGATTATTATAAGGGAGGATAGCATGGGTAGGAAACTTCACATTCAGAGCCAATGGCTCTGACGATAAAATGTTGTGTTGGTCTTCCGTTTCTGAAGATGTCAGCTGAAAAACAACCAAAAAACAGGTAAGCTTGTCATTATTTGTAATCGTGTGTTCTTATGTCTTTGAAATTCCAAAAAAGGAGAATGTCATGCAATGCTCTGATCTTTCAATGTGTTTTCTACACTACGGAAAGTTGTAACAAGTGTACGATGTTGTCTGAATCATTTGTGGTGTGGGTTGACCTTACCTAAAATAATACGTCACGGACCTAAATTCAGTCTATTATTGCCATATAATTGGCAAGTAAGAGAGAGTCTTGCTGTCCCAAAAGCGTGAATTAATGTCTTGAAATGTTAAATTCACTGCTGGTAAAAAATTGAAAAGAAATATCACAAAAATGATGAAAATAAAGAAGAGCTCCGATTATGTGGGCCGGCTCTGAATACGTAAGTCGGCACTGATTGATGAGGGCTTCATTTCAAAAATTTAGTTTTCTGTAAAAGATTACTTAGGAAGTAGGCTTAGTTTTTCCGTTAACACCTTTCAGTCCAACATATAGTACTATTGTTGGATGGAACATGACCGAATTTATGAAAATACAAAAGACTGGTACTGTCACGATTGAAAAATCCTGTCGAGAATTAGTCTATCTAAATTTTGAAAATACTTTAGTGCAGCTTTCGATTAACAGAATGGTCTATACATGTACATAGCGTTTGTAATGCTTTCGTCGTAAGTGCAGCCCACACATAAGCAGAAATGATGAAAAAATATTTGGCATCTTCGGAAGGCTCTTTGGTCTTGAAACAGTTATTAAAAAGCTAGATGGAAAATGTACCGACCGTAGCAGAGATGATGAATAAATAAAAAAAAACTTACAAAACGTGAGGAATACAATTGACCTTTTCGCAATACACCCCTCAGGGTACATGTGTGAACACTCTTAAATCTTTTTAATACTTAACACTACACAACAAGATGTCAGGTGGGTGGGGCATATACAAGTCTTTAACAACGAAAAAGAATCTATTTCACAAGCACATCAAGACAAAAAAAAAAAAAAGTTCATAGACCCCTGATTCTGATAGTACTTACTCAGATCTTTCAATGTTCAATTAACAAGATGCATATTAGATCAGAAAATGTCACATATCAGTTATCTTTAAGCTGATGATAAAGAAATATTCATCGAAACATACAAACGATCACGTTTTGTGCAGTCTAATATTGATCTATACTAGCTGTAGAACCAACTTAAGTTGTGACAGGCACTTTAAGGGTTCATAATAAATAGCTTCGAGTTATTTATTTTTCTTTTTCCATCCTAGATATTTGTATGAATGTCCTAAACATTGTCGTTTGCACTTGTTTCAGAAATCATACACTGACCCCTCCGCATTTCTAATGTAATCATTAGAAATCATCCACTTTACGCCGTAATAAGATTAAGATTGCAGCTCCAATATCATGATCTACTGAGTATGTATGCAATTAGTTGTTTTGAGCCATTATTTAGGATAAAAAGGCAGTTTGAAGGGTCTTTGAGCGGTTTATGTAAATTTGGCACCTGTTTTGTTGTGAGTTTTCGTGTTTTACTGTGCCGAGTAATTTTGATTAAGTAAAAAGTAAAATTCTTAAAAAAAAAAAAAAAAATCCTGCGTATTGTACCGTTTAATTCGTATCCATTTCGTCTGCACATGCTTAAAAAGATTTCGGACATCGGGTATTTTTTCGGAGCAAGGTTTTTCAAAACTTTAAGACTTTTAACGCTTTCTTTAAGCAGACGTACACGTAAAATACATCCTGAAAACTCCCTAAACTGTTCGAAAAAATGACAATAGGCTGGTTATTTTTTTTTCTCTCAGAATTTTACTTTTTACTTTATCAAAATTATTCTGCACGGCAAAACACGAAAACCAACGAGAAAACAGGTGCCAAGTTTACATAATCCGCTCAAAGACCCTTCAAACTGCCCTTTACTCCTAAATAATGACTCAAAACAGCTAATTTGCATACACACTCAATATATCATTATATTGGAGCTAGAATCTAAATCTAATTACGGCGTAAAGTGAATGATTTCTAGATTAGAAAGATGGAGGGGTCGGTGCGAGATTTCTGAAACAAGTGCTAACGACAATGCTTAGGACATTCATACAAATATCTAGGATGGAAAAAGAAAAATAAATAACTCGAAGCTATTCATTATGAACCCTTAAAGTGCCTGTCACAACTTTAGTTGGTTCTGCAGCCAGTGTAGATCAATATTAGACTGCAAACTTGATCGTTCGTTTGGATGGATGTTTGTTTATCATCGGCTTAGAAAATAACTAATATATGACATACTCTGCATTGAAAGACCTGAGTGAGTACAATCAAAATCAGGGATCTATGAACATATTTTGGTCTTGACGTGCTTGTGATTTTTAGCACCACTGGCCGAAGGCCAGCGGGCTTATGTCATGGCCTGTTGTCCGTCGTGCGTCCGTCCGTCCGTCCGTGCGTTAACTTTTTTTAAAAATGTCTTCTTCTCTGAAACTACCCATCCAATTTTGATGAAACTTCACAGAAATGATCCTGCCATGGTCCTCTTCAGAATTTCTTGAAAGAATTTAATTCCTTCAAAAACTCTGGTTGCCATGGCAACAAAACTGAAAAATTTTGAAAATCTTCTTGTCTGAAACCGTAAGGCCAAGGGCTACCAAATTTGGCATGTAGCTTTATCTAGTGGACCTCTACCAAGTTTCTTCAATTTATAGCCCTGGGGTCAAAATTGGCCCCGCCCCGGGGGTTACAAGTTATACATGGGCTTATTTAGGGAGAACTTTAAAATTCCTCTTCTACCTAGCCATAGGGCCTAGAGCTACCAAATTTGGCATGTAGCTTTATCTTGTGGACCTCTGCCAAGATTGTTCAAATTATAGCCCTGGGGTCAAATTAGGCCCTGCCCAGGGGTAACAAGTTTTACATGGGCTTATATAACAAGTTTTACATGGGCTTATATAGGGAGAACTTTAAAATTCTTCTTTGACCTTGCCATGGGGCCTAGGGCGACCAAATTTGGCATGTAGCTTTATCTAGTGGACCTGTACCAAGGGTGTCCAAATTATAGCCGAGGGTCAAATTTGACTTCGCTCCGGGGGGGTAACATGTTTTACATGGGCGGGCTTATATAGGAAAATCTTTCGCATCTAGCTATAAGGGCTAGGGCTATCAAATTTTGCATTTAGTTTTATCTAGGGGGTCTCTATCAAGGGTGCCCAAATTGAGAAAATTTTGAAAATCTTCTTGTTTATAACATTCAAGAACTGAATTATTTGGTATGGAGCTTTATATTGTGGACCTCCACCAGGATTCAAATAATTATAGCTTTGCGATCAAAATTGGCTTTGCCCATGGATCACAACTTTCTCGTAGGATTAGATAGAAAAATGTTTGCATGTCCTCGTGTTTGAAATCAATTTGCTGAATATTGTAATGTTTGGCTTGTAGTGTTTTTACTTAATAGCCAGTGGAGCGATACAGGGCCATCATGGCCCTCTTGTTTTTTTTTTTAGTTAAAGACCTGTATATACCCCACCTACCTAACATACTGCTGTGTCGTGTTAGGAGTTGATAAGAGTTAAGAGCGGTCACACATATACCCTAGGCGTGTAATGCGAATAGGTAATCTGTATTTTTCACGCTTTTTAAAAGTTTTTTTTTTTTCTATTTATCATCTCTGCTACGGTCGGTACAGTTTCCATCTAGTTTTTTAATGACTGTTTGAAGACCAGATAGTCTTCCGAAGATGCCAAATATTTTTTCATTATTTTTGCTTACGTGTGGGCTGCACTTACGACGAAAGCATGACAAATGCAATATAGACCATTCTGTTAATCAAAAACTACACAAAAGTATTTTCAAAATTTAGATAGACTAATTTTCTTCAGGATTTTTCATTCGTGACAATAACAGTCCTCTGTATGTTCATAAATTTGGTCATGTTTCATCCAACAAAAGTAATACATTTTGGACTAAAAAGTATTAACGGCAAAACAAAGCCTACTAAGTTAGTAAATTTTTACAGAAAACTAAATTTTTGAAATGAAGCCCTCATCAATCGGTGCTGACTTACGTATTCAGAGCCGGCCCACATAATCGGAGCCCTTCTTTATTTTCATCATTTTTGTGCTTTTTCTTCTCAATTTCTTACCAGCAGTGAATGTAATATTTCAAGACATTAATTTACGCTTTTGAGACAGCAAGACTCTCTCTTACTTGCTAATTATATGGCAATAATAAACTGAATTTAGGTCCGTGACGTATTATTTTAGGAAAGGTCAACCCACACCACAAATGATTCAGACAACATCGTACACTTGTTACAGCTTTCCGTAGTGTAGAAAACATGTTGAAAGACCAGAGCATTGCATGACATTCTCCTTTTTTGGAATTTCAAAGATATAAGAACACATGATCACAAATAATGACAAGCTTACCTGTTTTTTGGTTGTTTTTCAGCTGACATCTTCAAAAACGGAAGACTAACACAACATTTTATCGTCAGAGCCATTGGCTCTGAATATGAAGTTTCCTACCCGTGGATAGGTAACGTGGCAAAAAGAGAAAATGCTGGCTACCAGTATTTTCTCCTATTCCAACAATGTTTTCCTGGGCCTTTTTTCCCTCAGGATTGTTAAAATTCTGGATTGTGTTGTAAAGAGTTGACCTTTACCACTTAATCCCGAGTTTAACGATCCTGAGAAAGAAAGCTTTTAAAACATTGTTGGAAAAGGAAAAAATGCTGGTAACCAGTATATTATCCATTCCTCACAATGTTTTTTACCCTTCCCAAAACAATTTTATTTTTTGAGTTGCATTTATTTTGTCATCTGCAAATGCTTTCAATTGGGGCAATTCTTATGATTTTGTTGTCTTGTAAAGAGTTAATGAGTGATGACAGGAAGTGGATAACGTTACCAAAATTAGCCTTTTCTTTTGCTGGGGGGGGGGGGGGGAACAGAAATAAATGGTTTGCAGGAAAATGTCAATTGATCATGTCTAGCATGGTGACTCTGTGTCTCCTAAATGTGCAAACGGGACGAACTGTGGTGACAGTCAATTATTTCTAAAAATGCTGTTCTATCCAGAACTATCACAGTTTCAGATTTATCAAAGCCTGATGCACTGGAAACAGGGGATTTAACTCTTTACAACACAAACCTGAGTTTTAACGACTCGGGGGAAGAATTAGCCTTTTGAAAACATTGTGGGAAAAGCAGAAAATGCTGGAAACCAGCATTTTCTCCTTTTCCCACAATGTTTTCTACTGTATCTGAGACAAATTCCATCATTTCAGCCATGTTTAACTCTTTACCAAATGACAAAATTTTAGATTGATTGAATAGCATTTCCAGACAACAAATTCAATGGGGCTAAAATGATTGTCTTGTCTTTGAATGGATAGAAAACATTGTTGAAAAATGAGAAAATGCTGATTACCAGCATTTTGTCCTTTTCCCACAGTGTTTTCAAAAGCCATATTCCTCAGGTTAGTTAGAAGTTGGGATTCTGTGGTAAGGGATAAATTTTTTTCAATTTGGGTAACTGCTTTCAATTTCGGCAATTCGGCATTTTTGTCCTGTGGTTAAGAGTTAATGCATCTTTGTTATGCGTAACATACCAAGCATGTCATCATATAATTATAGATCTGTAAAACCCATTTTGTCTATCAACCGGCTGAATAGACTGGTCCTTGGACATGCAGAAGATCGACCAATAGCAAAAAGTTTCGACCCAGGTGAGCCTGCATGGACTGTGCAGATGTGTTATGGCCCCTTTCACAGAGCATGGCTCGACTGTTTATACGGGTGTGATGACGGGAGTTTCCTCCTTTCATAGGATTACCTCCCTTTGAACTAAAACTTGTAAAGTGCAAAGCTGAGAAAGAAGGCTTTATAAAACATTGTTGGAAAAGGAGAAAATGCTAGTTACCAGCATTTTCTCCTCTTTCCACAATGATTTTGACTTATCAAGGGCAAATTTTGCGATTTGGGCCACCTTTAATTTGTCTTCTGCAAATACTTTGAATTTGGACTAGTCTAAAATTTTGTATTCTGGTATAGGGTTAATTTGTTGTCAGCATAGATTTTTGTTGTCTGGTAAAGACATAACTCTTTATCACACAACAAAAATCTAGACTGGTCCCAATTGGAAGCATTTGCAGACGACAATTAAAATATGGCTCAAACTAAGATTTTTGTCTTTGATGTAGTAGAAAACATTGTGAGAAAATGCTGTTTCCCAACCTTTTTCCCCCTTTTCCCAAAATGTTTTTAAAATGCTTCTTCCTGCGGGTGTTAAAACTTGTGATTGTGTGGTAATGGGTCAGTGAATGATGACAGGAAATAGATAGTGTTCCCAAATTTAGTTTTTCTTATGTTTGAAAAGGACGGAAATAAATGGTTTGCAGGAAAACCTCAATTGATCATGTCTCGCGTGGTGATTCTCTGTCTTGTAAATGTGCAAACCTGGTGAACTGTGGTGACAGATAATTCTTTCTAAAATCTTAGTTCTATCCTTTACTGTCAGGTTTATAGATTTTACTTTTTAACAGATGACAACCTTTTTTCATTCATCCAAATTGAAAGTGTTGAAAAAATTTTCCAGACGACAAATTAAATGTCAATTAAATGATAAGATTTGTCTCTAAAAGAGTAAAGAAGGGTAGAAAAAATTAGGTGAAAAGCAGAAAAGAGTGCTAACCAGCATTTTCTCCATTTCCCATACAGTTTTGAGGAGCTTTTTTCTTTGCGGTAGTTAGCACATTGTATTGGTGAGTGATGTCTGAGCCACTAGAGCTCAAGATTAACCCCATATTAAACAATCCTGTTTTAATAACTCTAAATCAAAACTCTTTCAAAAACATCATGCGAAAAGGAGGAAATACTTGTAACCAGCATATTCTCCTTTTCCTTCAATGTTTTCTACCCTTCCAAACACAAATTTCAGTTTTTGAATCACATTTAGTTTGTCATCTGCAGATTGCTTTCAACTTGGACAGGTCTAAAATTTTGAAAGAATGCATCAAGCACTAGAAACAGTGCCAAAAGATAAAACAAGATAAAATGACAGATCTGTTATATTTTACCTCCAAGATAAACTTTGCCATCACCAGGTCGTTGCCAAGAAAGTGAAATGTTTACGGAAATGAAGGATGGCAAATCAATACGAGGGTATAAGAAACGCTATAAGGAGATAAATTCTTCGCCACTACAATGACATACAATATCAGAATTCTAGGCCTTGATTGTAAACTGAGCTTGAAGAAATCCGTCTGAGAGTCTGTCTTCAGAGGGAGAGGAACAAATTACAGTGTACATAAAATGTTGCAAAAATTGTGTGAACGTTCACTTTCCTTTCCAGGACACCGTTTTTTATTGCAGTGTAGTTCAAATGACGCAACCAGAATTACTGATTAAATAAATTTTAACTCTCTAGACAACAAAATTTAGATTTGTCCAAATTTGATCCTGACCAGAAGGGCTGGGGCTACAAAATTTGGCCCTGGGGGTAATACATTTATGCTTATCAAGTGAAAACTTGAAAAAAATCTTTGTGTGGTACATGAAGTATTGATTGATTAATTGTATGGGGTTTAATGCCGTTTTTCAAAATTATTTTGGTTATATCACGGCCACCAGTGCACCTTATAATCACTGCTTTCCTGGAGTTGCTTTTACCAGTAATACGCACAATGTTCTTTCCAGGGCACTGGCTGCTTTCCCACATAGCCATCGTTGAAACAATGGTCAGCAGTGAGAGAGGAATTAATCCTGTGGCAATGATTATCATCAATCCTCGGAAAGACATTGGCTTAGCTGGAGATTAAACCAGCAACCCCCTGTTCTTGAGTCCTCTACGCTACTGACTGAGCTACTGGGGTTCGGCAAGTACATGAAGTCAGTGTGACTAAAGCTAAAGTGTCAATGCCGTTTTCAACATTATTTCAGTTATATCACGGTGGCCAGTGTACCTATCAGTGCTTTCTGGAGTTCCTTTTACCAGTACTCAGCACAATAGTCTTTCCAAGGCTTTGGCTGCTTTCCCACATAGCCATCATCAAAACAATGGTCAGCGGTGAGAGAGGAATGAATCCTGTCGCAATGACTTATCAATCCTAGGAAAGAAATTGGCCGAGCTGGGGATCAAACTAGGGACCCCCTGTTCTTGAGTCCTGTATGCTACTGACTGAGCTACTGGGGCTCGGCAGGTACATTAAGTCAGTGTGACTAAAGCTTACATACTGATTAAGGGAATCTCTTGTTCTCTGATAATGGGTGTATATAGTTTGTTACTATTGACCTCCCTTGAATATCAAACTGCACAATTACATGATTGGTATTCAAGTTTTTTGGATAGAAATTGTTGGATTGTTCTATTGTTGAGAGTGATTTAATTTGATGTTAATAGCTGAGCTCAGATGAGTAGAATATTTAATATAAAGTAAGGTATCTATCATTCAGTTTTTGTTCCATAACTCTACGATTTATGCCATTGAAAATATATTTTCTGGTAGTAAGTTTTGGAAATCTTGTCAAAGCAATCTTTGTTAGAGTTCATTGGTATCTGGTATGAAATAATGCTTGATTAGACCTGCCTGTACTCACTGACATCATCTTTGCATTTGAAAAAGAAGTTACCTAATGTGTGTGTTGGGTTTTTTTTGCAAAAGGGGTGGGGGAGATAAGCTTTTCTTCTATGAAACTTTAATACCATACACTGACTTCTTATGATGCAACGTCTGTCAGTGCTAGTTAATTGCATGGTACACTTATTTAAAAGGCAGTGGAGCGATACAGTGCCATCATGACCCTCTTGTTGTATAATATTCTGGTAAATGGATGGGAATATTTGCTCCCACAGTTATCTCTGGCAACAGTGAGAGGTTGGTCTGGTAAACTGATAGCAGAATGGAAATTGTAGCAGTTGGTTCTTAACCTTTGTCCTGCTAAATAAATGAAATGAAACTTTGAAGCCGATGGTGAAATCCCAGATGTTGCTTTTTCAAAGATATACTTTAGGGAAAATATCTCCATATCGAAAAGTGTAAATCCAAGATCAGACTGCATGTTCTGTGCAGTCTGATCTTGATCTATACTGTTTGCAAAAGGTCAGTGAATCGCGCTTAGCAGCCTAAGGGTTAACCCTTTACCACTCAGCAAAATTTTACACTTGTCCATATTAAAGGAATTTACAGACTACAGTTCCAATTTTTTTCAAATGAGCCTATTTTGTCCGTAACTGGGTAGAAAACATCGAGGGGTAAGCAGAAAATTCTGGCTACCAGCATTTTTTCCTTATCCCACAATGTTTTCAAAAGCATTCTTTCTCAGGGTCTCTAAAATTTATGTGGTAAAGGGTTAAAGTGCCTTTCACACCTTGTTTCCCTTCTGCGCCACTGTGTAGACATGATTAGACTGCACACAAGGCTATATTAAGATCATCTAGCCAAAGAGACGGGCAGTAAACTGCAACAGTTTTTGACTGGAAATGTCTGTTCTGTTTATTTGGCACACAGTATGTCTGTTCTGTTTATTTGACACACAAGAATTAAAATGGGAAGTTTGCACTTTGTGGGTTGTTGACTTCTCTGTAATCCACAACATATTTTTGTCATCTTTTTTATGTTTGGCCTTAACCATAAAATGCTGAGCATTATCTATGCTCCTTTTACATACAAAATAGATCAAGGTCAGGTTGCATAGAATATGTGCTTTGATGTATCATCGTACAGTTTTGGATATTTTTTGAGACAAGTCAGCCTTGAAAGTGAATCATTTCTGCTTCACCTGGGGCCATATTTGCCAACTGTTCTTTGTAACATTCTTTGTCTTATTCTTAAGAATTTTCTAAATTTGAAAGTAACAAAAACTCTGATTGGGTAAACCAAACAACCTAGCCAATCAGAAACTGTGTTATATTTTTTTTCAAGTTAGAATCAGACTAAGTCTGATAATGCAATTAAGAATAGTTGGTAAGTATGTCCCCAGATGATCGATAATACCCATTTCATTTAGTTTTCTTTAAGGGTTTTAATATAGCAATATGACAAAGCAAATTTTGGGTGACCAGTAATTCTTAACTCTTTACCAAACAACAAAATTTTAGAGTGGTCCAAATTGAATGCATTTGCAGATAACAAATTACAGGCAGCCAAAATGATGATAATTTGTCCTTGACTGGGTAGAAAACAGTGAGGGAAAAGGAGAAAATGCTGGTTACCAGCATTTTCTCCTTTTCCAACAATTTTTTCAAAAGTCTTCTCCCTCAGGGTCGTCAAAAGCAAGGATTGTGTGGTTAAGGGTTAACTTTTTACCAAATGACAAAATTTTGGACTTGACCAAATTGAAAGCATTTGCAGATGACAAATTACCTAAGTGTAGCTCTTATGATGACCTCTATCTTTGATAGGGTTGAAAATATATCATATAAAGGAGAAAACGCTTGTTACCGGTATTTTCTCCTTTTCCCACGATGTTATCAAAAGCCTTCTTCCTCATAGTTGTTAAAAACTCAGGATTGTATGAAAAAGGGTTAAGTAAATTTAAAATCGGAATCAAAGATGGAGCCTTCAGAATGGGTTTATACATGTCTGTTTAAGATGACATGGTTTTTGGCCACTCAGAAAACATTGCTGGTGGACAATTGAAAAACATGACTGTGTGCCAAGAGAAACACATGGCTTTTGCCTTCTCAGAAGAGATGATCTTAGCCAGTCAGAAGACATAGCTTAGTACTAGTCAGATGACATGACTCTGAGCCAACCAAAAGACCAGACTTAAATGTGTCAATCAGAAGAAATGACTGGGCTGAAGTAAGAAAAAAATTAGACTTGGCTGATCACTAATGAAAGAAAGTGAAAGCATCAAACACCAGCATCCCATATTAATTATGAATGCTATTAAATGTCCAAGCAAGGTTAGAAAATAATGGGGGAAAAGGAGAAAACACTGGTGGTTCATTTTTCTTAAATGTTTTCTACCCTTTCATGTACAAATCCTGTCATTTTAGCCACATCTAATGTGTTCTGTATAATGATTAGACAAGTCTAAAATCTTGCCATCTTTTGAAGAGTTAACACTGAACAAATTACAATCTGGGGTTCTCACAACCCTGAAACAGAAGGCTTATGAAAACATTGTTTAAAAAAGATAGTATCCTGATAAGCAGCATTTTCTCGTTTTCCCACAATGTTTTCTTCTTTATAAGCTCCACCGGCCAAAGGCCAGCGAACTTATGTCATGCTTCTATCCGTCTGTGCGTGTGTTAACTTTTATTTCGAACATGTTTTTTTCTGCAACTACCCATCCGATTTTGACCAAACTTCACAGGAATGATCCTGCCAATTGGTCATCTTCAGAAGTTTTTAAAATACTTTGATTCCTTTGAAAACATGGTTGCCATGGCAACAAGACTGAAAAATATTGAAAATCTTCTTGTCTGAAACCATAAGGCCTAGAGCTACCACATTTAGCATGCAGCTTCCTCCAATGGATATCTTCAAATTTAGCCCTGGGACAAAATTGGCCCTGTCCCAGGGGTCACAAGTTTAAAATAGGCTTATATAGTGAAAACTTTAAAAATCTTCTTGTTCCTAACACCTAAGGCCTCGGGCTACCAAATTTAAGATATCGCTTCATCTAATAGACCTCTAGAAAGTGTCCTCAAATTATAGCCCTAGGGTCAAAATTGGCCCTGCCAGGGGGATTGCAAATGTTACATTGGCTTATATAGTGAAAACTTTAAATAATTGTCTTGTTCCTAACCAAGAGGCCTAGGTCTACCAAACTTTGCATGTATCATTAGCTAGTAAATAGCCCAAATTATAGCCCTTAGGTCAAATTGGCCCAGCCTTGGCAGTCACAAGTTTCACATGGGCCTACATAGAGAAAACTTTAAAAGTTTTCCCCTTCCTAACCATAAGACCCAGGGATACCAAACTTTGCATGTATATTTATCTGATGGACCTCTACAAAGACTTCATGTTATAGCCCTTGCGTCAAAAATTACCCTGCCCTGGCAGTCACAAGTTTTACATAGGCTCATGTAGTGAAAACTTTGAAATTCTTCTCGTTCCTATCCATAAGACCTAGTGCTACCAAATTTGGCTTGAATATTTTATCTAATTGAGCTCTGCCAAGATTTTTCAATTTAGAGTCTAAATTTGCCCAGTTCTGGTAGTCACAACCTTTACATAGGCTTGTATATTGAATACTTGAAAGATCTTATTGTTCCTGACCTTGAGATACAGCCGTAATATTTTGTGTGTATTATCAGCTAACAGATCTCTTCAAAAATTGTTCAAATTCAACCCCCTGGTGTCAAAATTGGTCCCCGATCCATTGGTCATAAATATAACATGTGCTACTTACTCCTAGCCATAAATCCTAGGGCAACCAAATTTGGATCACTTTTGAATTAGTTCAGAATTTAGCCCTGGGTTTGAAATTAGCCATGTCTCTGGCATCTCATGTTTTACATGAGGCTTTTTATTGCGGAAATTTTGAAAATCCTGTTTATAACCACAGACCTAAACCTGTATTATTTGGCATGTGGCTTTCTCTTGTAAACCTCTACCAGGATTAAAGTACCTATGGCTCTGTGGTCAAAAACAACTATGACCTGGGGTCACAACTTTCACATAGGTTTTTGTAGAGAAAATGTTGTCTTCTTGTTAGAAACCATTTGGCCTAGAATTGTAATGTTTGGCATTTATGGTTTGTACTTACTAGCCAGTGGAGCAATTAAGGGCCACCATGGCCCTCTTTTTTTGAAGACAAACACAATGAATATTAATCAGTCATCTGCAAATATTTTCAAATTGAACCTGCATTCACATTGTGAAAGACTGTGTCATCTGGTATTTAAGAAATAAAATCAGAGCCATAAAAATTATCCATTGGAGGCTTGATGTTGGCTGGTAGGTAAGAATTAGAACTGGTGGTAAAAATTCTCGACTTACAGCCAGGAAGTTGGCTGGTAGTTAAAAATTAAATCTTGTCATAAAGATTCTCCACTTGCAGCTTAGATTCCTTGAACCTTGTATCCTGATTCTGGTTATCAACATTTTCTGTTTGTGTTGAATGTGTTACTTTGGTAACAGGATTATTGATAAATTGTTCAAAATCAGCAGTTTCCCAAGGAGGTCACATTGATTTCTTGACTTTCAGCATGTCAGTACTCCATCCATCAGTAATTCTGTTGCTGAGCTTGATAGCTGTGTATCATTGTGTACCATACAGAGCCTGGAACCAATGGGGTTGTTGGTTCCATTTCCCAGCATGGCAAAATTATTTCCAGTGATATTAATTTGATGATAATTTTTTTTTTTTCTCTCATGGCTGAACATTTTTGCAATGATGGTTATGTGGGAAAGCAGCCAGTGGCTTGCAAAAATGTACTTATAAATAAAATTCCAAGAAAGTAAGGATAGTAGCACTAGCCACTGGAATATAATTAAGAAATAATCTTCTTTCTATCGTGGTTTATCGTTCAATAAACCACAGTTGTGAGTTATGAGGCACAATAAATAATCCATGAGGGCGATAGCCCGAGTGGATTATTCATTGCACCTCATAACTCACAACGTGGTTTATTGAACGATAAACCACGATAGAAAGAAGATTATTTCGATTCTAACATAACCAACTCTTAATCAAAGGAAAACAAGTTCATACTTAGAGCAAAAACGCGGATGCAGATTATATTCCATTGAATAACTTACTTACTTTATACAGAATGACGTCACTCTATACAGAATTACGTCACTCTACATAGAATAACGTAGATTTTACCACGCTTTCGTTGCACTGTGTTTATAAAGCTGAATTCACGTGTCATGTTAGAATTGAAATTATAAATGATGAAAACGGCATAAAGCAAAAGCTGTTCTGTTTTCATTTAAAGTTGCTCTAGTATGGGGTAACCACAATTTTTGCTAAACTCTATTGAAAATGATGAATTTTGGATTCTTCCAAATTGAGAGCATCTGCAAGTGACAAATCTTTGAAGTCCAACAAATAAACTTCAACTTCTTTGAAAGGATAGATAATACTCTGGGAAAGGAGAAAATACTGGCCCATACCAAAAGCATCAAAACCTTTATATACATCTCACTTAGACAGTTCATATAAAAACCCACAATATAAGTTTTAGTGTAGAGACAATATGATGAATATCTATAATCGAGGTTTTGGTTAAGAAAAATTAATTTTGAAAATGAGCACTTTTTTAAGTTATTCATTTACCATTCTAAATAGCTTTCTTAGTCTAATTCTAGATTTATAGGTGAGAAAATAACAGTGAGCAAAGGTGCTACTTTGAAGATTTAGACTAAGACTGTAATGAAGAATGGTTGGTGAATACAGACCTGGTTAAGGGTCTATTATCCGTATTCAGAACAATATTGATCCGTCCATTCACGTATTGTGTCTGCGGGCTGGCTCAACTTCAATGCCTAAAAACGAGTCATTGCTAAGGAAATTATAAAGACATAGATCCTATTATAAGCCAGTATTATTTCTCTGTCTCTTTTGTAGCTCCGAGGAACATCTGCGGTTTACACAAGGTTTGCCAGTGACAGCTATAGGAAACACAATCTCTTTGACATTAGCTGTGGTTATGTGACTTCTAGAAGAGCTGTATATTGGTAAGCCACATAGTTCTTGTGTAATTGTTGTCTATAAAATAGAAATTTGTGGTCTCCCTTCTCATATAACCCTGTATTACCTAATCCCATATTTTTACAATCCTGAGGAAATAAGCTTCTGGAAATAATTTGGAAAAAGGAGAAAATGCTGGTAACAAGCAACCTCTGTTGCCTTTGAAGATCAAGATCAGACTGCACAGAGCATACAGTCTGACCTTTGTTGTTTGTTTGTATTGTGTTTTGTGTTGTTTTCAACTTTATTTCAGTTATGCTGCAGAGGTCAGTGCACCAATCCATGCCTACCTTGAATTTCTTTTACCAGAGCTCAGCGGTGAGAGAGGAATGAAACCTGTCGCAATGACTGTCATCAATCTTTTGACGGCAATTAATTTTTCCAAGCTGGGGATTCAAACCAGGGAATCTCTGGTCACGAGTCCTGCACACCACCAGCTGCACAACCAGCACCTTTGTTATACACTTTCTGCTTTGCCGAGACATTCTGGACAAACTACAGCCTTGAGATTGCATTTATTTATATCTTATTTCAACAATAAACATGTCTGTTGGTTATATTTCTGTATAAGCTCTAAGGGATGATATCTATCATAAGATTTGGACAAGGCTGTTTATTATGCAGTTTTCATAATTGTGCAGCAATAAGTGCTTCTAATGTATTGATTTTTGTCTGTCATGGAAGTTATCTGTCTGCAAGAGAAAGATTAATTTCTTGCATAAAAATTTACAATGACATCATTTTACTGCTTGATGATTATAAATCATATTTACCAAATCTTTGGCTAAAGGTAGCATCTCAGATGGTAACATATAGGGTGTGAAACTCGGGGGTTTCTGGTTGGATTCCCAAGCTCAGTCAAATTCTTTTTCGATAGCTATTGTGACGGGATGCATTGCTGTCACACACATGATTTTGTATGGATGGGGTTAGAGGAATATATCATATTTTTCTGACTGACAGATTTTTCTAAAACTTTGCATATACACAGCTCATCTTGCTTCTAGGAAATTACAGTAAAATAACAATTAATATGGGGCACCTTGCTCCTTTCTGAGAAATTTGCTTTTGGAAAAGGTATATACAGGTCCAAAATTCAACATATTTTAGATTTTACACATCTTTCTTAAAAGTGAGATAAACAGAAAAAATACCAAAGAATATGCAAATATACATCATTCTTATGAAAATGCATTCAACTGTGCACAAAAAATATATAAAGGCCTGTTTTGAGCATGGTAAATTCACAGATATGCATGTTATATATAGACAACTTAGTAAAAAAGGGAGATAATTTGACTGAATTAAGGGTTAATTTTGAAAAATATTTATTTTTTAATGAACAGGTTTTTCTTAAAATTTTCACAGTTACAGTAACTGTAAGACTTAGTGTGAACAGTAAGCAGAAATAAAAATTGTACCTGCCTTTGCTTATTTCTAAGAAAACAGTGATGAAGTTGAAAGTGAAAGTTTACTTTTCAAGGAAAATCAGGACTAACTCCAAAAAAATAGACTTACGGTAAGGCAACCCTTACCTCATTCACCAACAGCAGAATATCAGAGTTTGCAACAATCATAGGGTCAAATATCTTTTTTAACACAAAACTGGAATATAGTGTGCAAAAAGGAGCTTTTGCCTACTTGTAAAGTGGCTTTTTGTCCACTGTGTTTTCTAAGATTTCGGTACCCAAACTCTGAGAAAACACTATTTTCGGCAGTTCTGCTCCAGTTCCATTTCAGTTTTGAGGCATTTCACTTGCAATAATTAAAGTGGAAAACATTGTGATATAAGAAGCCATTGCTCATACAAGCAACAGCATCTCTTACAATTCATTTTCAAAATGGTATTGACTCCTCTTTGGTTTGGTCTTTGATGTTTTTGTGCCACTTTGTTCCATTTACATAGCACTGTAGTTGTTAATGCTTGTATATCAATGAGTTCTTTTTTCACAATTTTTCAAAACCAAACCCTAGACAAGAGCCCTTTATTTATTAGACAGAATAGAAAACATTGTGGGAAAGGGATAAATAAATTGATAGTAGCAATTTCTGAGTTCCTTGCTTTCCTGGTTTTTCAGTATCATAAAGACATACAATGTGCTTTATCCTGTTCATAAATCACTGTGTTTGCATACTCTTCCCGTATTTTTTAACTTTTTCTAGGGCAAACAGCTTTGGTGGGCCCTCTACTCCTTCCAAAAATTGAACTTTGTCTGTTCACTTCAAAATCGTACCTATCCTTATTTATTATTTTTTTAGAATAATTTGTATATGTGTGACTCACTGATAACAAAAGGTCTTTGGAAAAAATGGGATAACAGCCCAGCAGACATGGTTTGAAAAGTAGAAATTGCTAATTTGGGCCAATTTCTTCTTTTCCCACAAATGGTTTTGAAAGTGGAAATAGCTTTGCTTCTAATTTCCTGCCATTGTTTGCTTGCTTGATGTGTAACACCATGTCAACAGTATTTTAATTATTTCATGGTGACAGTTCAAGACCCATTTTGTTGTGGTGGATTTTTTTTGCCAGTTATTGTGCTATCATCCTCACACTGGCGGGCCAGTTACTATCTGATAAAAGTGCTACTTTTATTGGAATACCATTAGTGTTACCATTTTTGCAAAAAAAAAACAGAGTTAGATTTAATATCCATGACAAAATACATAAGCAGTATGGATGCGCTTGAATATAAGCCTTTAAATGCTGTTTTCAAGTTTATTTCCCTTATATTGCAGCAATGCACATATCCATGCTTTCATGGAGTTTCTTTTACCAGTAATTTGGACAATATTCCTCCCAAGGCACTGGCTGCTCTCCCACATGGCCAAAAGTTGCAATTGTTTGGTATGGGGTTAACCACTCTTGATGACTGCTTCCTGAAAATCTTTTCCAGTTCTCGCATCCTATTGCAGGTAGTTTCAAAGAGTTAAGGGCCATTCTTTATTTTTTTTTTTGGTCAGAAAATGCTTTTAATTTGGACCAGTCCAAATTTTTTGCTCAGTGTACAATGTATCTGCAAAAGTATCAACCCATGTCAGTGTGTGCAGTCCACACAGGCTGATATCAGCCCAAACTTTTTGGTATCTTTAAATTTTCTGCATGTTAAAGGACCATTCTACCTCATGATTTAGTCAGTTGTTAGACAACATAAATTGTATAGATCCATAATTATTTAATAACTTGCTTAGTTTAATGCATCATCGAGATAATTAACCCCTTACCATGCAATGCCTACATTTAATGACCCTGAGGAAGAAGCCTTTTAAACACAGTTCAGCTGGTTACCAGCATTTTCTCCTTTTCCATCAATGTTTTCTATCCTATCAAAGAAAAATCGAATCATCTGAGCAACATTGAAATTGCTGTCTGAAAATACTTCCAATTTGGAAGGCTCTAAAATTTTGTCATTTGGTAAAGAGTTAACACTTTACCAAACGACAAAATTTTAGACTTGTCCAAATTGAAAGCATTTGCAGACGACAAAATAAATGTGACTCAAAAATTGAAACTTGACTTTGGAAGAGTAAAAAACATTGTGGGAAAAGGAGAAAATGCTGGTTACCAGCATTTTCTCCTTTTCTCACAATGTTTTCAAATGGCTTCTTCCACAGTCATTAAAAGTCAGAACTGTGTGGTAAAGAGTTAAACTGCCTTTTGCCTTTTCAGCATGGCTCATTTGTTCAGCACTTGAAGGGTTAATGCTGTCTTGACGAGCTTATCTTTCAAAACATCAGACAGTGTAGATCAATTATGGGACTGCACTTCCTCAAAACAGAGAAGTATTGAAAGCATTGATTCTCTGTTTTCCCCTCAAAACAAGAATTTATTTGTAAAGTAATTTGTAAACCCCATACCACACAATCTCTTCCTCTTAAGAACCCAGAAAAAAAAACAACTTCAGAAAAACTTTGTGAGAAAAAGAGAAAGCGCTGGTAACCAGCATTTTCTCCTTTTCCAACAATATTTTCTCCCCGTTCAAAGACAAATTCCCTCCTTAAAGCCACATTTATATTTCTGTCTGCAAATGCTTCCAGTGACTATTCCAAATATTGTCGTCTGGTAGAGAGTTTGATAGAGCTTATTTAATATTCTAAATGAAACCTCCAGCCATTATTTGAAATGGAAATCCACATTTTATGCACTTTTTCAATTTACAGATTTCAATCTTAGACTGTAAATAGCGTCTAGGACTGGATTTATCTCAGCTTTTTCCTGTGTATGAATTTAATGATGTACTTCTGCAAATTTTTAGATCAGCTGTATTCGAAGAAAATGTCAAGGTACTATCATATAGTTGTCTATGTTGTGGTTGTTGTGCCAAAGCTTTGACATTTTCTGATGTCTGTCATTACTGAAGATGTTTACAAATTTTGGATTTTAAAACTCAATAGGGGAACCCATACAACAAGAGCAGAATGATAGCCCTTACATTTTTAGCTCTACTGGCTGAAAGCCAGCAGAGCTTATGTCATGGCGTGGTTTCCGTCGTCCATCTGTCTGTCCGTCCATCTGTCTGTCTGTCTGTCCGTCCATTAGTCTTTTTCTTGTTTATGCGATAAAGTCTTCATTTGTGGTCAGATTTTCCTAAAACTTGCACAGTTTGTTTATCTCGTCAATAGCTTCAACCCTATTGATTTTGAAAGAAATCCAAAAAACAGTATGGGATAAGTAGCCATTTCAAGTTGAAAATTTCCATTTCTTGTTTACGCGATAAAGTCTGCATTTGTGGTCAGATTTTTATCAAACTTGCACAGTTTGTTTATCTTATCAATAGCTTCAACCCTATTGATTTTGAAAGAAATCCAAAAAGCAGTATGGAAACAGTAGCCATTTCAAGTTGAAAATTTCCATTTCTTGTTTACGCGATGAAGTCAGCATTTGTGGTTGGATTTTCATGAAACTTGCACAGTTGCTTTGTATCATAAAC
Source organism: Hippopus hippopus (assembly GCA_946811185.2). NCBI lineage: Eukaryota > Metazoa > Mollusca > Bivalvia > Cardiida > Cardiidae > Hippopus > Hippopus hippopus. The sequence continues at coordinate 33,655,895 of OX328106.1, forward strand.
AGCTTGAACCCTATTGATTTTGAAAGAAATCCAACAAACAGTATGGGAAAAGTAGCCATTTCAAGTTGAAAATTTCCATTTCTTGTTTACATGATTAAGTCTGCATTTGTAATCAGATTTTTGTGAAACTTTCAGTTTGTTAATCTCATCAATAGCGTCAACCCTATTAATTTTGAAAAAAATCCAACAAACAGTATGGGAAAAGTAGCCTTTAAAGTTAAAAATTTCCATTTCTTGTTTACGCGATGAAGTCAGCATTTGTTGTTGGATTTTCATGAAACTGCACAGTTGCATTGTATCATAAACAGCTTGAACCCTATTGATTTTGAAAAAAATCTGACAATCAGTATGGGAAAAGTAACCATTCAAAGTTGAAAATTTCCATTTCTTGTTTAGGCAATGAAGTCCACAATGTTGATCCAAATCTTGTGAAACTTGCAAAGATTATTTGATTCATCATGGGATTGAACTCTATTAAAAGTGAAGAAAATCTAGTAAACAGTTCAGGAAAAGCAGCCATTTGATGACTTAGTATCGTTTACTTAACAAAGTCCACATTATTAGTCACATTTCTTTGAAATTTGCTAGGATTGTTTAATACAAGGCATACTGAATCCCTATCAAATTTGGCTGGATTCCAAACAATTAGTTTTGAGAAATTGCACTTAATTTATTTTTCACTGTTTGTTCAATCACCATGCCTACTGATGCTGTCTTAGTGGGTTTAAGCCCAGTTGCAAGAACACATTTTCGTGTTTTTTTTTCTGTTTGCATCATGAATTCATAATGTATGCTAGCAAAAAAGCAAAATCACTGCCAGTAGAGCCATTTCAGGTCCTCAAGGGCCTCTAGTTTTGACCTAGTTAAGCCCATTTTTGGACTTAAAATGTTCACTAAGTAAGCAACTGCACTCAAGACTTAGTCTCTGCATGCACTGATCTTTTTTTATGTTACGAAGAAAAAAGAAAAGTTTCTCCCTGTGGCTGTGGCCATGATGGATAGGTTTATTGTGGCCCAGGCATGCACCACAAGATAGGTTTTAGTCTACCAAAGATGAAATACGGGTACTGAATAAATGTGTTTTTAAATAACTTAGCTGTCCTGTATTCCATGTCTGTCATCATTCTGTCTGTAAACAAGATATCTTATTTCCCTGCAAATGTAATTTTGATAAAAAATGTTAGTGTTAGTAAGTAGAATTATTTTAGAATTTTAAATGCATAAGTTGATGAAATACTCAAAGACTATTTTAACCTAATTTTAGTTTGTAAAAACTATCAAATAAATTGACTTACCATTATGCAGTAAATATTAAGCATTTTAGGGATCAAAATTTAATATTAAAATCACACATTGATGAAAGTGGGAATATTTAGATATTTGTCAAAACTTTAAATATCAATCATCAATTTATGAATTGGTCATGTGAGGTCAATGATTAAGTCACTGGGTCAAAAATGTAATGAATGTCAGAGTTCAGCATCATCTAATCTCTATCAAACATTGTCCAAATATTGTTTATATTCTGATAACTACAGATAACAGTAGTATTGCAGGATTTTAAAAGCAAATAGTACTGTTATGGCATGTTTTTTTTTTCTTTTCAAAATTCTGAAGCAAGTGTTGGCAAAATTAATATTAGCATGGACCACACTACGAGCAATAAAGAGATAATGGTCCTCTTAACTCTTTACCAAACAACAAAATTGTAGTCTCGACCAAATTGAAAGCATGAACAGACGTCAAAATAAAATGTAGCTCAAGTGATGAATTCTGTCTTTGATAGGATAGAAAACATTATTGGAAAAGGAGAAAATGCCGGTAACCAGCATTTTCTCCTTTTTCCACAATGTTTTGAAAAGCCTTCACCCTTAAGGTCATTTAAACTCAGGATTGTGTGGTAAAGGGTTAATTTTATAACCAGCTCAGAAATACATAATAGCCCTCTTAACGTTATTATCTGTTCAGAAGTTGGAACCCTGTTGGAATTTTTCTCTGATAACTGTAGTCAGAGCACCAAAGACTTTTTTCCCTTGAATCTTAAACAATGTCCTTGTACCCAAAGAGAATAACATTATTGATTTTTATTTACTTTTTCCACCATTTAATGGAGTCAGAACATATGTTTGCATGTCAGAAAGCAATTTTAGACCTGATGCACGAAAGACTGACTTCATTGGCTTTTGCAGAATTTATACACTTTACTGAACAATCTTGAGTTTAAACAACAGTAAAGAAGAAGCCTTTTGAAAACCTTTTGGAAATGGAGAAAATTCTGAAAACCAGCATTTCTCCTTTTCCCAATAATGCTTTCTACAGTATCAACAACGTATTTGCAAGTCTAGCCATATCTCATTTGTCACCTGTAACTGCATTTTAACATGAACCAGTCAAGTCAGAAGTTAGTCTTTTGGTAAAGAGGTGAGGTACCTATGGATGACAGTTAAGATAAAGATTGGACTGCACATAAGGTGAAGTCTGATCTTGCATCTTTACTGGTTGATGATTTATGGAACATTCTGATCACAAGCAGCTTGTACAACTTTCAAGTCTAGGGTACCTGCTAAAACAATGTTGATTTCAAGTATGTAGACACTAAGGGTCGAGTGAAGGTGACATCTGATTACAAAATCAAAGCTACTTTGTTTCCTGGAAAAACAGATCCTAAGTTTTACTATTAGAGACAGAAGAATAAACCCAACATCCATTTCAGTCCAGAAATTAGACCCACATAATTACAATTTTGTGGTTCTTCTGTCTGTTTTGTTTTTGCCAAGCAGACTGCATGTTTTATGCAGTCTGATCTTAATCTACATTGACTGTAAAGGATACTACAGTGGTGAAAAATATTTACAGAGTTAACCCTTTACCAATCAACCCTGGGTTTTGACAACTCTGAAAATGGCGCTTTTTGAAAACAGTGAGAAAAGGAGGAAATGCTAATCATCAGCATTTCTGCTTTTCCCACAATGTTTTTAAGAGCCCTCTTCCTTAGGGTTATTAAAAGTCAGATTTGTATGGAAAAGCGACTTACAATTCTGAAAGCAGCCCTAAGTATTGAGTTTCTGAGGCTAGATTTTTTTGTTACACCAGTCTAATCTTGATCTACACTGTCTACTCAAACAACTTGATATTGTAGACAGGGCTTCAAAGAAGAATTCAATGTAAAGTGGTTGAATAGCTTTTATGGAGTCTGTTGCAGTGCAATAAAATTCACAATAATAATTTTTTGTCTGAATGTGTGAATTTCATAGATTTTAACCTGTTACCAATCAGTCCCTAATCCTGAGGATTAATGCTAAAAATTTTTGGAAAAGGAGAAAATGCCACTAACCAGCATTGCCTCCTTTTCCCATGTTTTATACCCCTTTAACAACAAATGACATGTGAGCACCATTTAATTTGTCATCTACATAATATATTATGGTTTCAGTTTGGACCAGTCTAAAATGTTGTTTGTTAGACAGTTAATGGTTGATTTAAGAAATAGTCTTCTTTCTATCATGGTTTATTGTTCAATAAACCACGGTTGTGAGTTATGAGGCACAATAAATAATCCTCGAGGGGGATAGCCCGAGTGGTTTATTCATTGCGCCTCATGTTGAACGATAAACCACAATAGAAAGAAGATTATTTCAATTCTAAAATGGCCAACTCTTTATCAAAGGAAAACAAGTTCATACTTAGTGTAGAAGAGCGGATGCAGATAATATTTCCCTTGAATAAACCATGGCTGTTACAATTACTAACCAAAACAAAACCCTACTGCCCAGTCCGTAAATATGAAAAGAATCAAAATTTCAATAAAACTTTGGCATCAAGCACAACATAAAAAAAACACACCATTTTACTATTATATTTTTCCCCATTCAAATGACGAAGAAGAACAAATGTATTGTCAAGCATTAGAGTTGCAGTTGCTTCAATTGCTCTGAATATTACTCCACCCACTCCCAATGCAACACCGGTCAATATTTTGAACTAACCTTTAACTTGAAAAGACTCTTGATTTACATAATATTATTTTTACCGATAACATTTCAAATAGCTCCATCGTTGTCAATTTTTATCAAAAACAGTTAATATTGGTAAATCCTTAAGGATTTTCCTTCCTCCTTGGTCTAGGAGCGGAAAATGAAGATTTGCTTACGTAAAGAGGTTTGTGGTTTTCATTGATAAAATATCAGAGGGCAAAGACATTGAACAGTCACAGGCTACATATGTTTACTGATGACATTTCAGTTTAGCTTCATCATTGTAAGTTTTTATCAGAAACAGTTAATATTGGTAAATCCTTGAGGATTTTCCTTCCTCCTTGGCCTAGGAGTGGAAAATGACGATTTTATGTAAAGTGACTTTCATTGATAAAATAGCAGAGGGCAAAGACATTGAACAGTCACAGGTGACTTACTTATACAGAATGATGTCACTCGATATAGAATGACATAGATTTTACCACGCTTTCGTTGCACTGTGTTTATAAAGCTGAATTCACGTGTCATGTTAGAATAGTGCTTAATCAATTGCCAGATATGACCAGTATTTCTCCCTTGCCTGATTTTTCTACCCTTTCAGAGACATATCTTATCATTCTGAGTGGAATTAATTTCATCTACAAAATGCTTTGAATGTCAACAGGTCTAAATTCCAATGTCTGATGAAGGGTTTGAAATCTTACTAATGAGTGAAGCGCCTAAATATATTGTCTATTATAATGTCTGAAGGCTGTCCTGATATCAGAGTATAGTCAGAGTTGTAGTGTTTAGTTTGCAAAGCACATTAAATTTTTCACAGACTGTTGTTTGTATATATGTACATATGAATGCCACTTTGATTTGGTTGGCATATCTGACTCGTGACCTGGAGGTTGCAGGTTTAATACCCGAACTTTCTTTCCAGCGATTTTTCACCTCTCACCTCTGATGCATGTGAGAAAAGCAGTCAGTGGCTTTGGAAAGAAAGTTGTGTGAGTACTGGTGTGAGAAAGCCAGGAAACACATGGGTGCGTCACTGACTGCCATGATCTGACCTAAGCTGTTAAAATGGCGTTAACCTCCAATACAAAACCACTTTGATCTGCCAAAACCTCACTATAATGCTAATTGTTATAATGCAGTTTGGATATACCACAAATTATTGAAATATGCATCCAAAAAATACTGGGACTATAGGAAGAAAAAAGGCCAAACTTGGTAATATTTCAAAACTCTACATTTTTACTTGGATAAAAGAGTTGCTAAGCAAACATAATTATGGTTTTCTGTGAAACCCAGCTATGGGTGCTTTACAGAGGTTGATGCATACTAGAATTTGGTAAACTAAAGCTGTCAAATATCAGAATTCTATCACAGTCACAATGTACAGTCACAAAGCAAGTTTTCCTTGACTGCTATTGTAATAGATCCAGAAATAAGAATATTTATGGTGAGTGAAACAGTTGACAAAACTTGTGACAATAGGCACAAACCTGAACGAAGTTTGTCTGTACGTAATGATGAAAAAATCAATTGGTGCTGTCCAAAGTAGTTTTTGACTTTTACCAAATGACAAAACTTTAGACTTGTTCGAAATAAAAGCATGTGTAGACAAAAAATTGAATTAGGGACAGTTGATGATGTTTTTCTTTGAAAGAGTAGATAACATTGTGGTTACTAGCATTTTCTCCTTTTCCAACAATGTTTTCAACAGCCTTTTTCCTCAAGGCCATGGAAATACAGGATTTTGTGTTGAAGGTTAAAGACTTTGCAGTTTGAGTAATTTTCTATGGCAACTTTCTGAAATAAAAATTTTTAGCTTGGCTGTTTTTCGAAGAAATATCAAGGTATTGTCATAGTCCTGTCGTTGTCTTTGTCATTATGCAGAACTTTGATATTTATCTGCAATGACTGAAGATATTAACTTCAAACCCAGAGTAGTTGTTGACTATAAGATAAACAAGAAAACATAAAACAGGGGTAGATAATCATCAAAGTATTTTTGACACAGTAATGCCCCTTTTTAATCATAGAATTTTACAAACTTTGACATTTTATGGTATTCTGTCATTACTAAAGATATTTACTTCAAACCTGGACAAGTTGATCACAATTAAAAGGAGAACCCATGTAACAGGAGCAGGTAAGCATTAGAATATTTTTGACACAGTTCTTCCCCTTTTTTAACTTAAAATTTTTATAAACTTTTTTAGCTCACCTGAGCACAAAGTGCTCATGGTGAGCTTTTGTGATCGTGCTGTGTCCAGCGTCCGGCGTCCGTTGTCAACTTGCACACTCTAGAGGCCACATTTTCAGTCCGATACTCATGAAACTTGGTCAGAATGTTTGTCTCGATGATATCTCGGACGAGTTCGAAAATGAGTTATGTCGGGTTAAAAAACTAGGTCACTAGGTCATATCTTAGAAAAACCTTGTGTACGCTCTAGAGGCCACATTTTCAGTCAGATACTCATGAAACTTAGTCAGAATGTTTGTTTCGATGATATCTCGGATGAGTTTGAAAATGAGTCATGTTGGGTCAAAAACTAGGTCACTAGGTCAAATCTTGGAAAAACCTTGTGTACACTCTAGAGGCCACATTTTCTGTCCAATACACATGAAACTTAGTCAGAATGTTTGTCTCGAAGTCAGAATGTTTGTCTCGATGATACCTTGGATGAGTTTGAAAATGGGTCATGTCGGGTCAAAAACTAGGTCACCAGGTCAAATCTTAGAAAAACCTTGTGTACGCTGTAGAGGCCACATTTTCTGTCCAATACTCCTGAAAGTTGGTCAGAATGTTTGTCTTGATGACATCTCGGATGAATTTGAAACTGGGCCATGTCGGGTCAAAAACTGGGTCACTAGGTCAAATCTTAGAAAAACCTTGTGTACGCTCTAGAGGCCACATTTTCTGTCCAATACTCTTGAAATTTGGTCAGAATGTTTGTCTTGATGATATCTCGTACGAGTTTGAAAATGGGCCATGTGGGGTCAAAAACTAGGTCACTTGGTCAAAGCTTAGAAAAACCTTGTGTACGCTCTAGAGGCCACATTTTCAGTCCAATACTCTTGAAAGTTGGTCAGAATGTTTGTCTTGATGATATCTCTGACAAATTTGAAAATGGGCCATGTTGGGTCAAAAACTAGGTCACTAGGTCAAATCTTAAAAAAACCTTGTGTAAGCTCCAGAAGCCACATTTTCTGTCCAATAGTCTTGAAAGTTGGTTAGAATGTTTGTCTTGATAATATTGCAGACGAGTTTGAAAGTGGGCCATGTGGGGTGAAAAACTAGGTCACAAGGTCAAATCTTAGAAAAACCTTGTGTACTCTCCAGAAGTCACATTTTCAGTCCAATGCTCTTTAAAGTTGGTGAGAATGTTTGTCATGATGATAGCTTGGATGAGTTTGAAAATGGGTCATGTCAGGTCAAAAACTAGGTCACCAGGTTAAATCTTAGAAAAACCTTTTTGTACGCTCTAGAGGCCACATTTTCAGTCCAATAATCTTGAAATTCGGTCAGAATGTTTGTCTTGATAATTTCTTAGACTAGTATGAAAATGGGTCATGTTGGATAGAAAACTAGGTCACAAGGTCAAATCTAGGAAAAACCTTTTGTATTATAATTACAGTCCAATATTCTTTCAACTTTTGTTAGAATGTTTGTCTTGGTGATATCTTGCATGAGTTTGAAAATGGGTCACGTGAAATAAAAAGTAGGTCACCAAGTTTCATCCTTGAAAAACCATGTGTACGCTCTAGAGGCCACATTTTTAGTCCAATAATCTTGAAATTTGCTTTGAATGTTTGTCTTGATAATATCTTAGACTAGTATGAATATGGGTGATGTTGGGTAAAAAACTAGGTCACTAGGTCAAATCTCGGAAAAACCTTTTGTACACCCTTAAGGCCACATTTTCTCTCAAATACTCATGAAAGTTTGTCGGACTGTATGTCTGGATAATTTCTACATGTGAAGTAGGCCGCTGAGACAAAGTCTAGAAAAAGCTTGTGTGCTCTGTAGTGGCCATATTTGTAAGCCCAATACTAATGAGTGTTTGTCAGAGTGTTTGTCTTAATATCTCTGAAGAGATTCGAAATGGGTCATGTTTGATCAAAAGGCTCAGGTGAGCGACTTCAGGGCCATCATGGCCCTCTTGTATAATATTTCTGTCATAACGAAAGATATTTGCTTCAAATTTGGACTAGTTGTTCACTACCATAAGATTGACCCATACCACAGGGGCAGGAAACTATCAAAAATTCTTTGACATAATTATGCCCTGTTTTTGACTTAGAATTTTTACCATTAGCAACTTTAGCCAAGTGTTTAGGCACTTGCATGCAGTGCTCTTGTTTGATGTATTACATTTGATTATTTCACGAAGCTGATGTAAAAAATGTGTTTGTGTTGAAAAAGAAAAAAAAAAAAAATAGAAAAAACCCAGTGGAAAATTAGCTGTTAAAACTGAACTACTCTAGATAAACTTGAGATAAAAGTCTTCATACAGATATGAAAATGTGGGATTGTAATTTAATACATAAGGATCTAAAACTGCAGAAATCTAAGAGACATTATAGACATAAACAACTGCAACATTACAGCTAAACAATCACTAGTTTTTTGTAAAAGAAGAAATAGTTGGCTGCAGGAAGCTAGCAAAATATTTATCAGAGGGGGGATGTAATTATACTGGTTCTTGAAAAAGCAAGTTGCCAAGATCAATCTTGATTTTCTTGAAATTGATACATGAGCCTGTCTGAGCTAGAATTTACCCATAGGGATTTTTCCTCAAGGTCCTCTGTCACTGTAACACTGTTCAATTTGATGTTCAGTTGAGGTGAATCTGTAAAACCTGCTTGTTGTACAGGCTGTATTTCATTAAAGTGCAACTTGGGTACTTTACAAGTGACACATATTAAACAAAAGAAGAAAAAAAGAGAGAGATATGGTGTAAGGAAGCAGTTCTTTCCTTTACCATGACAGACTTGGATAACATATCAAACCCAGGAGGGTTGTAATTTTAAATTTTAAGAGTAGCGGCCTGATTACCCGTGACATTTTGTCTTCTAATTTTAAATTGGAATTAAATTTAGAATGGTTTGTGCATTATGGCCCCCTTGTCACCAATACAAATTTCAAATATCCTTACCTATCACAATAAAACTAGAATCTACCTCTGCCAGCATTGAATTTTTGCAGTAGATTTGGTTCAAATGATGGTTGTTTCCTTTGAAAGTGTTGAAGATTACATTGTGGGGAGAGGTTTTTTCCAGCATTTTTTACCTTTTCCACATGATTTTCAAGGCTTTTTTCACATGGTAAAAACACTGATTTCATGACCATGATGTTTTAGGATTTGAATATTTTACTTGAAGAAACTGCTGTAAAATGATCTAATATTAAATGTGGGACATCGATCATAAGCTCTTAAACCTTTAAGCAGCATACAATTATATTTATGGACAAAATATTTCTTGCATAGTGATTTTATCCTTTTTGTCAGGAACAACATGATATTTATGTGATGCTTATTGAAATCAGAAAACATCAGAATTATAGCCTTTTTTTTTTTGTGTGTGAAAAAAAAAAACAACTTTTCTTCCTCAAGTTAGATTCCATTTCATTTATAAAAGTAGAGAGGACCTGCCTTGCACATTTATTTGTCACATAATCAAACAAGCGTCATTGGGAGTCATGTTAAGTTTTGTCCAAAGCCTTGGATCACCAAGGTGTACTAAACAGCTAGTGCAGATATCTGTCTGGAGCTTATACAAATTGAACACACAATGCAGAGTATTAAAGACTCGAAAGAAAGAATGCTTTTGAAAATATTGTGGGAAAGAGAGAAAATGCTGGTAACCTGAGCATTTCTCTGTTTCCCACGTTTTCTTTTTGATTAAAGTTTAAAATCATCATTTGAGCTACTTTTATTTTGTTGTCTGCACATGCTTGCAGTATGGTCAAGTCTAAACTTTTGTTGTGTCAGGTAAAGAGATAAAGACAGAAGTCCATTATTACAGCACAGAATAGGTGTTATAACTTTTCTGTTTTATAATTTGGAATTTTTGTAATGGATTTTTGGAATGCAATACATTTTGTGTAAGATTTGATGGTTGGATCTTTAAAAGGTAGCACACTTTAGCAACATTTCTGATTTTTTTCTATACATTGGTCTAATTTTGTTTTTTAATCATCATACATTATGCATTGAAAGTCAGATGTGTTTTCTTAATGTGGACTTACCCAGTTTGTCATAGGCTTGACAAGGTAGCACACTTAAGCTTCATTTACTTTTTTTGTGGTATTTGTCAAAGACAATACCACTATGAGTTCAATATTGAATTTTGAAGACCATGTATCGTATTTTGTTTAAAGCCGAAGGAAATAAACCCAATTAAACTTCTCAGGCAAATGAGTTTTTCGGTGGCACTCATATATGTAATTGGAAATGGCGTGTTAAAATACACTGGGTGAGACCATCGATCGTAGAAATACTAATTTTTTATTGAAAATGGCCTCACTCGCTCATAGCCTTCTATTTGCGCAATGATACAAAATTTGTCTACCGATCACTTGGTCCTGGGCTTTTTCGTTCCCAAACCAGTTCGTCCCATGGCTTGTTCATCCCATGATTGCGTGTTACTCCATTTGATTGGGCATGAATATTTAAAGATTGAAATAATTGATTGTAATCTTGGGAATTAAATGTTAACGGCCAAAGATATTTCAAAATCATAGTTTTCAGGTACAAACTTAATTTTATTCAATATATTCACATGATTTCTCTCTCTATTATCCATCATGCATCCTACTGTCAAGGGACGTTACTCCTGACTCCTCCTAATGATCAAAGGGAGACCACCAATACACAAATAATCCTAACTTTGTCAAGAGTACTCTCCCTTCAACCAAAAATGTATTCATTTGCTTAGTAGGTTGACTTTCAAGCCAATATTTGAATAATATTTCTCTCTTTCTTTCAAATTATTAATTCCACACAATGGCTTCCTTGACAAATACCACTTCAGCGTTCTCAGCGCTTTGATTTGAATATCTGATTTTTTTCTATACATTGGCCAAATTTTCTTTTTTAATCGTCATACATTATGCATTGAAAGTCAGATGTGTTTGCTTAATGTGGACTTACCCTGTTTGTCATAGGGAGGCCTGACAAGGTAAAGAAATTCTTTGGAAAATGTGTGAATTTTCTTATTTCATCAGCCTGATTTTTTTCTTAGACTCATCCTAAAAATATTTTCATTCTTTGTATTTTGCAGTGTAATTGTATGCTCCCTTAAGAAGTACCAGACAAAATTGATCTTGTATGACAGTAAGACAGAAAACGGCCAGGAAGACCAAAATCAGCAGTCATTAAAGCGGGAAGGTAATACAGGCAATTTACTTGGGCAGTGCTTAATCAAGCTAGAGGTCATACAAGTTTAAGGTTGATTAACAGTATTAAGGGGAAGGAAATTCTCAAACTACTGGATGAAAATTGATTGATGAAGCACGCACAATTGTGGCCAGGGTTCCTCTGTTTTCCTTGGAAAAGTCAGCTTTGACAGAATTCCATTATATCCCTTTACAAAATGTTTCCACATTTTTATGACTACAAAGTCAAAAGCTTTTGTAAACTGTGGAAACAGGAGAAGGTGCTGGTTTCCAGCATTTTATCATACTCTCACGATATTTTCTACATTTTCAAAGACAAATTTCTGAGAGCCACAATTAGTTTGTTATCTACAAAATCTGATACTTTCAGTATGGAGAAGGGTAAAGAGATAACAAGTGTCTCGTACACTTGTTGTTGTGGACATTTTTTCAGGCCTACGCTTTTTCTTTGAATGGTTTGTCCTGATGAAAGCTTTTTATACGCCCATCAAAGACAGGACGTATTATGGGATCACCCATGGCATCCGGGCGGTTGGGTGGGTGGGCAGCGTCCAGTTCTTTGTCCGGAGCATAACTCTGTGATCTTCAGTCCGATTGACTTAAAACTTGGTATTTGTGTTTGTTGCAATAATACGGAGTGCAGTGCAAAAGAACCATAACTCTACCTCATGCTGTCTGAGTTATTTCCCTTTGATCGTCATTTTTACAGCATTTTCTGCTTGTCCGGAGCATAACTTTGTCATCTCTAGTCTGAACATCTTCAAATTTGGTATGCATGATTGTTGAAAAATTACAGAGTGCAGTGCACAAGAACCATAATGCTTCCTAGCACGAATTTTGAGTTATTCCCCCTTTGATCTTCATTTTTATAGCATTTCTTGCTTTCCGGAGCATAACTTTGTCATCTTAAGTAGGAATGACTTGAAATATGGTATGCTTATTTGTTGCAAACTTGGAAGTGCAGTGTGCAAAAATTGTAACTCTACCTCGTGCTGTCTTTGAGTTATTTCCCTTTGATTGTCATTTTTACAGCATTTAGTGCTTGTCCAGAATATAACTTTGTCATCTCAAGTCAGAACGACTTCAAACTTGGTATGCATGTTTGTTGCAATATTACGGAGTACAGTGCGCAATAACAATAACTCTACCTAACGCGGATTTTGAGTAATTCCACTTTGATCTTCATTTTTTACAGTTCAGTTCTTTGTCCGAAGCTTAACTTTGTCATCTTCAGTCCGATTGACTTGAAACTTGGCTTTTGTGTTTGTTGCAATAATACGGAGTGCAGTGCGAAAGAACCATAACTGTACCTCATGCTGTCTGAGTTATTTCCCTTTGATCGTCATTCTTACAGCATTTTCTGCTTGTCTGGAATATAACTTTGTCATCTCTGGTCTGAACATCTTCAAATTCGTATGCATGATTGTTGAAAAATTACGGAGTGCAGTGCAGAAGAACCATAACTCTTCCTAGCACGAATTTTGAGTTATTCCCCTTAGATCTTCATTTTTATTGCATTTCTTGCTTGTCTGGAGTATAACTTTGTCATCTTATGTAGGGATGACTTGGAATATGGTATGCTTATTTGTTGCAATATTTGGAAGTGCAATGCGCAAGAATTGTAACTCTACCTTGTGCTGTCTTTGAGTTATTTCCCTTTGATTGTCATTTTTACAGCATTTAGTGCTTGTCCGGAATAATAACTTTGTCATCTCAAGTCAGAATGACTTCAAACTTGGTATGCATGTTTGTTGCAATATTACGGAGTACAGAGTGCAAGAACAATAAGTCTACCTAACGCAGATTTTGAGTAATTCCACTTTGATCTTCATTTTTAGCTCCACTGGCCGAAGGCCAGAGAGCTATTGTCATGGCGTTGTGTCCGTCGTGCGTCCGTCCGTCTGTCCGTCCATCCGTCCGTCCGTTCGTCCGTGCGTGCGTCCGTAAACTTTTTCTTTAAAAAACTTCTCCTCAGAAACTATTGACTGGATTTTTACCAAATTTCACAGGAATGTTCCTTTGGTGGTCCTCTTTCAAATTCCTTCAAGTAATTGTGTTCCATGAAGAATTCTGGTTGCCATGGCAACCAAAGTAAAAAACCTTTAAAAATCTTCTCCTCCCAAACCGCTATTTGGATAGCATTATTATTTTGCAGAAATGTTCCGTAGATACAGGTTTACAGAATTCCTTAAAAAAAAAAAGATCTGTCAAAAAACATGGCTTTTATGGGAGACTCATTTTCCTTTTATGGTATAAAGTAAAATCTTTGAAAAATTTCTTCTCTAAAACTATTCATTGGATTTCATTGTTGTTTTGCAGGTAAGTTCCTATGGTGGTTGTCTACAAATTGTTTCTTCAGTGAGCTAAAATGCAGGATTGAATGATAATTGTTAAAAACTTCCTTTCGCCATTATAGAAATATCAGGCCTGTGGAGCGATACAGGCGCTCAAGCGCCTCTAGTTTTTACAGCTTTTCATGCTTCTCTACAATATAACTTTGTCTTTTCATGTTGGAATGACCTGAAACTTTATATGCATGTTTCCTTAACATTAGAGGAGACATTCATGCCTATTTCAATCACTTACATGATTTTTGCTGCACTACTATTTTCCTCTACCTGCCTTTTACGATTATTATCCCCCCTCGACAACTGGTGGTGGGATGGGTGTATCTTGCGACAATTTGCTGCTCTTGTTAATTCATTGTTTTTGTCTCTGTAATAAAATATGTACACCTGTATAGCACTAAATAGCCTCTGAAAATATTGTAAAAAGGGAAACTGTTTACTTTGTATAATTTCTCCTAACAAACCGTTTTGACATGGGTCTATATTTGAAGATCTTTTTCAGATAAATTGGAGTTTTTATCTAGCTGTCATTTTCAGCTTAGTATTCAGACTATCTTTCAATTTTTAGTTTATTAAACACAAAATGCTCAAGATCAGCTCACTTTGTGCCATGTATGTGTTTTACTGTCAACAGTTAACTTGTTAAAGCTACATCTATTTTCCAGTTCAATTTTGGATTAAACTCTCTATCAATGTTTTTCTCATCAAATTCAGGCTTTCTCTTGGGAACTGATCTTGTCCTTCATGTTCTTCAGTGGTAACAGAAGTTCTTTAACTCTACCAGACAACAAAATTTTAAACTCAGCAATAGTAATCAAAGTGCTGTTGGCACAGTAATCGTTCCACAACTAATAACCACACTGGTTTGAAAATCATCATTCAAGTGGTAGTTTGAATTATGTATGGGATAAAGAAGCCCATGTTATATTGCCTTTTATCCTGAATTGGAACCCTGACAATGGATTAAGAAATCCATTCTTACTCTTGCAAAGGACTATTTGGAAAATATCTTGATTCAGTAATAAACTGGTTGATTTATTGATACATCTAGTTTTGTTTTAGGCGGCTTTCAATATTTCTTCAGCCATATCATGGCAAAAGCCTACTTATTCATGTGTCATGGATTTCACTTGTACTAGGTTAGGGTTCTGAGGTGTCGTGCCCAACGACACTCCTCAAAACACACCTTACAACTGAGCCACATTGGACCCCTTTTTGAATTGCCTTTTACAAGTTAATAGTTGAATGGATAAGTAAACTTATGGATTTGTCAGTTGTCAGCAATAGAATGTTAAAGATACGAGACAATTCTGATGAGCAGTACCTATTATCAAGCTTTAAATATCACCATTCATGAATAACAGTACCTACCAACCTTTTATTTGGGTGAAAAAAAAAAAAGAAATTCTGTTCTGTAACTTTGGTACCTTGGTAATTGTACTGTAACATATTGTCAGACTCATAATGATATTCATACTTTGAATAAGTCATATAAATTATGCCTGCACTTCTGAATCACTTAATTTTGGTAGTTAGTGGGCCTTTTATTTTTCCATTTTTAACTAGCCATTGTATTTATCTTGACAAATTGTCCCACATAATATATTTTGGATGGTTAAATCATCCTGGGTCAAATGGTCTGGGCCAAAATGTCTGCTGGCCAAATTCTACTACCCTTCTTTCAAAGTATGTGGATCCCATTAACTTTTTACCGAGGAACAAAATTTTAAACTTGTTCGAAAGCATATGATTGCAAATGATTAAATAAATGTAGCCCAAATGATGATTTGAATAGTTGAAAGGGTAGAAGGGTTTTTGACCCTTAGAGCGCTGAAATAATGAAATGGACATGTTAAGCTTGGAAAAGCAGCCTGAATATTGCAGGGCCAATGTTGCTGTCTTGACTGGAATATCACAGCAAGGCTGGCATGACAGATCCAAGATCTGACTGCTTGTTCTGTGCAGCCTGGTGTAAATCTACACTCACAGCAAAGGCAACATAAGTTGTTTTATTGATTGTATCGCGTTTTATGGCAATTTCAGCATTATTTAAGTTACTAGTATATCGCAGCAGCCAGTGCACCTATCCATGTTTTTCTGAAATTTTCTTTTACCAGTACTCCTTACAATATTTTTTCGAAGCCTCTGGCAGCTGTACCACTTAATCATCGCCAAAGCAATGGTCAGCGGTGGGGCCGAAATGAATCCTGTCGCAATGACTATCATCATTCCTTAGAAAGAAATTGGCCAGGCTGGGGATCGAACCAGCAACTCCCTGTTCTCCAGTAATGTACACAACCAACTTAGCTACCGTGGCTCGGCCAACATAAGTTGTGCTTGGCACTCTAGGAAAAAAAACCTTAGAAGAGATTCATGCTCCAAAGCTTTTTCCTAGTCCCTAGATTCAGACATGGAGAACATGACACAAAGTGAGCGTATCTGTGTTCCTATTTGAGTTTTTTTTTTTCCTTGGTACAAAAGCTCCATTTTCACTACCAAATAACAAAATTTTGAAAATGTTTTGGGAAAAAAAGAAAATGCTGGTCACATGCAGTTTTTCCAACTATATTTTAAAAGCCCCACAGGATTGTTTGGTCAAGGGTCAACAGACTGACTAAAGTCTTTAGAATTTCATCAAGAAGAAAGATGTTAATGACCGTGTAAAATGGTAGTGCCGTGGCTGGAAGGTGAGGGAGGGGCGCTATGAAAGCAATTTAATACATCCTACACTTAAAGATATGTAATCAGCTGCCAGGGCCCGTTTTACTAAGGTAGTTACGAACAATATTTTCGTAAGTTTTTAAATAACTCTAGAGAAAATGCGTAAGTGCATTTTACTAAACAAGTTATAAACTGATTTGAGCATAAGATTTTGCTTAACTTTACGAACAAAAACCAATGTAAGTGAAAAGATGTGAAAATTCATACGCAAATCTTAGTAAAACAGGGCCCTGCTGATCTTTGCTGGTCAGTCTAAATAGACAGTCTAATTACTAAGGTTGCAAACGTGGGATCACCAGTCCATACGAATATGTTTGCGTACGCGATTGCCTCTCTGCTAAGGTCATAACCCTTACACAACTCTTCATCCCTTTACCCTCACAGCTTTACACTTTTCGTTTGGCTAACATTAAACAACCCATGACCAATAAATGTCTTAAACTTTCGGATGTTACGAGTTACATTTATTTCAGTTTACTCTAAATCAGTACAATCTAAATTTTCAAATTCTTTGACAGTAATGTTTCCTTACAAAATCCTTTCTGCTGCAATTTTATCTTTGCTTAAAACCCTAATTGACCTATCATCTTTTAATCACCTGCTACATGTATGAACAGCACTCATCACAAATCGGCGGATCCAGTAACTACGCATATCTTGATCAATGGATCACTCGAAATTTGCTGAATAATATTGACAGCAGACGACTAGGAAATGTGTTTACATAACCCGATACCCTTGATTCGTCCTCATTTCATTCATACATTTGTTAATTATCACTGACCCCATCTCTGATAATTGTTTTGAAAGTGAAACACAACAAATTTCCTAGTTTTTGCTGGCCAGAGATTTTGATAATACTGGTATAATGACATAATTCAATGCTAAACAAATTATAACCGCCATTTATTGCACAACTAAAAAGTTAAGTAAGGGATTACTTGATGCCTTAGCGGCCTGTTTACCAGTGTTTAATTCTTGTGCTCATCTGGGTCAAAAGTAGTTTTTGTAATAAGGTCACCACAGCCAGATTAAGTGTTGAAACAATGTAGGTGAACGCTGTTATGTGTTGCAGTTACATCAGTTTGCTCTCAATGGACGGGTTTCCAAAATTTGTGGTCTCTCTAATTGTCCAGCTAAAGCCAACTGATTAAAAATCATAAATTTTGCAGACTACACAATTTTTATGTCCCTCAAATGATGGAATTCATCCTAGTTTGTTCCTTTCTCCTTTTTCATAAGCCTTTGACTTCTTCAGGGTTGTTAGAATAAAGATTGTATGGTAAGAGACAAAATTCCATAATTTGAGCTATATTTCTTTTGTTGCCTGCAAGTGCTTTCAATTCAAAAAAGTCTAAAATTTTGTCGTCTAGCAAAGATATAAGGATTCAAGTTAGTTACAGTTTACTCTGTACCAAACAGCAAACTTTCAGACTTAACTAAATGGAAAGCATTTTCAGACAACAGATTAAATGTGATTCAAATGATGGAATTTGTCTATGAGAGGATAGATAACATTGTGAGATAAGGAGAAAATGCTGAAAACCAGCATGGACAGATTCAGTTATTTGAGGGACATAAAATTTGTAGTATGTTGAATTAATGGTTTTTTTTTCTATGACCGAGTGAATTGTGCCTGGTACAGAGGTAAAGTACTTTTGTTAATTCTGAAGACAGTAAAGGACAAAATCAGACTTATTAAGGGGGCATACAATTCATATAATAAGATTGTGAAAAAAGAAAACTTAACCCTTTACCACATGGCAAAAATGTAGACTTGTCCAAATTGAAAGCATTTGCAGACAACAGTATTAATGTGGTTCAAATGATGGAATTTGTTTCTAATAGGGTAGAAAACATTGTGAGAAAAGGAGAAAATGCTGGTTACCAGCCTTTTTAGCTCACCTGAGCACGAAGTGCTCAAGGTGAGCTATTGTGATCGGTCAATGTCCGTCGTCCGTCTGTCCGTCCGTCCATCCGTCCGTCCGTCAGTCCGTTCACAATTACAAAAAAATCTTCTCCTCCTAAACCGCCAATCAGATTTCAATGAAACTTCACAGAAATGATCCTTAGGTGATTCACTTTCAGAATACTTCAAAGATTTGAATTCCGTGAAGAACTCTGGTTGCCATGGCAACCAAAAGAAAAAACTTTAAAAATCTTCTTGTCTCAAACTGTAAGGGCTAGAGCTTTCATATTTGGCATGTAGCATCATTTAGTGGCCCTTTACCAAAATACTTCAAATTATGGCCCTAGTGTGGAAATTGGCCCTATGCTGTGGGTTCTCGGATTTCACATAGAGATAAAGAAGGAAATCTTTAAAAATCTCCTTGTCCCAAACTGTAAGGGCTAGAGCTTTCATATTTGGCATGTAGCATCATCTAGTGGCCTTTTACCAAAATACTTCAAATTATGGCCCTAGTGTCGAATTTGGCCCTATGTTGTGGGTTCTCAGATTTCACATAGAGATAAAGAAGGAAATCTTTAAAAATCTCCTTGTCCCAAACCGTAAGGGCTAGAGCTTTCATATTTGGCATGTAGCATCATCTAGTGGCCCTTTACCAAAATACTTCAAATTTTGGCCATAGTATGGAAATTGGCCCTATGTTGTGGGTTCTTGGATTTCACATAGAGATAAAGAAGGAAATCTTTAAAAATCTTCGTTTTGTTTACTCTCTAGCATCTACAAATATCAACCAATCAGCACCAAACTTGGTCAAAATATATATGACCATAAGATCTCGGATGAGTTCGATTATGGGTCTAATCGGACCAGAACAACTGGAGTTATTTGTCTTTGAATTAGAAAAATTGCTATATTTGCATTTGTTTACACTCTAGCATCTACAATTTTTAACCAATCAGCACTAAACGTGGTCAAAATATAAATGACTATAGGATCTTGGATGAGTTTGATTGTGGGTGTAATCTGATCTGAACGACTGGAGTTATTTGCCCTTGAATTAGACAAATTGCTATATTTGACTTTGTTTACACTCTAGCATCTACAATTATCAACCAATCGGCACCAAACTTGGTCAAAATATATATGACCATAAGATCTCGGATGAGACAGGATATGGGTCTAATCGGACCAGAACAACTGGAGTTATAATCGGACTGGAACGACTGGAGTTATTTGCCCTTGAATTAGAAAGTTCTTTAGAATAGTTCTTTGTCCGGAGCATAACTTTGTCATCTCCAGTCCGATTGACTTGAAACTTGGCATTTGTGTTTGTTGCAATAATACGGAGTGCAGTGTGAAAGAACCATAACTCCACCTCGTACTGTCTATGAGTTATTTCCCTTTGATCAACATTTTTACAGCATTTTCTGCTCGTCTGGAATATAAATTTGTCATCTCCAGCCTGAACATCTTCAAATTTGGTATGCATGATTGTTGAAAATTACGGAGTGCAGTGCAGAAGAACCATAACTCTTCCTAGCATGAATTTTGAGTTATTCCCCCTTTGACCTTCATTTTTATTGCATTTCTTGCTTGTCCGGAGCAAAACTTTGTCATCTTAAGTAGGAATGACTTGAAATTTGGTATGCTTATTTGTTGCAATATTTGGAAGTGCAGTGCACAAGAATTGTAACTCTACCTCATGCTGTCTTTGAGTTATTTCCCTTTGAATGTCATTTTTACAGCATTTAGTGCTTGTCCGGAATATAACTTTGTCATCTCAAGTCAGAATGACTTCAAACTTGGTATGCATGTTTGTTGCAATATTACCGAGGCCTAAAAAAAAAATCTGTGTTTCGGGTTTCAGTCCTAGATGCAGTAGGTAGGGTCGGTCAGGAAAAAAAATTTTTTTTCCAGTTTTATTTTTTTTTTTATACATGGACCATGTCAAGATTTCAAAAATAGAGATTTTAGCTTCCACTTATTATTGTTTTATACAGAAATTTGTGTAAATTCACTTTTTTAAATTTATTATTAAAGATGTAAAGAGAGTTTTAAGTGTCTCTGATCAGACGATGCCAAAATGGCCTTTGTTGTGTCATTGGTTTTCGCGTTTTTTTCCAGCGCTCTTTTATGAATGCCAATTAATTTTTGAGGAGTATTACCTCATAATTTGTCTTGAATTTGTCAATTATGGTAGCAGGTAACATTCAAACCTATCACTTTACACCAGATAAGTGGACCAACATCTATATCACGTTTTCATAATTGACTCGCCAGGTTCACGAGCTGTGATAAACAGAGCAGCGCGTGTTTTTCACATTTGTTACTGAATGTGTTTATTAAAGCCATTATTCTGCCGCATGCACGTGAGCTAGACTATTTCATATGGAGCTTTAGCCGATAATCACATGCACCAGATTGACTCTAAGAAAGATAATTTTTTAGCGTCAAAAACGTTCATTTCAACTTTCCAAGCGTCAAAACCCGGAGTCATTGGTCATATGAAAATGCTGCACTTTCGCTACTCTCTTGTAGTTGTTGACAGCAGGAGGCAAGTTTTAGTCCCAGGGAAGGGACGCTTGAAATCATACAGTGTGATACAATCTTATCGGCTTTTATACCCCTTAATTTGCCTAAATGTTGCGATACCAGATAAAGACCCGTGCCTAGATTTTTTTTTAATTCCTAATTTTTCAATTTTTAGCTCCACTGGCCGAAGGCCAGAGAGCTATTGTCATGGTGTTGTGTCCATCGTGCGTCCGTCCGTCCGTCCGTTCGTCCGTCCGTCCGTCCGTCCGTCCGTCCGTTCGTCCGTGCGTGCGTCCGTAAACTTTTTCTTTAAAAAACTTCTCCTCAGAAACTATTGACTGGATTTTTACCAGATTTCACAGGAATGTTCCTTTGGTGGTCCTCTTTCAAATTCCTTCAAATAATTGTGTTCCATGAAGAATTCTGGTTGCCATGGCAACCAAAGTAAAAAACCTTTAAAAATCTTCTCCTCCCAAACCGCTATTTGGATAGCATTATTATTTTGCAGGAATGTTCCTTAGATACAGGTTTACAGAATTCCTTTAAAAAAAAAAAGATCTGTCAAAAAACATGGCTTTTATGGGAGACTCATTTTCCTTTTATGGTATAAAGTAAAATCTTTGAAAAATTTCTTCTCTAAAACTATTCATTGGATTTCATTGTTGTTTTGCAGGTAAGTTCCTATGGTGGTTGTCTTCGGCCAGCAAGCTATTGTCATGGCGTTGTGTCCGTCGTGCGTCAGTCCGTTCGTCCGTCCGTCCGTCCGTCCGTTCGTCCGTGCGTGCGTCCGTAAACTTTTTCTTTAAAAAACTTCTCCTCAGAAACTATTGACTGGATTTTTACCAGATTTCACAGGAATGTTCCTTTGGTGGTCCTCTTTCAAATTCCTTCAAATAATTGTGTTCCATGAAGAATTCTGGTTGCCATGGCAACCAAAGTAAAAAACCTTTAAAAATCTTCTCCTCCCAAACCGCTATTTGGATAGCATTATTATTTTGCAGGAATGTTCCTTAGATACAGGTTTACAGAATTCCTTAAAAAAGAAAAGATCTGTCAAAAAACATGGCTTTTATGGGAGACTCATTTTCCTTTTATGGTATAAAGTAAAATCTTTGAAAAATTTCTTCTCTAAAACTATTCATTGGATTTCATTGTTGTTTTGCAGGTAAGTTCCTATGGTGGTTGTCTACCAAATTGTTTCTTCAGTGAGCTAAAATGCAGGATTGAATGATAATTGTTAAAAACTTCCTTTCGCCATTATAGAAATATCAGGCCTGTGGAGCGATACAGGCGCTCAAACGCCTCTAGTTGTAAATTGGCTACCTCAACCGGGTGGCTATCGCATATCATATTGGTTATACAACGAGAACTATGTCAGTTTTTTTCTTTAATGCAAAACTGGCAGCCTGTTCGGCCGTCGCTAAATACATATGGATTTGTAGACCGACCAGTTTTGGAGCAGTACCTCTTTCTGAACCCGAAATGATATCCCACTTTCCTTGCGAACTATAAAGTGAATGACGTCACCATTTTGTGTCAACTGCTTGTTTGAATGTAAATAACGGAGTAACCACTGTTAATTTACGAAATGCAACAAAAGCAGACAGTATGCATGTTTCTAAAGGAAAGATCAGTTTTATTGACAAATTTCTTATTACCATTTTAAACTCGATACGTGCCCAATTTAAATTCTCCGTTTAAAGTTCAAGTTTAATCCTGAAAAGTTCCCAACATGTGACATAGTGTAGATGCCAAAAAGTCACATAACCATACTGGAATAATGTGACAAGATTCTGATCTATATTTAGATCAGAGAATTTCGTGACCTATTTTGTTCTGTCACTTATGACTGAACAATTTTTCCAGAACACTCGCTGCTACTGAGAGTACAACCCTTTTATAAAGACACTCAATATTTTCAGATACTTTATGAGATAAGTTTTTGAAAAATTCCTAATCTGTCCTCAAAGGTGCATGTAAACTGATAGAAGGCACCAAAAGGTCTTAATTTTAGCTATTCAGGTATTGTAGAGCTACTGTAAAGAAAGGGCCGATGGCCGCCTTGACTTTTATCTGTCCCTTTCATTGCGCTTCAGAAACTGAAGACAGTTGACTTAGAACTGGTCATTTATGCTGTTCAGAACAGTTCATTCTCGTGACAGTTAACATTTTAGTTGAGTTTGGTGCACACGATGTTTTTCAGTTCCTTAATACATGTTCATGAACTGTTCTATAGATAGTGAAGGCCACGAAATGAGAGCACTAAATTTCGTGCGTGATTCCCGAGTTTGCAGATGGGGCGTGGCAAAGTTGACATTTGATTGATTGGCATTTTATGGCATGTACGCATGTTTGGTATGTAACTAGACAAAACCTAGTTTGTTATCGATCTTCGTATCAACTCTTTTGGACGGCTACGGGACATACAACAGGTGTTAGTATATTTCAATGCAGACGAGTGACAGGGAACGAAATTGCAAAAGCCAAAAAGTACCGAGATGTACCTTGATCGCACCTAACAATTTTTTTTTTTCGATCGTAGTGGAAAAAAAGTTTAGGGTCGGCAGCATTTTTCTAGGTAGGGTCGGGAAACCCGAAACACAGGTATTTTTTTTTTAGGCCCGAGTACAGTGCACATGAACAATAACTCTACCTAGCATGGATTTTGAGTAATTCCACTCCGATCTTCATTTTTACGGTATTTCTTGCTTGTCTGGAACGGAACTTTGAAGTCTCAAGTCAAATTGACTAGAGACTTGGTAAACATGTTTGTTGCATTACCTGCCCTTTGCAATTATTATACCTCCTTGACAACTGGCAATGAGACGGGCATATCTTGCGACAATTTGCTGCTCTTGTTTCATTATCATTTGGCCTTGAACCTCGATATTTGGTATTTATCTTTATTTTAGACCTTTACTGCTTAGTACTCAGGTGAGCAATATAGGACCATCATGGTCCTCTTGTTTCCTTTTCCCACAATGTTTTCAAAAGGCCTTTTCCCCAGGGTCATTAAAACACTGGATGGTATGGTAAAGGGTTAAAGTCACTTTTCAGAAATGGATGAAGCTTCACTTTGTTCTTTCTGAAGGATATTATCTGCAGTAAAAGTCTATAAAAGAATCAGGCTCATTAATCCATTACCACACAATCCCAACTGTTAACAACCCTGAGGAAGAAACCTTTTGAAAACATTGTGGGAAAAGGAGAAAATGCTGGTAACCAGCATTTTCTCCTTTTACCACAATGTTTTCTAACCTTTCACAGAGAAATTCTGTTATTGTTGACATAATTATTATGTTATCAGCAAATGCTTCCCATTTGAACCAGAATAGAATTTTTTGTTTGGTAAAGAGTTAAAAAGAACAAGACCTGTTATCAGAAAGCATGATTCACCTGGAAGAGGTGGCAGTGCCTTGAAACAGTAACAGGGTCCTTGTCTAAGACAAAAGACCCAACACGGAGTCCAATGCCAGGATTTGTGCAATAGTGTATCCTGGACTTATCCTGGACTTCATTCAGGAAATCATTTGTGACCCTGACCTTCAGGCCACAGGCATAGGTAGAGGTATAGCTGAATAAAACTGGATCTATGTCCATTATTGATATAACTATGAGCCAAATCAATCACTCAGCCTGGAAAATAAGAGCTGTAGAAAAACTTGCAATGAAGTTTCAAAAGTTGTGACCTTGACCCTAAGATAATGGGTGTGGGCATAGCTAGGGTATTGTTCAATGAACTTTGGACCTGTTTCTGTCATGAAGCCAAACATGATTCAAGTCTACCATTTAGTGTGGAAAATATGATCTCTTATAAACTTTAAAGGTGAAACTTTGATGTAAAATAAGTCTAAGACCTTGACCATAAAATTATGGGTATGGGTAGGGGTGAAACTATGGACCTATAGTATCACCATAATGAATATGAACTAAATCAGTCGTTTGGTCTACTTTGTTTGTTTGAAAGGTGATTTACGCTGCTTTCAACATTATTTCAGTCATATCATGGCAACAGCTCACATATTCATGTATTTCCTGGGTTTCACCAGTACTAGGCTGGGGCTCTTAAGTGTCTTGCCCAAGGACACTTCTTTGAAAATGCAAGTGGATCAAGTGAGGCTCGAACCTGGAGCCTCCAGGTCATGAGTCCTACACTTTACCACTGAGCCACAGGACCCCTCATTTGGTCTTGAAAATAGGAGCTCTGGAAGAACTTTATCATGAAATCTCAAAATATTTGAACTTGACCCTAAGATGTGGGCATGGATATGGCTAGGGTGTTGCTCATTAAAACTAAAATGGACCTGTAAGTCATCAAGCTAAATATGACCCAATCCATATAACTAAATCCATCATTTAGCATGGAAAATATGAGCTGATAAAAACCTTAAGGTAAAATTTGATGTAAAATATCAGTCTATGACATTGACCTTAAGATCGGGGATGTGGTCAGTGCTGAAAGAAACTTTGGACCTGTATCCCATCATCATACCAAATACAAACCAAATCCACCATGCTTTGGAAACTGTGAACTCTTAAAAAACTTTAACTTAAATGTGGACTCCAACGCTGGCCCTTGGGTTAGTGCAATAAGTAGTTTCCAGAATTTTCTAATTTTCCCATTTTGTTTTCTAATGGTCTCTTTCTTAAGGTCATTAAAACCTTGGATTCTGTGTTAAAGGATTTAGAACACCAAAAAAGGAAATGAGATTGGGAAATATTTGAAGATTGAAGTGTCAGATACATAGATTTCAAAGGAATAGCCTGTAATTATTTTGTCAAAGAAAGGCAGCCTTAACAGTGTATGGGAAAATTGGCTCTTTCTAGTGAAGATTCTTCTTTTTAACCCTTTACCTCTCAATCCTGTGTTTTACCAAACCTAAGGAAGAAGGCTTTTGAGAACATTGTGGGAAAAGGAGAAAATACTGGTAACAGATTTTATCCCTTTTCCACAATGTTTTCTACCCTTTCTTTAAAAATGATTCATCACTGAATAAAAAAAGGCAATAGCTTGCAAACCATCAGAGGAAAGACAAATGAATTGAAAATTATTTTTCGGAACTATTTCCTTAAACCATTACCACACAACCACAACTTTTTATGACCGTGAAAATGAAGTTTTTTGAACATATTGTTGGAAAGCAGAAAATGCTGTTCTCTTTTCCCACCATGTTTTCTGCCCTTTCACAGAAAGTCTCATTATTTGAACCACATAATACTTGTCCTTTGCATAATGCTTTCAATTTGGACATGTCTTAAATTTTGTTGTGTGGTAAAGAGTTATAGAGCTTCAAGCCTCTTAAGATATTCTTAGATTTCATGCTAGAACTTGGCAAAGTTTTTACTGGAATGTTATTTGAGTAATAACACACATTGATTACGTGGGATTGTATTCAAATAAGTAAGATGACACTATATTTGCTCATAAAAATAGACTGAGTTGCAGAATGCAAAGCAATCAACCTGTTTTTTGAAAGCCAAATTTCATCTTTTCACAGCATTTGCAGAGAGTAGATACGGTGAAAGTTCGAAATCTATTTCATTGAGTGAACATCATCGGTAATATTTTCACGAATGGTGCAGCCACAAGTCAAAATATTACCGATGATGTTCACAAGATGAAATAAATTTATACTGAAAAAACAAATATTCTATTTATTTCTGTTTTTAGCTCCACTGGCCGAAGGCCAGAGAGCTATTGTCATGGCGTTGTGTCCGTCGTGCGTCCGTCCGTTCGTCCGTGCATGCGTGCGTCCGTAAACTTTTTCTTTAAAAAACTTCTCCTCAGAAACTATTGACTGGATTTTTACCAAATTTCACAGGAATGTTCCTTTGGTGGTCCTCTTTCAAATTCCTTCAAATAATTGTGTTCCATGAAGAATTCTGGTTGCCATGGCAACCAAAGTAAAAAACCTTTAAAAATCTTCTCCTCCCAAACCGCTATTTGGATAGCATTATTTTTTTGCAGGAATGTTCCTTAGATACAGGTTTACAGAATTCCTTAAAAAAAAAAAAAGATCTGTCAAAAAACATGGCTTTTATGGGAGACTCATTTTCCTTTTATGGTATAAAGTAAAATCTTTGAAAAATTTCTTCTCTAAAACTATTCATTGGATTTCATTGTTGTTTTGCAGGTAAGTTCCTATGGTGGTTGTCTTCGGCCAGCGAGCTATTGTCATGGTGTTGTGTCCGTCGTGCGTCTGTCCGTCCGTTGTCCATGTGTGCGTCCGTAAACTTTTTCTTTAAAAAACTTCTCCTCAGAAACTATTGACTGGATTTTTACCCAATTTCACAGGAATGTTCCTTTGGTGGTCCTCTTTCAAATTCCTTCAAATAATTGTGTTCCATGAAGAATTCTGGTTGCCATGGCAACCAAAGTAAAAAACCTTTAAAAATCTTCTCCTCCCAAACCGCTATTTGGATAGCATTATTATTTTGCAGGAATGTTCCTTAGATACAGGTTTACAGAATTCCTTAAAAAAAAAAAGATCTGTCAAAAAACATGGCTTTTATGGGAGACTCATTTTCCTTTTATGGTATAAAGTAAAATCTTTGAAAAATTTCTTCTCTAAAACTATTCATTGGATTTCATTGTTGTTTTGCAGGTAAGTTCCTATGGTGGTTGTCTACCAAATTGTTTCTTCAGTGAGCTAAAATGCAGGATTGAATGATAATTGTTAAAAACTTCCTTTCGCCATTATAGAAATATCAGGCCTGTGGAGCGATACAGGCGCTCAAGTGCCTCTAGTTAACCCTTTTTGGGGGATAACTTGCATCAAAATCCAGTACAGTTCTTTTCGGTTATTACCCGTGGTGTACCCCCTCCGCATAGCAACGCATAACAATATTACGTAAAGCGCTAGAAATTTAGGGTAAATTATGTCAAATTTCCATCTGGTTGTTAGGCACGGACATTTTACCAAGGTAACTAGTGCACGGGAACTTACTGTTTCCGCCTTCAATTGAAGAGTTAGAATATAAGATTGGTGTTTTTCACTGGTCGTAACCATTAAATATCGAAAAATATTTCACCGTTATTTCTCGATAAACTATTGGAAAGCATGAAATAAAAAATTGTATGTTTTAGTATTGGAAGTGTTTAACCAAAAATTTCAATTGACCGCAAAAAAATCTAAAGAGGCCTCTGTAAGAGTTAATGCAATCAAAGTCAGATATAGGAGAGAATTTCACATTCTGACAAAGAGAATGTATTACAAGGTATATTGCTGATCAGTATAACTCATTATATTGGAAGATTGATGTGTGAAGAAGTTTTGTATACAATTTCTGATTGAATGCTGAGCCTTATTTCATGCCTCATAGAAGAGAGAATGTGAAATGAATACAGTTATGTTTATGATTTTTGTTCTCCAATAGGGTTAGATGATGGGAAAGCTAATAGAAACCAGAACTCTAACCCCCACTTCAACGCAACAACTATGGCTTGGAGCAAAGGCTTTTTTCATTATCCTCCTCTGCCCAAACCCCTTCCATATTTGAACATACTTTTAATTTGAACAAAATTAGAATTGTCCTTTTTCATTAATTTGTTTTACTCTTTGCCAGACAACAGAATTGTAGACTTGTCCATTTTGACTGCATTTGCAGGCAAAATATCAAAATGGGAGTCATATGATGAGATTTGTCTGTGAATGTATGGGAAACATTGTTGAAAAAGGAAGAATGCTGGTTACCAGCATTTGCTTCTTTGTCTAACCAGCATTTGTTTCTCTGTCAACAATACCCCCCACCCCACTAATTTAAACACCTACCCCCTAGAATTTGAAGGGGGCCTATTTGGACATCCCCATATCCCACACCCCTCCATATTTGATCAACTTTCCAATTTTAGCTCACCTGTGCACAAAGTGCTTGAGGTGAGATTTTGTGATTGTGCTGTGTTGGTCGTGACTTGTCCGTCATCAGCTTTTACCTTGTGTATGCTTTAGAGGCCACATTTTCAGTCCAATACTTACGAAACTTTGTCAAAATGTTTGTCACAATAATATCTCAGACAAGTTCAAAAATGGGTCATAGGTCAAAAACTAGATCACCAGGTCAAATCTTCGAAAAGCCACGTATACTAAGGCTACATTTTTAGTCCTGTACTCATAAGTTTGTCAGAATGTTTGTCTTGATGATGTGAAGAACGTTTGTCTCAATGATATCAGACAAGTTTAAAAATTGGTCAAATTGACTCAAAAAGTAAGTCACCAGGTCAAATCTTAGAAAAAGCGTGTGTACACTTTAGAGGCCACATTTTTCGTCCAGTTCTCATGAAAGTTGGTGACATTATGTTTGTCTTGATGATCTTGATCTTGATGATTTAAACCATGATTCAAGTTTGTTATACATGTATATTATTCAAGAACTATTTAGTGAAAAAAATTACCCCTGTAAATTATCCAGATCTTAAAATGGCTGTAGATATTTCTCTTCCAGTGTTCAGCCATAACGTCTCCGTGACATATTACCTCAATTCTGGACCACAATTCCATTATCCACATCAATTATTCCTGAGAACTATTTACAACAGAGAGGGGGAAAAAATGTATAATGACGTCAACTTTTGGAGAAAATAAGAGGAAATGTTATTTTTGGGAAGAATTGAAGCCCATTAACAGAACTACAATAGTAGTATGGGGTCTCGTTTTCCCTACATGCATACAGTGTGGGCACAGATGAAATGGACTGCTACAATGTAACCTTTTATCAAAAGATCTTTACAACTCAGATGAATACAATAATACAATACAATATACTTTATTGTCTCTCACTTGCATTAATGTACAACACAGATTTGGGTGGTAATATAGCATTCTGGATTACATAAAAGCATGAAGAAAATTCCAGGGGTACTAAGGGAAGAAAAAAAAAAGACATAGAAAAATCCTTCTCAAAGATGCTGTTTGGTAAGTTTCATAGTAGATTTGTGTACAAGATAGTCACCTCATATTCAGTAACAGTACAAGATGGACAAACATGCAACATGTCTAAGAAGTGAGGTTGTATGCTGCAGTAGTGTTCAGTTCACACAATTTTTGAATGGTTCAAAGACAAAGACTTACAATTTGACAGCTTAAAACATTCTCAGTCAAGGAATTTTGAAACAAAGCCAAATCTACAATTATAACATAGTATTAGGCCCTCAGGTTTAACTGTTTGAGGGCAAATATACAAATGGGCCATGCTCTGGCAAAAGGGGGCTTAATGCATCTCCGTGATCCATGGTACCAAGCAAGCCATCACATACTCATCGATCTAAAAGATCCACTTTTTTTAACAACCAAGTTAATTATGAGATAGACTCATCCTTGGACATACAGAAAATTGACCGATAGCGAAAAGTTTCGGCCCAGATCAGCCTGCGCGGATTGCACAGGCTGACCTGGGTCGATACTTTTCGCAGGTGCATTAAGCCCCCTTTTTACAGAGCACGGCTCAAATGTATTAACTGAACCTCTTTCAATGACTGAAAATACAACCCACTGAAACTGGGTAAAATTCATGAAGGAAACTTTTTAGAAAGGGAAAACAAGAAAATGACTGAAATTTTCTATGCACAGAACATGCAGTCTGATCTCAGATCTATATTGTTGGCTATTTAGTTTTCATTTTCTTGGAAAATCATTTGGTCTCTTTTTATGATTGAGAAAGCGCATTTTGTTTATTGATGCTTTGATAGTTAATGTTGAAGCCCTAAGCTTCCAGGCTTCTGCCTGGCTGTGCTTCTGTCTAAATAGGCAGCTCAGTTGTGCTGTGCATTTCAACTCTATACCAAACAATCTGTTTCAACAAATTTTAGGGAAAATCCATATGAAAACATTGTGGAAACTGAAGAATATGCTAGTAATAATTAAGCATTTTCCCCTTATCCACAAGTTTTTTCTACCTGTTGGATGGACATTCTCCCCTTTTTCAGCTGCATTTAACTTGTTGTCGTCTGCTAATGCCATGGATTTAGACAAAACTAAAATCTTGTCATGTGGTAAAATTTCTTCCAAATCTAAAATCTTGTTATGTGGTAAAATTTCTTTAACGGAAGAAAAAAGTCAAATTTTATGCAGACGACAAACTAAATGTGGGTGATCAGATTAAATTGCCATTTAGGGATACTAAACATTGTGGGAGAAGTAGAAAATGATGGTAACAGCATTTTCTCCTTTTCCCACTCTATTTTTCATAAGCCTTCCTCAAGGTTGACAGCCTTCGTCAAGGTTGTTAAAACAAGAAAATGTTCGGTAAGGGGTCAAGGGTAAAATTTCAGATGGGAGAAATAAAATGCTGTGAGGTAGTAAACACATGTAAAAGTGCACTTTATGGTTTGATTAGAACTTTTATTTCTTCTCTAAGATTTCCTTTAACTCTTTGCCTTATGTTCTACTGACTCTAGAGAAGAAGCTTTTTTAACTCTTTACCACAAAATCACGAGTTTTAACGACCTTGAAGTAAAAGCCTTTTGAAAACATTGTGGGAAAAGGAGTAACCAGCATTTTCTCCTTTTACCACAATGTTTTCTACCCTTCCCAAGATGAATTTTAATTTTTAGGTCACCTTTAATTTGTTGTCTGCAAATGCTGTCCATTTGGACAAGTCTAAAATTTTGTCATGTGGTAAAGGGTTAAAACACTGTCAGAAGAGGAAAAAATACTGGTATTCAGCATTTTCTCCTTTTCTCAAAAAGATATTCTACCATTTGGAAGAGAAGATTGATGTGTGGAACAACATTCAATTGGTGGTCTCCCTGGTCTGCAGTTAGAGCTTTGAATATGGATAACCCTAAAATTGTGTCATGTAGTAGGCACAACCTAAAGTTTCTTGTGTTCTTTCTGCAAATTTCATAGGCACCTAGCCAAACTTTTGTGTCTTCTTATTCTGTATTCACCATTGTCAATGTTGCTTCATTCTTTAAGACTTCATGTGATGTTACACTGGCTTGTCAATACAACAGTCTGCAATTATGTTGTATGACTGTTTAAAGTTATCAATGAATGAAGCACATGACTATAGTTCTTAAAAGAACCTTATTCACTGTCATGCTTACTGACAAAAATGTACGAGTGTGCCTTTTAACATGTGTAAGTTTAAGCTTTCTATATTTTTCACATCACATTCATCAAATATTTCAGGAAAAAAGGTCTGCAAATAAAATTGTCATAATGCAGAGAAAGAGTACAATAACTTAATAATGCAAATGAAGACACATGCATCTGTATTGCCCCAAGAAATTTTCAAGAATTAGCAGATTTTTAGCATCCAACCTCTCTCAGCCTCTAAGGAATAATTTGCATAATTCTTTAGCTGGTTCCTTGTACCCTTCATCAAACAAGTCCACTTTCAAATAACCCAGGGCTAGAGGGCTACAAAAACATAGAATGAGGAGAAAATGCTGGTAACCAATATTTTCTCCTTTTCCCACCTTGTTTTTTACCCTTTCAAGGAAGAATTCAATCATTTGGGCAAAAAAATTAATTTTGTGGTCTACAAAATGTCTTTGATTTGGACTGTGAATTCCAAAATTTTGTGATCTGGTAAAACCAACAGAAAACAAAAGCACCACATGAGGGTGTCAACCCACAGCTGCATTTGCTTGTAGAGTGAAAGCTTTGGGTTAAGTCAAAAAAAGGGGCTTAACTGTCAAAAAATATTTTGATGGTTGCCTGCCCTTGTTTTATGGATTCCCTCTTTGAAAGTTTATAACTAGTCTGAGTTTGAAGTAAATATCTTTAGTAATGACTGATATTATAAACTGTCGAAGTTTTTGTAGGAAGATGAGGCAGACAGGCACAGGACTATGACAATACCTCAACGTTCTCTCTGAAAACAGCCAAGCTAACTAGTAGAGATGAGTTTAACTCTTTACAAAACAACAAAATTTTGGACATGTCCATACTGAAAGGATTTTCAGGTGACAAATTGAGGGTAGCTCAAATGATGAAAGTAGACCTTGATAGGAAAGAAAACATTGTGGGAAAAGGAGAAAATGCTGGTTTCCAGCATTTTCTCCTTTTCCCACAATGTTTTCAAAAGGTTTCTTTCACAAGGTCGTTAAAAGTCGGGATTGTGGTAAAGGGTTAAGGAGTGACATAATTATGGAGGATTAAGGACAATCTTTCTCTTGAATTTCTCAGAAACAGAAAGAAGAAAGCAATTGCTTCTAATTATTACTTTTTTTTTTGTCCCTAAATATTTTATTTTAAAAGTTTTTGTTATTGCAAGGAAGTTGTATGTTGTATCTTTGATGTTATCTGTTAAATATTTTGTTTATCTAGCTACTATTGAATACATTGCTTTTATTAAATGAGCATGCAATATGATTTCATTATCATTATTAAAGTAACATACTAATAGATTGTGTGAAAAATAAAACATGAAAAGAAATTTCAAAATCAGTACGCAGTTTATTTTGTTTTAATGACAGATATTATAGAATGAGTCTCTGAGAAAAGTAAGCCAAAATATACGAAGGATTGCTCATTAAATTTTGTACAAAGATTCTCCTCACTTTTTACATCATGAGATAGTTGGGATAAATCTCTATTAGGAACACCCCACCTGATTTGTAATGCATGTGCATATTGGATTGAAAACAAGTGTTATATGAGTGTCACTGATGAAAATCGAAAGTGGAAAAAAGAAAATTGTAAAAGTATGTTACCTGCTAATATGAAACCATTCAATCCCTTAAAAGTTCAAACTCTATCAAACGACAAGAAATTAGACTTGTCTAAATTAAAAGCATTTGTAGACGACAAATGTGAGTCAAATAACACTTTTTGTTTATGAAAGGGTAGAAAACGTGTGAAAATGAGAAACTACTGGTTCCCAGCATTGTCTCTTTTTCTCATCATATTTCAAAAGCCCTTTTTTTAGGGTCATTAAAACACAGGATTGTGTGATAAAGAGTTAAATTATAATAATACATTCCAAAATTTTTATAATCAAGTAATCTGAATTATAGGACAGAAACTGTCGTCCGTCTTCTAGGTGTCAACATTTACATTCTGTGCACTCTAGAGGCCACATTTTCAGCCTAATATTCATTGAACTTGGTCAGAATGTTTGTCTTGATATCTGAGACATGTTTGACATTGGATCACATCAGGTCAAAAAGTAGGTCACTGGTCTAAATCTTAGAAAAACCTTGTTTGCACTTCAGAGGCCACAATTTCAGCCTGATATTCATTTAACTTAGTCTGAATGTTTGTCTTGATGATATGTAAGACATGTTTGAAATTGGTTCTTGTCTGGTCAAAAAGTAGGTCACTGGGCCAAATCTGAGAAAAACTTTGGCCCGGTTTCACGAAAAAAAATTAAGTCTCTTACTTTGCTCGAATCCTCAAACCGATTTATTTTCTGACTTAAGTTGAGTTTGTTATTTCAGACGCATTTCATTAACATTAACGAACTTGTGGAACATTCTTAAATCCAAAGTTGACAACATCTCAGACTCAGCTCGGCAAAATAATGGATTTCAGTCTGTTAATTAACTCAAGGCCATTTATTTTGCTTAGTTGAGTCTGAAACATAGTGTCAACTCAGGATTTCAGAATGTTACTACAGTGTGCTAATGTTACTGAAATGCATCTTAAATAATGAACCTAACTTTAGTCAGAACCTGGGACCGTTCGTAGATTTGAGTAAAATAGGAGACTTAAGTTTTTTCATGAAGCAGTGCCCTTGTTTGCACTAGAGGCCACATTTTGAGCCTGATACTCATGACACTTGGTCAGAATGTTTGTTTGGATGATACCTTGAACAAGTTTGAAATTGGGTCTTGTCAGGTCAAAAAGTAGGTCACTGGGCCAAATCTGAGAAAAACATTGTCGGCAGTCTAGAGGCCACATTTTCAGTGTGATACTCGTGAAACACGATCAGAATGTTTGTCTGGATGATATCTCGGACAAGCTCAAAAGTAGGTCAAGTTGCTCAAAAAGTAGGTCACTCACACGCATGTGTTTTACATCATTAAAACCAGGATCTCTTCATCTTTATCAACCATAAATAACTTTACTCAGGTGAGCGCTGTAGAGCCAATCGCCCTCTTTTTGTAAGTTTGACTTGTGTTTGTAATGCTGATACCTGATGTGGTTGACGTATATCACTGAAAAGGAGCATGTGACTAATAGATGTTCAAAGAAGACTTGCTGTATTTTTTATAACAGAATTAGCTTTGCCACAGAGACACAGAGATGGAAAGTTACCCCCCCCCCCAAAAAAAAAAAAACATTTCCTTTCTTTCTGGGTTTCTGATTTTGATGGTGTTACATCAATGGTTGTTGACAAAAAAGGATGAAATCACCAAACAACGAATTAAGTGTCAATCTAACTGTATGCTGCTTTAAGTTAATAATGTGTCCTGGTAATTTCATTATCTTTGATAGGTAAAGAAAGTCGTTTAGTAAAACTGGATCATATAATAATGTGCCCCATCTGCCACAGTGTTTTTTAGTTTTTTTTCTAGCTTGTACCTCAAATGATTTCTCATAAAGTTAATATACCTTTTAAAAAATATGTATATGCAGACTAATCTACTTCATCCTGTAAGATGGCGTAGATAAAGAACAAAATCTTTTTCCTTGCCGTAAGTTCAGCCCTGTAATTTTTCTTCATCATAAGAAAATATTGGTCTCCAGTCTTCTCTGAAAAGATTAACACTTTACCAGATGGCAAAATGTTAGACTTTTCCAAATCGACATGATTTGCAGACAAAAAATCAAGTGTCGCTTAAATGATGGATTTATCCTTGAAAAGGTAGTACAAATTGTTGGAAAAGGAGAAAATGCTGGTATCCAGCATTTTCCCCTTTTCCGACAATGTTTTCAAAAAGATACGTCTGAACATGGGATTACTTGGTTACGGTTTAACTCTTTACCAAACGACAAAACTATTGAAAGGTCAAAATTGAAAGCATTTGCAGACAACAAAATAAATGTGACTAAAAAATTCAAATTTGGTTTGGGAAGGGTAAAAACATTGGGGTAAAAGGAGAAAATGCTGGTTACCAGCATTTTCTCCTTTTCCCACAATGTTTTCTATAGGCTTCTTTCTCAGGGTCGTTAAAAGTCAGGATTGTGTGATAAAGAGTTAATTCAATATTTTGTCAGTGTGTGCACCCAAAATTGGGGAGTAAGTAAGATATATGACACTTCTGGGAGGATCTTTGACACTGATGTCGTTCTTTATTACCTACCAATATCATTTGCGGAAAGGTAAAAGCCGTTAAATGTTCTTAAAAGTCTGTCTCCCTGTTAATTAGCGGGAGAAATGTTTCCCCAGTTATCCATATATATTTAGAAATGCCTTCGTCCTTTCCATGTCCATTTTTTTTTAATGCATAGTCAATTTGAACAATCTTTCCCATGCATAATCATTTTGGCCAGAGCTTTCCTAGAGTTTGTTAAATTTGATGGTTGGTTGTCCGCTTGTTTTTGGCATACAGGTTTCAGTGGGCTAGCTGCTTTCATCATGGGCATATCATCGATCATGTAACGCATGTTTAAGAAACAGCCTATCAAAAGGATTATGGGATCAAAGCTCATCCAGTGACATTTTTAGCTCGGCTGTTTTTAAAGAAAACATTGAGGTATTGCCGTAGCTGTGTCACTATATGTATCTTTATCATTGTGCAAAAACTTCTCTCTGGTTTGAAATAAAATCTCTCTGGTTTTAGGAAAGGTTTACCAAGAAAAGCCCTCCCTGTTCCGTATCTGATTTACATCTCCCATTATTTAGCTCTGTATCAGAGGAGATTGGGGAATTGCTGCAGTATTTGT
This sequence comes from Hippopus hippopus, assembly GCA_946811185.2. Lineage (NCBI taxonomy): Eukaryota > Metazoa > Mollusca > Bivalvia > Cardiida > Cardiidae > Hippopus > Hippopus hippopus. Next base: position 33,692,548 of record OX328106.1, read on the forward strand.
ATTGATCAAACTTCTGTTTATTGTTCTTCTTTGTTATTGAATTCTCACATCCTGTCAATTTTTACACTGGCAGTTTACTCAAGAACTGGGAGAAGTTATTCCTAAGCTTTTTGCTTCTGAATTTCCTGTTTTCATGTTCATATCAGAAGTTGTGCCTTTGGGGTAAACAACTTTCAGTAGAAGCCTTTTTTTCATTTAGTAGATCATAATAGATTCAGATTTAGGCCCAATTATCCCTTTCTAGGCCACTAGTAAACATCTTTGAAACGGAGGAATTAATGGTCACCAGGATTTTCTCCTTTTTCCATGATGTTTTCAGTCATTTCAGAGACATCCTATCATTTGAACTATGTTAACTTTGATTTGTGGTCTGCAAATGTTTAAAATTGGACAAGTCTTAAACTTTGTCATTTTTTAAAAAGTTAACTCTATACCACCCTGATTTATTGACCCTGAGATAGAAGCCTTTTGAAAACATAGGGGGAAAAGGAGAAAATGCTAGTAACCAGCATTTTTTCTCCTTTTCCTACAATGTCTTCTATCCCACCAAAGACTAATTCCACCATTTGAGCCACATTTTAATTGTCGTCAGCATAATACTTTCAATATGGACAAGTCTAAGATTTAGTCATGTGGTAAATAGTTGATCAATTCTTAAACAGATATGACGTCGCTGTGCTGTAGATTTTTATCCCCTGCCCTAAAGGCAGCGGGCGATATGGTAAAAGTAGCCCTCTGTCATTTCGTCCTTCCGTCTGTCTGTCTGTCCTTCTGACCAACTTTCTTGTCTAGAGCATGATTCAAAAACTATTAGAGGTGTAAACATGATACTTCACAGGTTGATAAATCTCATCAAGAAGTGCAGTGCACAAGAACCATAACTTTCTCTGCCATAATTAAGGAGTTATTGCCCTTTGTTATTTTTCATAATTAATTTTTGATATTCAATATTTTTTCTTATTGAAATTTTGTCCAGAGCATAAGTTGAAAACCACTTGAGATATAAACATGAAACTTCACAGTTTGATAGATGACAATTTGAGGGGAAGTGCAGTGTACAAGAACCATTAAACTTATAAACACAATACTTCACAGGTTGATAGATGACATGAGGAGAAGTGCAGTGTTCAAGAACCATAAGTTTCAGTGCCATAATTTAGGAGTAATTGCGCTTCATTATTTTTCATACTTAATTTTTGATATTAAATATTTTTTCTCTCTTAAATTTTGTCCAGAGCGCAAGTTGAAAACTACATGAGATATAAACATGAAACTTTACAGGTTAGTAGATGACATTGAGGAGAAGTGCAGTGTACAAGAACCACAACTTTCAGTGCCATAATTTAGGGGTTATTGCCCTTTGTTTTTTTTCATACTTAATTTTTGTCTGGAGCATAACTCAGGAACTATTAGAGGTGTAAACATGATACTTCACAGATGCATATATCATGTTTAGGAGAAATGCAGTGCATAGGAACCATAACTCTTGGTTGCATAATTAAGGAGTTGACCACCACACAATAGCAGATTTTTTTCAATGATGATTTATTTATATTGGAGATTTTCAATTTGTTATCAGTAAGTTCCCCCAGTTGGTCTTGGTGTAATAGTGGTTTTAGTCTTGTTAGCAGTGCAGTACTGGTCTCTGGCTGTCAAGAATTAGAAGTGACAGAAAAAATTGCAATAACCCTATATATGGAATTGTTTGATTACTACTATGTCGGATATAATAACTCCTTATGTTAAGGCTGGAGGAGAAAATTAGACAGTGTCCAGTCAATCAACAGAAATGGCCAGCAGACTAGCATTTAGATATAGGAAAACAGTTTTACAGTTTTGTTTTACTCCTGACCAGAATGACAAAATTTTTGGACTGGCAAAAAATCTAAAGCAATAATTTTGCAGAAGAGAAATTACAGATATCACTGAAATAAATGGATTCTCTGTAAGAGGGTATGAAATACATTGAGAAAAGGAGAAAATGCTGGTAACCATCATTTTTAACTCCACTGGCCAAAGGCCAGTGGGCTTATGTCCGTCCGTCCGTCCGTTAACTTTTATTTCAAACATCTTCTTCTCTGAAACTACCCATCCAATTTTGATGAAACTTCACAGAAATGATCCTGCCATTGTCCTCTTCAGAATTTCTTGAAAGAATTTGATTCCTTCAAAAACTCTGGTTGCCATGGCAACAAAACTTAAAAATATTGGAAATCTTTGAAAATCTTCTTGTCTGAAACCATAAGGCCTAGGGCTACCAAATTTGGCATGTAGCTTTGCCTAATGGGTCTCTATCAAGTTTCTTGAAATTATAGCCCTGGGGTCAAATTTGACCCCGGCCCGGGGGTCACAAGTTTTACATGGGCTTATATAGGGAAAACTTTAAAAATCTCCCTGTACCTAGCCATAAGGCCTAGGGCTACCAAATTTTGCATGTAGCTTTATCTAGTGGGCCTCTACCAAGAGTGCCCAAATTATAGCCCTTGGGTCAAATTTGAGCCCACCCCGGGGGTCACAAGTTTTACATGGGCTTATTTAGGGAAAACTTTAGAAATCTCCCTGTACCTAGCCGTAAGGCCTAGGGCTACCAAATTTTACATGTGGCTTTATCTAGTGGGTCTCTACCAAGAGTGCCCAAATTATAGCCATAGGGTCAAAATTGGCCCTGCCCTGGGGGTCACAAGTTTTACATGGGCTTATATAGAGAAAACTTAAGAAGTCTCCCTGTACTTATTCATAAAGCGTAGGACTACCAAATTTCGCATGTAGCTATATCTAGAGGCCCTTCACCAAGAGTGCATAAATTATAGCCCTAGGGGGGAATTTGATTCACCCCGAGGGGTCAGAAGTTTTACATGGGCTTATATAGTGAAATCTTTAGAAATCTTCTTGTTACTAACCATATGAACTAGGGCTACCAATTTTAGTCCTGTCTCAGGGGTCTTATGTTCAAAACCAATTGGCCAAGTATTGTAATGTTTGGCATGTAGTGATTTTACATATTAGCCAGTGGAGCGATACAGGGCCATCATGGCCCTCTTGTCTCTTTCTTCCACAATTTTTTTTAAGGCTGTCTTACACAAGGTTGTTAAAGCTAACATTGTTTGGTAAAGGGTTAAAAGTTTATATTGTTTTGTATAGGGTGAAATGCTCTCAGGGAATTGGTCTCTGCTTTTTCGTATGGAGTTTGGCTGGTCTTGTCTACCTCAAAAATGGAGAACTGCTTTTGTAAACAGTCTACTGTTGTTGGATTTTATGAGGCAAAATGTCAAGAGACATCATGTTAATTTTCAAGTCAGATCACAAACTAAATTTCTATAGCTTCCCATGTTCTTATAGCATGAGATAGAATGTCAAACTTTAACATTTGATTTGCTGTATGTATGGCTTCCTAGGATTGGCCTAAAGTGTCTCGAGTTTTAACACTGCTGTCTTGAAAGAAATTGTTGAGGTGTGGTCATAGCGTTCTGCATTCTAGTTATATCTCTTACTACCAAAGATATTCACTTGGGCCAGTTGTCAATTATCAAAACGGGAACTGATGAAAGGGGAAGGTAACTCTCATCACATTTTTGACACAGTTGTACTTTTTTTTTTAACTTAAAAGTCCCACTGAAAAAGCCAATATTGTTTTTAGCTCCACTGGCTGAAGGCCAGCAGGCTCATGTCATGGTCTGGTGTCATCATTTGTGCGTGCATGCGCCTGTCCGTCCGTGCATACGTTAACTTTTATTTCAAACATATTCTTCTCAGAAACTACCCATCCAATTTTAATGAAACTTCACAGAAATGATCTTGCCATGGTCCTCTTCAGAATTCTTTGAAAGAATTTGATTCCTTCAAAAACTCTGGTTGCCATGGCAAGAAAAATATTGAAGATCTTTGAAAACCTTCTTGTCTGAAACCAAAAGGTCCAGGACTGCAAAATTTGGCATGTAGCTTTATCTTATAGACCTCTACCAAGTTTCTAAAAATTATAGCCCTAGGGTCAAAATTGGCCCCACCCCTGGGATCACAAGTCCAACATGGGCTTATATAGTGACTTCAATTTAAATTGTAATCAAGGAAAATAACTCTTATGATAAGAAATAAAGTTTGTTAGTATTTACCTCCCTTGATTATCAAACAGCAGTAATACATGATTGGTGTTAGGTAATCAAGTTTTTGGATAGAAAGTGTTCTGTTTTGAGGGGGAGTGGTTTATTTTGATGCTAATAATTATGCTCACATGATTGGAATATTTAATTCAAAGTAAGGTTTCCATCATTCAGTTTTTTTTTTTTTTAAGAACTTTAACTTTCCTGCAAATGAATAAACCTGTATGTATTCACTGACATTATCTTTGCATTTATAAAGATATGACTTTTTTTGTTGGGGGGGGGGTTAATGTTTTCCAAGTAAGTTTATTACCATACAGACGTTTTGTGCTGTATGTCTCTGTCAATGCCAATTAAGTGCATAATACGTTTATTTCACTCTGTAAGAAGAAACGACAATTTTTTTGACTGGACCAAATTAGAAGTCATTGCAAAATACAAAATGCATGTAGCTTAAATGATTATTTCTGTCTTTAATAGGGTATGAAACATTGTGGGAAAAAGAAGAATATACTGGTTGACAACATGTTCTCCTTAGCCCAGGATGTTTTTGAGAGCCTTCTCTTTCAGGTTCATTAACACTTTGATTTGTGGTTAAAAAGCCAGTGGAGCAATACAGGGCCATCATGGCCTTCTTGTTTACACCTTCAAAGACTAATCCCATCATCTGAGCCCAGTTTTATTTGAAAATGCAAATGTTACCAGCATTTTCTCCTTTTCATACCATGCTTTCAGAAGCATTTCTCCCAAGGATTGAAATTGAAACACAGGGTTGTTTAATTAAGTAATATTGAAAGCATCTTACAATACCATTCAAACAAAGAATTTCTTTGTTACTGTCTTTTCTAGTCCAGCAAATGAGTTAACTGTTACTTGATAACATGTGTCAAAGCTTGTATAGATGAAGTGACGCCTCAATCAATAAATAAACTCTGGGTGACATTGTGTTTACTAATAATTCAGAATGTTGCATGCAACATGTTGCGTATCTGTTGACCTTTGACCTAAAAATATAGCTAAAAAATTTGATTAATCAAGCACCAAAGACACAGTTTAAATGTGCTTGCTTTAAGTAACAAAAGCTTCCAAAAGTAAAAGAGGGTGTAAAAAATTAATGCATTTGAAGTTAAATCATACCTTTTTAGATTATGGAAATTATTGTGAAGATGACAATCTGCTGATATACAGTTGGTCCAAGTGTTAGTCACTGGGAGAAAAATGAATTTTAATATCAGGTTTCGTAAAGTAAACAGAAGATAGAGTGAACTGGCAACTTTTGACCTACTTTTAAGATTTATTTGTCTGTTGTAAGACTAAAGGGATTTTATGGAACCATTATTATGAGATGACTTACTTGGTATAATGCATAACAGAGATGCATTAAAAAACAGCCTTTTACCAGAGTGCCACTCACTTTGCATCACAATACTTGTTACGTTTTTCATTAGGTATGAGCTAAGTTAAAGGAGTAACCCCATCATATTTTCAGAGCCTTGTATTTGGAACTCTTGCAATTGGGAAAAACATCATTTTTTGGATTGGATTGGAAATATCGCCCAATTATGGCTATATAATCTTCTTAAGAATGATAGTGATTACGGGCCTTGTGAAACCCCTGTCACACTAGAAATTCCCACAGCATCCATGAAAAAATGCAGAACGCCCAGGTGTGTGCAGTGCAATCGCAAGCATCACCACAGCAACACAATGGTATCGTGAGTAGATGTGTTGAGATGTTCAAGATCGCCAAGCGACGGCACATACATTGAGCATGCACAAAACAAACTCTCGCTCAGCGTTCTGATAAGAGCGCAGTGGGATCACCGTAAGGTTGCCTTAAATTAGCAGCACAGTAAGATCTCCCACAGTGCCACGGGAGCTCTGCCAGCGCACACACAGGTCGTAGTGCGAACACTGTGGTTGTCAGTGGTGCTTGCACAGAGATTGTACCACATTCTCTGAGATTCACTGCTTCCCAACTGGGCTTGTACAGACCGCCAAACAATGCTGACACAGAGTGTTATTTATTTTACTGCACTCTTACAACATCTGTTTGCAAATGCGACGGCGATCATTGTGCCTCTAGGGCGCTTCTACTGTCCACCGGTCATTACCTGACAATAATGAACATAAAGTAGTTGAAGTTCATTTCACCATGGCTGATGTATCTTAGCAAGCTGGGTCGTGCTGGTTGATGAGGTGACGGTGGTTGATATGCTTCCGTAAGCGTATTGTGAGGGCCTTAAGAATACCATGAATGCCCTGTGCACATAGTGTGAGCACTGTGAAAGCGCAGTGCACACAGTGGAAGTACCGTAAGAGCGCAGAGAATTGCCAAGAAGAACTCCGTACGAACAGGCCCTAGGAGCTACAAAGTAACACCTTGGTCGTGGTGTGAACGCTGTGACATATCCAACAAAGTGAAAAATGTCCGTTTTTTCCTGCAATCTCTTGGCGCTCTGGGAAATTACACAACACTGTGCCAATGCAGTGGAAACATTTTATAGTGTGACAGGGGCTTAAAAAGTGTTTAATCCATCAGGCTTGAAGGACTTGCAATGACCGAGTGCAACAAACTCTGGAGACGTTAAATGATGGAACTCTTAAATTACCACAAGTATTTAGTAGTGCGAAAGCAGCACCCATAACCTTTAACAAAACAATTCCATGAAGAAAAAGACTTTCGAAACCACTGACAGAAAAGGAGAAAATGGTGGTTGCAAGTATTTTCTCCTTCTCTCATAATGATTTCTGCGCTTTCTGAGACAAATAAGACCACTTGAGCTGCAGTTACTGTTTCAACTCTGAATGTCTTTAATATGAACACATGTTAAATTTTGCCAAATGTTACCCTTTTACCACACAATACAACTTTTAAGGACCTTGAGGGAGAACCCTTTTGAAAACATTGTAGGAAAGGAAGAAAATACTGTTAACAAGCCTTTTCTTCTGTATTTTATTCTTTTCCCACAACATTTTCTACCCCATCAAATACAGAAATCACTAGTGAAGCAACATTTAAGGTCTATGGCCCCTAACTGTCATAGTTAAAGACAGAAGCTGCTGAGATCAGCCGAAAAGCCTTTATGAAAACAGCAATGTTACACGGTATTCACCAATGAGTTAGTGAGTCTACAGCCCCTAACTCTCATATTAAAAGACGGAAGCTGCTGAATTTGGCTGGAGAGCCTTTACAAAAACGTCGATGTTTACCAATGAGTTAGGGGCCGTAGACCTTAATATGACTTCTTCACATGCTTTCAATTTCATCAAGTCCAAATTTTGTTGTTGGTAGAGCATTAAAGGGGTATTTCTTAACAACTTGATCAAAATATAAGACTTTCCCACATTCAAAGTGTTTTAACCCATTACCACACAATCCCGAGTTTTAACGACCCTGTAAGAGAAGGCTTTTGAAAACATTGTGGGAAAAGGAGAAAATGCTGGTAACCAGCATTTTCTCCTTTTCCCACAATGTTTTCTACTCCATCCAAAACAATAATCATCATTTCGGTTACATTTAATTTGTCGTCTGCAAATCCTTTCAAATTGGACCAGTCCAAATTTTTGTCGTTTGGTAAAGAGTTAAGACAACAAATCAAATGTTGTTCAAAGTTGAATTTGTCTTTGAAAATTTACGAGAAAAAACATTTTGGGAAGAGGAGAAAATGCTGGTTACCAGCATTTTGTCCTTGTCCCAACCATGTTTTTTTAAATTCCTTCCTTCTTCAGTCCGTTATGAAAATGGATTCTTCAATTAACTCTGTTTAGAATTTTAGACCAGTCCAATCCAAAAGCATTTGCAGAAGATGCAATATATGTGTTTCAAAAATTGAAATTTGTTTTTGGAAGGGTAGACACCAATGTGGGAAAAGGAGAAAATACAACATTTTTCTCCCACAATGTTTTCAAAAGTCTTCTTGTTTGGGGTTACAACTTTGGATAGTTTGGTAAAGGGTTAAGAGATAAGTATTTTTATTATTTTTTCTGTTTTACCAGGTTCATCTGAAGATATTGACCATTTAATGAAGGTTAAAATAAGTGGCTAAAGTTATCAAGCTTTCTCTACAAGGGCTGAAAGGTAAATAACAGTTACTGTGTCATTTGATTGAAAGCACTGTTTTTCCCTAGAACTGTGCATCAGATCATTTTATGGTTTTTCTCCTATTTCCAAGATGCGGAGTTATGTGGTTTTTGTTTTTATACACTGCACTGATTCCTCTTGGAATTTTGATGACATTGCTCAGGTGTATGGCTTATTTTGTCTTTTGAGTTTGATTTCAGATGATCAATCTATACATCTAATTACACCTAATTGCTGGAATGCGATGCACAGATTGGTCAACAAAATCAATTACAAAAGGCCGAAAAAACAATTTATCGTAGCATTCTGTAAAATTTTACCATTGGTCCAAGTAGAGTATAAAAACAAATGCTGCACAATTTCCCACCTTATATTTTGCTATGTTAAAAATGTTTTTAAAAAAAAAAAACACTCCGAACTATCTAATACTAATCTTCATTTAGCAAACAATTTCATGTTTAAAGACCCTCTGGAAGACAGCCTTGAAAAACATCGTGCACAACAGAGAAAAAATGGGGGTTACACAGGCAATGTTTTTTTTTTTTTGTCCTATCAAAGACAAATTCTGTCAATTGAACCACATTTAATTTGTTGTCTGCAAATTTTATCAGATTTGAAAAGTCTAAATGTTTATGTCTGCTGAACATTTTACTATTTTTACCAAATGACAAAATTTTAGATATGTAGAAATTGAAAGCATCCTCAGGCAACAAATTGAATATGATCAAAAATTGAAATGTACACTTTGAAGTCTAGAAACCATTGTGGTGATCAGCATTTTGTCCTTTTCCCACATTGTTTTCTAATGCCTTCTTCACGGGTAGGAAACTTCATATTCGGAGCCAATGGCTGTGACGAGAAAATGTTGTGTTGGTCTTTCGTTTCTGAAAATCTCGGCTGAAAAACAACCAAGAAACAGGTAAGCTTGTCATTATTTGTAATCATGTTTTCTTATGTCTTTGAAATTCCAAAAAAAGGAGAATGTCATGCAATGCTCTGGTCTTTCAACATGTTTTCTGCACTACGAAAAGTTGTAACAAGTGTACAATGTTGTCTGAATCATTTGTGGCATGGGTTGATCGTAGCCGAAATAATACGTCACGGACCTAAATTTAATCTATCATTGCCGTTTAATTGGCAAATAAGAAAGAGTCTTGCTGTCCTTAAAGCGTGAATTAATGTCTTGAAATGTTACATTCACTGCTGGTAAGGAATTGAAAAGAAATAGCACAAAAATGATAAAAATAAAGAAGGGCTCCGATTATGTGGGCCAGCTCTGAATATGTAAGTCAGCACCGATTGATGAGGGCTTCATTTCAAAAATTTACTTTTCTGTGAAAAATTAGAAAGTATGCTTTTTTTTTTCCGGCTAATAGCTTTCAGTCCAAAATGTAGTACATTAATTTTTGTTGGACAGAACATGGCCAAATTTATGAAAATACAAGGGACTGGTATTGTCATGATTGAAAAATGTTGTCGAACATTAGTCTATTTAAATTTTGAAAATACTTTTGTGTAGCTTTTGGTTAACAGAATGGTGTATACATGTATATAGCATTTGTCATGCTTTCGTCATAAGTGTAGCCACACGTAAGCAAAAATAATGAATAATACGTGGCATCTTTGGAAGGTTATTTGGGGTTGAAACTGTCATTAAAATGTTAAATGGAAAATGTACCGACCATGGCAGAGATATTGAATAGAAAAAAGAAAAACTTTTACAAAGCGTAAGAAATACAATTGACCTACTCGCAATACACACCTAATGGTGTATGTGTGAACACTCTTAACTCTTTTAACACTTAACACGACACAACAGTATGTCAGTTGGGTGGGTATATACAAGTCTATTACAGCAAAAAAAGACTCATTTTCACAAGCAGGTCAAAACCAAAACATGTTCATAGATCCGTGATTCTCATTGTACTCACTCAGATCTTTCAATGTTCAATTAACCAAATGCATATTAGATCAGAATATGTCACATATCAGTTATTTTCTAAACCGATGATAAACAAACATCCATCCAAACGAATGATCACATTTTGTGCAGTCTAATCTTTATCTACAATGGCTGCAGAAGCAACTAAAGTTGTGACAGGCACTTACTTTAAAGGTTCAAAATAAATAGCTTCGAGTTATTTTATTTTCGTTTTCCGTCCTAGATATTTGTGTAAATGTCCTAAACATTATCTTATGCACCTGTTTCATAAATCTCAAGCCGACCCCTCTCCCTTTTTATAATGTAGAAATCATTTACTTTACATCGCAATTAGATTGAGATTCCAGCTCCAATATCATTATTCATTGAGTGTGTATGCAGATTAGCTGTTTTGAGTCATTATTTAGGATAAAAAGGTAGTTTGACATGTGGGCTGCACTTACGACGAAAGCATGACAAATGCTAGATACATGTTTACACCATTCTGTTAACCAAAAGCTACACAAAAGTATTTTCAAAATTTAAATAGACTAATGTTCGACAGCATTTTTGAACCATGACAGTACCAGTCCTTTGTATTTTCATAAATTTGGCCATGTTCCATCCAACAAATGTACTACATTTTGGACTGAAAGGTATTAACGGAAAAACAAAGCATACTTCCTAAGTAATTTTTTACAGAAAACTAATTTTTGAAATGAAGCCCTCATCAATCGGTGCCAACTTGCATCTTCAGAGCCGGTCCACATAATCGGAGCCCTTCTTTATTTTTATCATTTTTGTGCTATTTCAATTCTTTACCATCAGTGAATGTAACATTTCAAGACATTAATTCACGCTTTAAGGACATCAAGACTCTTTCTTATTTTCCAATTAAATGGCAATAAAAGACTAAATTTAGGTCTGTGACATATTATTTCTGCTACGGTCAACCCACGCCACAAATGATTCAGACAATATTGTACACTTGTTATAACTTTCCGTAGTGCAGAAAACACTTTGAAAGGCCAGAGCATTGCATGACATTCTCCTTTTTTGGAATTTCAAAGACATAAAAACACATGATTACAAATAATGACAAGCTTACCTGTTTTCGGTTGTTTTTCAGCCGACATTTTCAAAAATGGTAGACCAACACAACATTTTCTCGTCAGAGCCATTGGCTCCGAATATGAAGTGTCCTACCCGTGTTCTTCCTCTGGATCATTAAAAGTCGAGATTGTGTGGTAAAGCGTTAAGCATGCACTTTTAATACTGTCAGAGTATATTACATGAAAAGATATAGAAAGGAAACAGAACAAGCATTTTCCAGACATCTGATATAACCCTGAACTGTGTACTGTGTCACCCAGTGCATATGCAAATTGCAGTCATTGTTTGTTGAAATATTAAATTAATAATTAATAGTTGAAGTATGAGATATAATATTTTAACAAACAATGACTGCAATATACACTGGGTGACAGTACCAAACAACAATATAATTGTCAACCATTCCAAATTAAAACCATTTGCAGACATCAAACTCAGTGTGGCTCAGATGATACGTTTTGCTTCTGAAAGGAAAGAAAACATCACTGGAAAAGGAGAAGAAGCTTGTTACCTGCTATAAATTTAAACATCAGCAGGAGAAGTTCCTCCCTGAGGAACAATTGCCATGAATTTTGCTCATACAGTTGGCCAGGAGTCATCTTCAGTTCTTCTACATAATCAAATATTGTCAAAAGGAACAATGCTGAAGTCATTAAACGTCTAACTGAATCTGTGGTAACCTATTTTCGTAACTTTGTAAATTTTTAACATGTTGAATAGATTGGAAATTTTTAGAAACCACATGAGCACGTCTGTCTTTAGTCAAAATTAACAAATTTTTATATAACCTTCAAACTGCATAATGGTAGCTTTTGACAAAACTGAAATTAGAGGAACTTGATGTTTTGTAAGCAAAAATCATGATACTGTGTACTCTTAGCTGAGGGGGGAAAAAAACACAAAATAGGAAAAGAATTATTAACCCTATGAGGAGCTACATAATCCCGAGTTTTAATGACCCTGTGGAAGAGGGCTTTTGAAAACATTTTGAGAAAAGAAGAAAATGCTGGTAGCCAGCATTTTCTCCTTTTCTCAAAGTGTTTTACACCCTTTCAAAGAAAAATTCCAATGTTTGAGCTACATTTTATTTGTTGTCTGCATATGTATTTAATTTGGACAAGGCCTGAAATGTTGCAATTTTGGTAAAGAGTTAATTTTCCTGTTTCTTGGAGGTGAATCTTGGACCTTTAAAACCATATTCTACTGCACATCGACAAATTGAGCCAGCCGCACAACCATGTACATGTCGCAAAATTGTACTTATCCCTCGTGTTAATGGCTACCCAGCGGGTATATTCAACAAATTTAATTTGTTGTTTGCAAATGCTTTCATTTTGGATGAGGCTTGAATTTTTTTGTCCGCTAAAAGAGTTAATTAAGCATGAGGTAAAACACTATTGGCCTGTTGGAGGAACAGATATTTTACTTAAGAGATTTGCATTTTGAGGAATTCATTTTAGAAACCTTTGTTTGGTTAGGGGAAATTTGCATTTCTTCCGTTGTAATTCAATAAAAGATCCTGAACTGAGCATTTGCATAATGGCTTTCATTGTTAACCCTTGGTTGTTGATAATTAGAATCTTAGCTCCCCTCAACTTGTGACAAGCCAGATAGTTCAGTCAGTAATGTGCAGGGCTAGAAACCAAGAGTTGGCTAGTTTGTTTGTTTGTGCTCTGCCAAATCCTTTCTATGGATTCACAATGGTCTTTGAAACAGGATAATTTCTCCTTTTTCATTGCTGAACACTGTTTCAGCAGTTTTTATATAGGAGCAGCTGGTGGCTTGGAAAGACTATTGTGCTAAATTCTCGTAAAAGAAACAACAGGTAAGCAGGGAAAGGTGGACTGGCTGCAATGATATACATAGAGTGATGTTGAAAACTGTTGAACTGTTGAAAAACATAAACTAATGCCGCCCCCCCCTCCCCCCACTTAATAGCAGTTATAAACAACTAGCATGCACTGGCTACAGTTAAGATTTAGCTACAATGTAAGGAACAGTTACTCTTAATTAAAAAATACGAGTTACTGTTAGCAAAAATATGAATGGAAGAAAATATGAGTTACTGTTAGCAAAAGTATGAACGGAAGGAAACATTGATAGAAAAGGAATAATAATTTTTGCATTGATCAATTTCTTTATGTCTTTTCCTGCATAGCTCCTGGAACCTGCCATCAGAAAGGATTTGAAAATTTGCATATTATGTACAATAGGGGGGTATAAGTGATTATTCTGATGAACTGTTAATTTTTCTTACCATTCTTTGGAGCATGCAGTCTGATCTCAAATCTGCACTGTTCCATATGATAAGTTTTATGTGTAAAAAAGATTTATTTGAATGTTTGTAACTATGGTGTTAAACAAAGTTTTCAACATTCTTTTAGATACATTGCAGTGCATCTATCCACGTTTTCTGGGATTATTATGTACCATTACTTGGCACAACTTTCCTCTCAAGCCACTGGCTGCTTTCTTACATAACTATCCTCAAAACACTGATCAGGGTTGGTGTCAAAAAAGAATTTTGAAATCACATAATTTGGGCTTTTACTGATGGCTGCAAATGTCAGTTTTGTCCATATAGCACTGTAGAGTTCCAGCATTTCTGCTTGCAGACAACTGCTATTTTTTTGCCGTGCAGACCACACATAGAAGGCAAAATCTCCTTTTGCCTGTTTTTACCTGTGTTTCATGTTTTAAACCAAAGTTTATGTTGATTTTACGGGAAAGCTTTCAAAGTTACCTGCTGCAAATTTGTTTCAAGAGGTAGCGCACATTTATAGATTAAGGTAATGTAGTCCTCATTGCTTGTGTTACAAATTATGATGCATGGGTACTATTGATCAATGCCTAACCCTGTACCAAAGAATCCTATTTTATCATCTGTGAGGAAAATAGCTTTTGAAAACATCAAGGGAAAAGGAGAAAATGCTGGTAGCAAGCATTTTCTCCTATTCACACAATCTTTTTTATTCTTTCATAGACAAACCCCATTATTTTAGCCATATTTAAGCTGTTGTGTGCAAATGTTACAACTCGGGGTTATGTGGTAAAGCGTTAACAGAGCTGTACAATATTGCAGCATATGAATGATTAATTAACTTTACAGAGGACTTACTGTAATTATTGGCAGCTTAATGGTATCATTCTGTAATCATGTTGTTTATCCAGATAATTATCCAATTTTACTGTCTAAAATTACCGGTACCTGTCTCTGATATTACATAAGATTCTGTTTGGTGATGCTGATGGCTGAAACTTTGGGCCAAAGAACATCTTTTGCCAGGTTAGTTTGACTTTTTATCCTGTGTGGTGAGCCTATAGAGCTCTGTTTATACCTTGTAGGCAGTTTGTCTGGGGAAAAGGTCCAAATAATCTCAGTTTCATTTGTTGATATGTAGTGCTTTGATTAAAACCTAGCATCAGATACTTTGGCATAGGGTTTGAATATACAGGGAATACCCAGATAGCTTAAATTCCTCCGAGATTGATCTTTAGGCTGCTAAGCGCAACTCAGTGCCCTTTTGCGGACAGTGTATATGAAGATTAGACTGCACAAAGTGTGCAGTTTGATCTTGGATCTACGCTGTCTGATACGGTGAGTTTGTTTTCCAGCAAACATAATTTTGTAATCGCAATGTTTCAGTGTATGTTATTGGCTGGAAATCTTCATTCCATTTATTTAGCAGTTTAACCCTTTACCACACAATCACGATTTTTAGTGACCTTAGGAAAGGAGACATTTGAAAACATTGTGGGTAAAGGAGAAAATGCCGGTAACCAGCATTTTCTCCTTTTCCCACAATGTTTTCTACCCTATCAAAGACAGAAATTATCATTTTACCGACTTTTAAAATGTCGTCTGCAAATACTTTCAATTTGGTCGTTTGGTAAAGAGTTAAGGATTAAGGATGGTAATAGCCAATGGAAGGAGCACTAAGATACAGTAGTATTGGCTGTCATTAATTGGTACATAGAATTATTGATGAGATGGTTTTCCTTTCTTCTGTATTGATGAATCATGGCTACATACATCCTGTCTCATTTACCCCTTTACTAAACAACAGTTTTTTAGACTTATCCAAATTGAAAGCATTTGCAGACGACAATATAAAATATTTTTGTAAATTGAGAAATAAAAATAAGTTCTATGAAGGACAAAAAACACTGTGGAAAAGGGAGAAAATGCTGGTTACCAGCATTTTTCTCCTTTTCCAACTGAATTCAAAAGCTTACACCTAGGATCATAAAAAGTCAGGATTGTGTGGTAAAGGGTTAACTGTATACCAAAAGGATCCCTGTTTAAACAAGTATGAGGAAGAAGGCCTTGAAAACATTGTTGGAGATAATGCTAGTGGTCAACATTTTCTGCTTTTTCCATAATACTTTCTACACTTTTGATGGCATGTCATTCCATTTGAACCATATTTGTCTCTTTCAGGTGCTTTCAATAACGACAGATCTACAATTTTGTTGTATGGTATTAAGTTTTCAAAGCTATGAGCAAAGCTTTTTGAGACTTGCATGTCCTTGTGATCCGCAGGAATTCCCCTGACCCCCTGTTTCTTTGCATTTTGACCCCTAATTTTCGAATTGTGTCCCAAAATTTAAATGGTAACCTTCAAATGAATGCTTTTCAGTAAACTCCTAATAGGGCCAGAGTAAACAATGCAGATGTAAAAGACATTTAACTTTGAATCGAACCATATAAAAGTATGGAAATTCTTGTGAAGATGACAATCTGTTACTTCAGGGGCGGTCCAAGTGTTGGCTTCTGGTATAAAGATAAATTCTGAAATTTGGTCAAAAGTTGCCAGGCCACTCTATCTTTTGTTCACTTTAACCTGGTTTTAAAATTCATTTTTCTGCCCGCAGTAAACAGCTTGAAATTAGTTTAACCCTTTACCACACAATCCCAAGTTTTAACAACCCTGAGAAAAAAAGGCTTTTGGAAACATGGGAAATTGAGAAAATGCTTATAAACAGTGTTTTCTATCTATTCAAGGAGAGATACTGTCATTTGAAAAAACATTTCCATTGTCATCTTTAAATTACGTCAATATGAGCAAATCTACAATTTTACTGTTTGATAAAGGGTTAAAAGATTGAAAAGCTTGGTGGAGAAGTTGAAGTTTGCTGAATATCTCTTACAAATATAGTAGTTTTATGTACTGCATAATGTCTTATGTCTAGGAGTTTTGAATAATGTGTGGAACTTTCCTAGGAGTTATAAAAGCTTATTGCATGGAAGGTTTCTATTGGAACCGCTGTATGTAGGTCCAGCACGTCATTGACCGTTGTCAATAAACTATTGGTGGATCAATAATATCAGTTGAGGCAATTAGCCAACTCTGTAGGTTTCTTTAAATGCCATGTTTATTTGTACTCACTGGTACAATTCCAGTAAATTAGAGACGCTTCCCAACATGGCATTCAGTCTCACCCTTTGGCAAATTCATTCTCATTCCTGAATCTTTTTAACTCTTTACCAGACAACAAATTTTTAGACTAGTGAAATTGAAAGCATATGCATATGACAAAGTAAATGATGCTCAAATGTCATCGAAAGGGCAACACACATTGCCGATAACCAGCATTCTTAATGTCCACAATGTTTTCAAAGGCCTTTTTCCACATGGTTATTAAAACACAGTGTTGCTTTGTAAAGATTTAAAGTATAAGTCAAGCATAAAGTTTCATATTATTATGATTTGAAGGTGGGGGTGAGGGGGCACTATAATACATCTTGCAGAATAAACTACTACATCAAGTTTTTTCATGATTTTACATAAACTTAATGAAAAAGATCAAAATACCTGTATATTCAAAAATTGAACAAAAGTGTACCTCAACGAGAAATACAGTTACTTGCCCTTGCATTTAGACTTTGGGTATTGAATTCTTTCTTCTCATTCATTTTACTTTTTGGGGGGAATTTAGAAGGATAAACAAATTCACTCACATTTTGGATACTACAATATTGAGACAGCAAACCCTGGGTTTTTAACTCTTTACCAAACTACAACATTTTAGACTTGTACTTAATTGAAACTATTTGTAGACAACAAAATAAATGTGACTCAAAAATAGATTCTTTTTTCCAAAAGGATTGAAAATATTGTTGGAAAAAGAGAAAAAGCTGCTTGCCTGCATTTTCTCCTTTTTTCCACAATGTTTTCTAGAGTCTTTTTCTTGTTAAGGGTTGTTTAATCTCGAAACAGTGTGGTAAAGGGTTTGACAAAAACTGAAGCTTTGAACTTTTTTCTGGTGTCTTTATTATTTTATCACACCTCATCTATTCTGGTTTTCAAAAATGTGATAAAAGTGTGGGGAAGAAAAAAAAATAATAATGGTGCCAGAATAATTGAGAACAATCCATAAATTGGACAAGTATATCTCAAGGGATCACTTGAGTTTGGACAGTGTTGTGTGAAAGTGGATTGGATCCCACATTGATTCTTTTTCTCCAATATTTACCGTCAAGTCCCAGGGTTTTATATTGGTATAGAATCAATGGAGTAAATATTGGTGTTTTATGTCACTTCATCCTGTTTGCAGTGCTAACTAGATTCAAATGTTCTGAGCTTCGGTTCAGACGAAGTCCACTAGATAGCTATTTTACATTGTTAACTGTTTAAGGGAAAGTATAAAGTGTTGTTTCCTTGTTTGTTTGGAAAGTAATTTTATCTCCTTTAATTACAGATTTGGTGTAGAGGGATTAAAAGTTCTTGGTAAGCCTTTTGTATTTGCTTCTTTTATAGTTTCATTTCACTCTTAACTTACCTTTGCAAACATTGTGGGAAAGGAAGAAAATGCTGGTAACCAGCATTTCTCCTTTTCCCATAATGTTTTTCTGCCCTTTCACAGAAAAATCCCACGATTTGAGCCATATTTTGTTTATTGTCTGAAACTTTTGAGAATTTGGACTTGTCTAAAGAGTTAAAAGTGTAATCAACTTTTTGCCTTGCACCTTCTTCAGGGTGTTTACAATTGGTTTTTTTTTTCTCAGTTTTTTGTACAGTACGTTATAAATTGTAGAAAAAAGTCACTCATGAAAATAATCTGACCTTCAGTATCTAAGTACTAGACAATGAAATTTCAGACATCTTAGATTTGAAAGCATTTGTAGAGGACAAATAAATGTGGTTCAGACAGTGAGATTTGCCTTTGAAAAGGTAGAAAACATTGTAGGAACTGAAGGAGAAAGTGTTGATAACCAACATTTTCTCCTTTTCCAAAAACAGTTTCAAAAGTCTCTTCACTGAGGGTCTTCAGTATGCAGGATTGTTAAGTATAGGGTTAATATTGGCTGAAATAAGATAGGAAGAATAATAAATGTTCTATTGTAAACTAATGATAATTTTAGCTTAAATATCTTGTAAAACATCATAAATCCCAGTTAGACTGCTCTGTGCAGTCCATTCATGTTTTACATTGTTGGTATGAGCATAATGAGGTAATGAAAATCTTTCTTGCCTTTTAAATTCTATTAGTTATTAATGTAGCCCTTTTTTACTCATTACTATGTCTGCAAAATTGTAGACTGGTCCAAATTAGGAGCATTTGCAGACAACAGATAAAAAGTCATGCAAATTTTAAAACCTGTCCTTTGAAAGGGTAAAAACATGGATGGGTATTTTCCCCTGTTAGCACAACATTTTCAAAAGTTTTTTTCCTTGAGGTCATTAAAACTTGGGATTGCATGGTAGTAGGTTAACATAGTTTATGCTAAAACCATCACTGTGCAATTAAGACATTTTGTGCCTCTGAAATTGACAGTGTTGGAAAATATTTGAGAAAAGAAGCAGTTCAAGGGGTGAATGCGAAACTTACTCTGTTTTTTGAAAAATTTTACAGCTGAGGGAAAAAACGTCTCATTCATTTGAAAAGCATTGTTAGATAATCTTTTTTGGATATGTTGTGTTGAATTTAGTTACATAATTCAACATAACATATCTTAAAAAGATTATCTAACAGTTCTTTTCAAAGAAATGAGAAGTTTTTCCCTCACCTGTAAAATTTTCCAAAACATGGAATAGTTTTGTATTCACCCCTCAAGTTGCTTGTGACTGGAAAAGTTACTGATTGCATGATGTTCACAATATCGTTTATTGGGTGAAAAAATGAAATTGTTGCATATAATGCTTAACATGCAATTAATACCTACCCTTCAATGTTATTTTTACTGTTTTAA
Organism: Hippopus hippopus; assembly: GCA_946811185.2. NCBI lineage: Eukaryota > Metazoa > Mollusca > Bivalvia > Cardiida > Cardiidae > Hippopus > Hippopus hippopus. The sequence continues at coordinate 33,711,957 of OX328106.1, forward strand.
AGATATTTTCTCAGTGTGTGCGATCACGTATAAATGTATGTGATTCACATTTAAAATGAAAATATCACATATATTCAGTTCCTCTTAGATATGTACTGGAACATGCAAAAATTTGCAAAATTGAAAATTTAAAAAGTCGAATTTCAGAAATTTCCTGTAGTCAAACGTTTACAATTACTTTTCTTGGAAGGGTATTCTGAATCCAAAAATAAAATGGCTGCTTTCCATCGTCCTATATAAGTATCCAATGGTAACGCGACATATATCAGGTGCCAGTGTGCTGGACAGGAACATGCATCATTGCCCTTGAAATTGAATCGTATCCAGAATGTTGCGGATGGCCAAAGTGCTATTTTTAGTAACGGTGCATAATCAATTGTTATCTAATGCCTTTGGTTTTTGCAATAAACATCGAACCTTCTGTGGAATCGGGCTTATAAGAAAAGGATAAACTTATTATTCCAAGCACATTTTCCTTTTCCACCAGTGTTTTCAAAAGCTCAAAATCTTTGATCTTTGAAAACTTGTATCTGTATATTGTTTGAGAACATTTCAACTATTAGCAAGCTGTCATTGACATTGATACTAAAGAGTGATAATGTTGTCTAGATTTGAACCCCCATATTTGTTTGCGTACCTCCAACTCCTGTTACCGTTACGTGCAAAATCCTCCAGCTGGAAAAAATACAGCACACACTGATTTCTTCTGTTTTATATTTTTGTCTGTTGTGTAAAATCATAATGTTTAGTTCTCGATGTGTCTAAAATTTGATAGTTTTGTAATGGCTAAACTTAGCCTGGATAGTTACTGTATTACCATTGATTGTGAATAACCCTCAGCAGTAATAGTTTTTAGCTCCACTGGCCGAAGGCCAGCGGGCTTATGTCATGGCCTGTTGTCCGTCGTGCGTCCGTCCGTCCGTCCGTGCCTCCGTCCGTCCGTCCGTGCGTTAACTTTTTTTTAAAACGTCTTCTTCTCTGAAACTACCCATCCAATTTTGATGAAACTTCACAGAAATGATCCTGCCATGGTCCTCTTCAGAATTTCTTGAAAGAATTTAATTCCTTCAAAAACTCTGGTTGCCATGGCAACAAAACTGAAAAATTTTGAAAATCTTTGAAAATCTTCTTGTCTGAAACCGTAAGGCCAAGGGCTACCAAATTTGGCATGTAGCTTTATCTAGTGGACCTCTACCAAGTTTCTTCAATTTATAGCCCTGGGGTCAAAATTGGCCCCGCCCCGGGGGTTACAAGTTATACATGGGCTTATTTAGGGAGAACTTTAAAATTCCTCTTCTACCTAGCCATAGGGCCTAGAGCTACCAAATTTGGCATGTAGCTTTATCTAGTGGACCTCTGCCAAGATTGTTCAAATTATAGCCCTGGGGTCAAATTAGGCCCTGCCCGGGGGTAACAAGTTTTACATGGGCTTATATAACAAGTTTTACATGGGCTTATATAGGGAGAACTTTAAAATTCTTCTTTGACCTAGCCATGGGGCCTAGGGTGACCAAATTTGGCATGTAGCTTTATCTAGTGTACCTGTACCAAGGGTGTCCAAATTATAGCCGAGGGTCAAATTTGACTTCGCTCCGGGGGGTAACATGTTTTACATGGGCGGGCTTATATAGGAAAATCTTTCGCATCTAGCTATAAGGGCTAGGGCTATCAAATTTTGCATTTAGCTTTATCTAGGGGGTCTCTATCAAGGGTGCCCAAATTATAGCCCAGGGGGTCAAATGTAGCCCCACCCCAGGGGGTCACAAGTTCTACATGATCTTATATAAGGAAACTTTAATAATCTACTTGTACATAGCCATATTTAGGCCTAGGGCTACCAAATTTTGCATGTAACTTTATATAATGGGCCTCTACCAAGAGGGCCCAAATTTTAACTTTGGGGGTCAAGTTTGACTCCACACCAGGGGTCACAAGTTTTACATTGGCTTTTATAGTGAAAACTTGATAAACCTGTGTCATGGATCATATATTTTACAGGGCCTTTTATTCAGCAAACTTGTTTTACATGACTTTTTATTGGGCAAGATTAAAAAATCTTTTTGTTTATAACCACACATTCTAGTTTCATATTGTAGGTCTGGGGTCAAAATTGCCTTCATTCCAGGGATCGCAAGTTTAACATGGGCTTCAAAATATTGTCACTTCAATTTAAACATTAATCAAGGGAAATAACTCTTTTTATGAAAGATAAAGTTCATTACTATTTACCTCCCTTGATTATCAAGCTGCAGTGATACATGATTGGTGCTAGACAAGTTTTTTAGCTCCACTGGCCGAAGGCCAGCAGGCTTATAGTTTGAAAAAAAATCTTAGTGATTTATTATGACAATTGTCAGCACACATGTAACTCATTACCAAACGATAATATTTTAGGCTTGTCTAAATCGAAAGCACTTGCAGACGACAAAATAAAAGTGATTGAAAATTTGAGATGTGTTTTGTAAACAGTAGAAAACATTGTAAGAAAAGGAGAAAATGCTTTTCTAAAGCCTTCTTTCTCAGGGTCATCAAAAGTAGGGATTGTCTGGTAATAGGTTAAAAAGATATATTTCAAACTGAGATTGATGTATATACTTGTTTTTTATTGGCACTGAAGGTCCGTCCATCCATCTGTCCGTGCGTGCATTAACTTTTATTTCAAACATCTCTGAAACTACTTATCCAATTTTGATGAAACTTCAAAGAAATGATCCTGCCATGGTCTTCTTCAGAATCCCATGACAGAATTTTATTCCTTCAAAAACTCTGGTTGCCATGGCAACAAAACTGAAAAATATAGAAAATTTTCAAAAATCTTCTTCTCTGAAACTGTAAGGCCTAGGGCTACCAAATTTGGCATATAGCTGTATCTAGTGGGCCTCTACCAAGTTCCTTCAAATAATAGCCATGGGGTCTACCAAATTTTGCATGTAGCTTTATCTAGTGGGCCTCTACAAGGAGGGCCCAAATTATAGTCCTTGACCCAAGTTTGTCCCCACACCACGGAACACAAGGTCACCAGTTTTACATGGGCTTTTGTAATGAAAACCATCTTAAGTCATCATGTTACTAACCATTATAAAGACTAAGGCTATTAGATTTAGCCCTGTCTCATGGGTTTCATGTTTTACAGGGCTTTTCATTGAGAAAAATTTGAAAATCTTCTTGTTTATAACATTCAAGAACTGAATTATTTGGTATGGAGCTTTATATTGTGGACCTCCACCAGGATTCAAATAATTATAGCTTTGCAATCAAAATTGGCTTTGCCCATGGATCACAACTTTCTCGTAGGATTAGATAGAAAAATGTTTGCATGTCCTCGTGTTTGAAATCAATTTGCTGAATATTGTAATGTTTGGCTTGTAGTGTTTTTACTTAATAGCCAGTGGAGCGATACAGGGCCATCATGGCCCTCTTGTTAGAATGTCTAGAATTGTCGTGAACAGTAATCAAGTTATTTGTTTAAAATTACTGTGAACACTGTAAGTCCTTGGAATCTTTAACCCTTCATCAAACGACAAAATTTTGGACCGGACCAAACTGAAAGCATTTAGGTCAACAATTTAGCTCAAATGATGATTTCTGTCTTTGATAGGGTAGAAAACATTTTTGGAAAAGGAGAAAATGCTGGTTACCAGCATTTTCTCCTTTTCCCAAAATGTTTTCAAAAGCCTTCCTTCCCATAGTCGTGAAAACCTGGGATTGTTTGGTAAAGGGTTAAAGTTGCTGCGAACATAATAGTTTTGGAATATCTAAACAGAAAACTAGAATTACCCAGAGCATAATACTTTTAATTTCTAAAGTGACTGTAAACAGTAATAATTTTTTGAATGTCTCATATGTCTGTGAACAGTATTCGTTTTTTGAATGTGTAAAACTACTGTGAACTGCAGTTTTTGGAATATCTAAAACTACTGTGAACTGCAATAGTTTTTTTTTTTTACTGTCTAAAACTATTGTTAACTTTAAAAGTTTGTTGAATGTCTAAAAATACTTTGAACATTAATATTTTTCTTTATTTCTAAAACTACTATGAACAGTGATAGCTTTTTGAATTTCTAAAACTATTTTGAACTGTAGTTTTTTTAATGTCAAAAACTAGTGTACACAGAAATAGTTTTTTGAAGTTCTAAAACTACTGTGAACTGTAATAGTTTTTGGAATGTCTAAAACTATTGTGAACTGCAGTTTTTAGAATGTCTAAAACTACTGTAAAGAGAAAAAGTTTTTTGAAGTTCTAAAACTGCAGTGAACACTAATAGTTTTTGGGATGTTTGTAAATGTCTGCAAACAGTTGTAAGTTGTTTTTGGATGTCTAAAACTACTGTGAACAGTAATAGTTCTTGGAATGCCTAGAGTTACTCTGAATAGTATAGAAATAAATGTTTTACTTCATCAGGCAAGCCTATGTTTTGCATCCTTGATGTAGAATGGAGTATAACAAGAAAATACTGGTGCATAGGGACCCTGCTCTGTTTTGAATCAGGATACTCCTAAGAACAGTTCATTGGCTATCTATTAGTGAATAACATTATTGATTAAAGCTTAAAATAGCATTGTTTTCAAAGGTGGATAGGATGGCCATCATGGAATCAAGATATATATTTAAACTTATTAAGGATGGTGCAAAGGGATAAAGAGTTTTGTTTTGCATTGGGACACTTCTCAGAACAACACAGGTTTAAAATTACACTTAAATTTAGAATGAATGGTGTAAAGAGATCCTGTTTTTTTCCATTGAGATAATTCTAAGAGATAATTATACAGGGTTGTTGTTCACCTGAATGTGAATTATATTAATTTTAAAGTCAGTTACCTAAGCATTGTTTAGTTAGTAATACCATGATTAGACGACCAGTCTTGGAATGAATATAAGAATCAGATTTAAAATGGTGGTCTCTAGGTACCTTTGTCTTGGTTTGCACTTGGATACTTCTGAGAACAAAACAGGTTTGTTGACCACCTGGGAGTGAATAACATATTATAAAGCAGGTTACAAAAGCATTCTCAACAAAAACTAGGGCGGGAATTCTCTGACCATTCGTAATGTCATTTTAAGTGTAGTTTTAGATTAAGAAAGTAATACAACTTCTGATTGGTTGAATAAAATGTTTTACCAATCAGGAGGTGTATTACTTTCAAATTTAGAAAGTGTTTGAGAGTAAGTCTAAGAATGTTCTTCAGGATGGTTGGTGGATACAGACCGATTTGGACTTATACTAAGACAGAATTTTGTAAAGAGATCCTGTTTTATTTTGCATAGGGGTAATCCTAAGATAGATACAAACAAGTTGTTGACCATGTGGAAGTAAATAACGTTATTGATAAAAGCTAACAATAGCATTGTTTTCTCAACAAAAACTGGCCTTCTACTTCCATTAGCAAGATGATCTAATGCGGTCATTGATCTTCTCATCTTTTGTCTGGTCTTGTCTCTTGTCCTTTTTGTTTATATATCTCCTTGGAGGATAATGGTTCACGTACATGTAAGGAGCTCTATAACACCCTAATCCTTATTGTACTGAATATAATCGTAGAAAACTGGAGATTTCAGATAAAACAAATTACAGTAAAATCTGCCAAATAGTCATCACTTACATATATATGAATTGCAAGCAACATGTAATAAGCAAGTATCATTGAGTTCCTAAAACAAGGCAAATATGTGGAAACATACCTATATTAAGCAAGCACTTGTCTTTCAGCACACACATTTTGGGCATACTTTTGGTGCTTGCCAAACTCTGTATCAGAGGACAAAATTCAAATTGAAAGCATTTGCAGAGGCTAAGTTAAATGTGGCTCAGATGATGGGATTTGTCTGTGATAGGATAGCAAACATTGCACAAAATGCAGAATAAACTGGTGTACCAGCATTTTCTCCTTTTCCCGAGCAAAAGCCTTCTCTCTCAGGGTTGTTTAAACAGAATTGTTTGCTTAAGGGTTACTACCAGAGTGATTGTATTTCAATTTTAATACTTTACATGACAGTCAAGTGCCTTTAGGATCCTTCGAAAGGTTATTGAAAATGTCGTGAATATAGGGGACAATTTGGGTATAACCAACCTGATTTGTTTCTTCTTCTCACTATGTTTTCTAGCCATACAAAGATAAATTCTGTCATTCCAGCCTGGTTTACTTTGACATCTGCTAAATGGTTGCAAATGAGGAAGAAGCCTAAATTTGTTGTCTGGAGTTAACAGTAACACTTGACTTTGCTCTGTTGAAAATAAGCTTCATATTACAGGTTTGTCTGCTAGAAATAAAATTCTTTCCAGACTGAAAAATGAGAACAGTGAAAAATGTAATGATCAGCTTGCATTCCCCCATATTTGAAAGATGGCTGTATTGTGTTACTTGTTTTAATTAGCAGAAAAGAACAGAAAATGCCCAAAAGGAAGGAAATGTCTGGCCTGTCAGCCAAATTACAGGCTGCTAATTGAGGATCTGGTGGAAAAGCTGCCAAATGAGGTAAACATATCAGGTTTATCTCTGCACCAGACGACAAAATTTTAGGCTTGTTCATTATTGAAAATCTTTGCAGACTCCAGATTAAATGTTTCTTTAATGATGGAATATGTCTTTGAAAGGGCATAAAAGAAATAGGCGGAAAAAAGAGAAACATGCTTACCAGCATTTTCTCCTTTTCCCAAGATTTTTCTCTAGTCTGTTTTCCTGAGGATTTTAAAGACATAACATTGGTTGAAAAAGGTTAAATATGGCAACCCTCAGGGAGAATCCCAAAGTTTCAGGTTTAATGTACAATTAGTGGATAAATTATGGTTAACCTATTTTTTTTTTGGGGGGGGGGGGGGGGGGGAAAGACATAATTCCCTCCTGCAGATGACTACATGTATTTGTTTTGCAGCAAACCAGTTTTGAAAATATCATGGAAAAATGAGAAACTGCTGTTAACATTAATAATACTGTTGTTTTCTACAGTATTTTTACATACATGTGTTCTTTTATTTAACCTCCACCCACATGATTATCCAAATATGTTTGGAGTTACACTATTAGCCAGTCAGAATTTATGATCCAGGTTATGTATCACTTTGATGCACTCTCAAATTAGGGACCTAAAGATACACTCAGATATTTAATTGGTCTGTTTTTCGCAAGAGTCATTAAAGCAGACTTGAAAAAATTCATTGAAAAAAAAAAAAGGGACAAAAGATACCAAAATTCAAAAAAGGCAGTCTCTTTCTTTGACGATGTATGGCACCTACTGTATATGTGAATTACTGATTATGAACATTTTGCATATGGAAATGTTTGTGAATTCAAGACACTTATTATATGTTGGTATACTTGTGGTAAAATATGCGAACAGAAAAGTTTGCAAATTTGCAAAATCACAAAAAATTCCACATCGCAAAATTTCCACTTATACAGTATGTCGTAAATGCACCAAGCGAATATACTGGCTCTTGGTGAGATTTTTAGGTTAATTTGCCTGACTTCACCATGTACTAAGGCTGATTGTTAACCATTATTTTATATACATATATTGGTTCTGAACATGCTAAACTGTTTACCACACAGTACCAAGTTTTACCAGCCCTGAAAGAGAAGGCTTTTGAAAATATTGTTGGAAATGGAGAAATTGCTGGTAACTCCTTTTCCAACAATATTTTCTACCCTATCAAAGACAGAAATCATCATCTTGGCTGCATTTAATTTGTTGTCTGCAAATACTTTCAATTTGGCCCAGCCCAGAATTTTGTCCATTGGTAAAGTGGTAAATCTGAAATACAATATCATGAGGGCTAGTTGTATTTGAAGTGAAGTGAAGCTTATTTGATCCCACAGTAACGGCATCATTCTAGACTTGTCAGATTTTACAAGTAAGTCAAGCTCAAATTTAGTTATAAGACTTAAAGAACTGTAAAGAAATGTTACGTAGTCTGAACCATGTAGTGAGGTCTCTTTGATTCGTGTGGATAGTATGACAGATTCTACTTCTATTATTCTTCTATGCTTGTTGGATGGGAACTTGTTCAGCATTTCAAGAAATATTTCCTCCATTTCTGGATCCTCAGTGGTCTGTATATTTTGTTGCCTCAGTAGAGAAAAGAGTGAATTGCTATACAGATAGATGGCACATACATTCCTCTTGCATTGAATATTCAGTAAATAAGAAGATCTTATTAAGATTACCCCCTCAGAGAAAATTGCTTTTATGAAGGTTCTGTTCCAAAGATCATTGTATGCCCTAAAGGCCTTCTGTTGTGAAATCAATTTGAGTTGTCATTGGCAATTATATGCAGCCTAATTTTCTCTTTTAGACTCTCTGTCTGTCTATCTCTCCCTGTCTCTCTCTTAGTTTTGTATCTTCCATCCCTCTTTCTTAGTCTTGGAAGAATATGCTATAATGCCCAATGCAGTATATGATTTAAACTAACTTTGTTATATTTAACTCTTTACCAAACAACAAAAATTTAGACTGGTCCAAATTGAAAGGATTGCAGACGAGAAATGTAACTGAAATGATGATTTTTGTCTTGGATGGGGAAGAAAACATTGTGGGAAAAGGAGAAAATGCTTGTTACCAGCATTTTCTCCTTTTCCCACAATGTTTTCAAAAGCCTTCTCCTACAGGGTCGTTAAAACTCTGGATTGTGTGGTAATGGGTTAACGCATTTTGCTCAGGAGAGTCATAACCCTTTGACAGATCAGTTCCTGAGCCTTAATATTGTGCATTATTGTACTAGATTTTCAATTGTGTTAACAGCCCAAATTTTCTGTCACTAAAAACTTTTTAGGAAGAACACAAGGTCTTGAGGTTATTTAAGAAATAATCTTCTTTTTATCGTGGTTTATCGTTCAATAAACCACAGTTGTGAGTTATGAGACACAATAAATAATCCACCAGGGCGATAGCCTGAGTGGGTTATTCATTGCGCCTCATAACTCACAACATGGTTTATTGAACGATAAACCACGACAGAAAGAAGATTATTTCGATTCTAACATGACCAACTCTTAATCAAGAGAAAACAAGTTCATACTTAGAGTAAAAACACGGATGCAGATTATATTCCATTGAATAACTTACTTACTTACAGAATGATGTCACTCTACATAGAATAACATAGATTTTACCACGCTTTCGTTGCACTGTGTTTATAGAGCCGAATTCACGTGTCATGTTAGAATAAGATATTTAGGCTGGAACTGAAAATGTTGTTGAGGTGATAGCATATGTGCCATGCTCTGGTAAAATGGACTTAATGCATCTCCATGATGCTTTGTATCAAGTAAATCATCACATATTAAGTATGAATCCGTAGAATCCATTGTGTCTAATATATAAACCGAGTTATGAGAAGAAAGGTCCTTGGAGATACAGAAAATTTACCAAAAGCAAAAAGTTTTTGACCTAGGCCAGGCTACACTGGATGACTTTGGTCACTACTGTTTGCAGATGCATTCAGCCCTCTTTTCAGAGAGCATGGCTCTATGAATTCACCTATGCTGAGTTGCAAAGACCCAATGTGATAACCATAGTGATAACCTTATTTTATGAATTTACCCATAGATAAAACTATGCTGTATGAATTTACAAACACTCAGTGAAATAATAATTGTGTATGAATTGACACTGAGCTTTCAAGAGTCACTGAATTAACCGTTTGTCATTTTACCAAGACCCATATTAGTAACAATCATCTTAATGAATTTACTCATGCTGACTATGCAAGACTCAATGAAATAACCATGATGTGTGAATTTACCAGCTTTGAGATACCTGTTGAGAGAAGTATTTGGCTTGAATTGACCAATTTTAAGTGTCAAGACCTCTAGAATTAACAGCTGTGTATGAATTTATCAATTTTTATTAGCAAGATCCTTGAGATACCCATGATGTATGAACTTACTGATTCTGATTGCTGAGATCCTCTCATTTTACAATTATGTATGAATATACAGAGGCCCTTTGAATGTGAAACAGCGTATGGAATTACCATTGTTGAGTACTGAGACTAAACAAACATACAATTGTGTATGAAATGACTAATTTTGATAACTGACCCAAGACACTTTGAATTTACCATTTTGTTTGAATTTAGCAATTGTGTGCATCAAGGTCCTTTGAGATAACCACAGTGTATTTATGGGCCAATTTGGAGTACTGAGACCCACTGAGGTAACCATGGTGTATGAATTGACCAATTTTGAGTACTAAGACCTGTAGAGATAACCATAGCGTATGAGTTTAATTACTTGAGTAGCAGGTACCAATAGGGGTACACATGGTACATAAAATTCACTTGTCCTTAGTTACCAAGGCCCACAAGCTTTCTACCTTTGTGTTATTGATGGTACATGTATGCCTGAAATTGCTTCTTTTTTTGGTAAATGGCATTCAGGAGTTTAAAGTATCAAAAACATTTTTTTAACTGTCTCTCTTGATATTTTATGCTCATTGTTGTGATTTCTTGAAATAGTATTGTCAGTCTTGATATTTTATGGTCCATTGTCTAAAAAAATTAATTAGCTACCAGTATACATTTTTTTACCAGTTTAAACCTGTATCAAAGAAACCTGTGCATTTTTGACTTCGAGTGAAAGCCTTTAGAAAACTTCAGGGTGAAAGGAGAGAATGCTGGTGACTAGCATTCTCCTTTTCACGCAATTTTTTCTTACCCTTTGGGGACAAACCCCATCACTTGAGTCTCACTGAATTTGTCCTCACAAACTACTTTCAAAATGGACAAGACCAAAAAAAACTTTAGTCTTAGAGCATTTTCAAATATTGCAATGGCTGTATTGAATTGACCAATCAGGAATCATGTCATCACATTCATATTTCATCCAACAAGATTATAGTTTAATATTTTACCATATACCACAATAAAGTTGCACTTCTAGCACTTGAAAAATTCTTGGGATACTATCTTGCCTACCAAGTTGATCAAGATCAGACTGTCTGTAGGGTACAATGTAGATTAAGATCAAACAGCACAGTTTGTGCAGTCTGATCTTGATATTCAGTGTCGGCTATTTTGTGAAGTATTCTGGTTAAAAATCACCAGCCGTGCAATGCTTTGGTCTGATTTCCAGATAAGGAAAAATCAGTTTCATTTAACCCTTTAACAACTTGATCCCCAGTTTTAACAACCCTAGGAAGAAGGCTTTTGAAAATATGAAGGGTAAGGAAAAAATTGCTGGTTACTTGTAGTGTCTCTTTTTGCAACAATGCTTTCTACCCTATTGACTACAAATCCTATTGTTTGAGGTATTTAATTTGTTGTCTGCAGATGGTATCAATGTAGACTTGTCTAAAAATTAATTGTCTGGTGAAGAGTTGGGTATTGATGTAACCAATCAGGGGTAAGGATACTCTTATTGATTTTAGATGGGTATTGTAAGACTTAAATAATTAATGAAGATTCGAAGAGTGCAATAAGTACAGACCAAGAGATGGGCGATTAAGCTGCACTAATAGATCTAGGGGCACCAGGCACCAGTCTCAACCTTACACTTCATTTTAAAGGAGGACTCAGTGCCCTTTTGCAATTAGAAAAGATCAAGATCAGAATACACAATATGATCTTTGATCTAAACTGATTTATATTTTGACATTTTTCAGTCAACAAGAACTTTAAAGGATCAAGCTGTACAAATGCAGGTGCTAATTTGAGTCTTTTCCTATCCTTTGGCTATTAAGCTTGACTCGTTGCCCCTTTGGGGACAGTGTAGGTCAAGACCAGTTTGCAGAGAAAGAGCAGTCAGATCTTTGGTCCACACTATTGAATACAGTTTTATTTTTCCTGTTGAAAATCCCTTTGAAATTATAAGTATTATTCAGGTTCTTGCAATCAACAGGGAATTTTCATCTAGTTTTTTCAACAGCTTAACTGTTTACAAAACTACAAAATTTTGGACTTGTCCAAATTGAAAGCATTTGCAGACAACAATCTGAATGCGGCTTAAATGATGGAATTTGTCTTTAATACATTAGACAACATTGTGGGAAAAGGAGAAAATGCTGTTTCAAGCATTTCCTTTTTTTCCAGAATGTTTTCAAAAAGCTTCTTTCTCAGGGTTGTTAAAACTTGGGATTGTGTGGTAAAGGGTTAAAATGGGTAGAAAACATTGTGGGAAAAGGAGTAAATGCTGGTTACTATCAGTTCCTTCGTTACTCAAACTGTTTCCAGAAGCCTGTTACATCATGGCCGTTTAAACTCAGGGTTGTGTGGTAAAGGGTTAACTTTTTACCAGAAGGCACAGTTTAAGACGGTGACATGTTTTTTTCCCATTAATGGAACTCTTCAATTAACCCTTTACCAAACAATCCCTGGTTTTCATGACCCTGGGAAAGAAGGCTTTTGAAAACATTATTGGAAAAGGAGAATGTTTTCTACCCCATCAGAAACAAATTCCATCGTTTGTGCCACATTTAAATTGTCGTCTTCTATCCTATCAATTTGGACTGATCCAACCAAAATTTTGTTGTTTGGTAAAGAGTTAAAGGTGGGTTTAGACTTACTTCTAGACCCAAGGGTAGACAAAAATCAATTGCAGCATAAACAAAATAATATCAAATGCAACCACTTTTACTAACAGAGGCACATTTTCATTGCAATGCAGTGTCTAATAAGTATATTTAGGCTTGAATTTCTCATTTACTATTCTCGTTATGGGTTAATTTAGAAATAATCTTCTTTCTATCGTGGTTTATCGTTCAATAAACCACAGTTGTCAGTTATGAGGCACAATAAATAATCCATGAGGGCGATAGCCCGAGTGGTTTATTCATTGCGCCTCATAACTCACAACGTGGTTTATTGAACAATAAACCACAATAGAAAGAAGATTATTTTGATTCTAACATGACCAACTCTTAATGAAAGGAAAACAAGTTCATACTTAGGGTAAAAACGCGGATACAGATTATATTCCATTGAATAACTTACTTACTTTATACAGAATGACGTCACTCTATATAGAATGATGTCACTCTACACAGAGTAACGTAGATTTTACCACGCCTTTGTTGCACTGTGTTTATAGAGCCGAATTCATGTGTCATGTTAGAATTAATGTTTTGTCTATATTACAGGATCTGTATCCATCCTAATAATAACGCATTGTCTCAGGAGAATGGTTCATTTTCTTGTCAAATATGCAGAAGAGTGTTCAAAGATAGATAACAAGTATATGAAATGCCCAGTAAAGGCCAAAATATCAAAGCAAGTGTCATTATACATTTAAATCATACCATTTAAAAGTATGGAAATTATTTTGGAGATGATGGTCTGTTATTGTGTGGTCGGGCCATATGTTAGTCACTAGCAGAAAAAAGAACTTTAAAAATCAGACAAAAAGTAAACAAAAGACACAGCTACCTGGCAGGTTTTCACCTAGTTTTGAAATGTAAAAATTACAGTAAATGTAGCTCAAAATGTTGATTATTCTCCTTGAAATAATAGAAAACTTTTTTCGGGGAAAGGAAAAAATTCTGGTAATAAGTATTTTTTCCTTTTTCCACAATGTTTTCTAAAAAACTTTTCGTCAGGCTCGTTAACACCTAACCAAACAACAAAATTGTACACTAGTCCATAGTGAAAGAATTTTCAGATGATTTATTGATTGTGGCTCAAATGAGGCTCAGATGATAAGATTTGTATTTGAAAGGGTTGGAAAACTTTGTGGGAAAAGGGAGGAAATGCTGGGTTCCAGCAATTTCTCCTCGTCACCCATTTTAAGTTCTTGATACCCTTCTACCTTAGGTTGATTAAAACTTGGCATTGTTTGGTAGAGGGTTAAAACAGGAGATTATTCTATAAAATGGTTAAGTAAAGGACTTAATGGCTTTTAACCCTTTACCACACAATGACGCCTTTTAACGCCCCTGAAGAAGAGGCCTTTTGAAAACATTGTGGGAAAAGGAGAAAATGCTGGTAACCAGCATTTTCTCCTTTTCCCACAAAGTTTTCTACCCTATCAAAGAAAAATTGCGTCATTTGAGCCACTATGAAATTGTCGTCTGCAGATGCTTTCAATTTGGATAGGTGTTAAATTTTGCCGTGTGGTAAAGGGTTAAAGTAGACCGGCAAGGTTAATGGGAGGCTCGGCCTTTTTTTCACAAAGCACAATCACAGTCTAAGAAAATCAATGCAATGTAATTTAACCCTTTACCAAACAGTGCCTTGTTTTGGCAACTCTAAGAAAGAACGTTTATGAAAAAAATATGGGAAAAGAAGAAAATGCTGATAACCAGCATTTTCTCCTTTTCCCACAATGTTTTCCTGTTTTCTACCCTGTCAAAGACAAATACCATCACATTAGCCATATCTGTTTTCTCATCTGCAGCTTCTTTCAATTTGTACTTATCTAAAATGTTCTGGTCTTGTCAAGAGTTAACTCTTTAAGTCCCTATCACAACATTGTGTTGCAATAGTGGTAAGCATAGATTAAGATCAGACTGCACAAAAACTGCAGTCTGATTTTAGATCTACTCTGTCCACTTTGCTGAAGCATAATCAAAATAAAATTAACATTGAAACAGCAGTTACTGTTGTTTGTGCGTCTTTTCTTGGTAGAAAACTTCTTTCATGTTTATCTGGAGTCCTCAGGATGATTTTTTCCCTCTATTCAAGGAAAACATGCAAGCATGGAATCCTTTCGGGGGAAAATTCAGTTTTAGGATTATTTTGCAGTAGTTGCACTTGATTTATTTGTTTGTTTGAGGTCTTACGATTTCTGTTTTCAACAGTTTCTCATTGTGTTATAACATGGCACCTGTACACTTTTTCATACTTTCCTGAAGTTTTATTATAAGAATATGTAACATTCTTTCTAACCCACTGGCTACTGTGCCACAGTAACATAGTCATAACATAGTCATGCAGAGCTATGAGAGAGGAATGAATCTATCATTGTGATTTTTGTCAATCCTCAAAAAAAGATCATAGCAGAGCTGATGATTTGAACTCAGACCCCCTTGATTACATACCCTGTTGGGTATTGCTGAACTAAAGGGCTAGGAGGTTACATTTAACCCATAAACTGCTAAATAAATGAAACAAAAATTTCCACTCAAGAATAAAACATAAGAATATTGCAAAAACAAAGTTGATTTCACTGATGAAAAAAGAACAGTATAGGACAATTGCATTACTTTCTAACACAAATAATTTAAGAAAGAAATCATTGATCATCATAACTTGTGTGGTCAGTTAATTAGTTCCTGCACTATTTTAGAAATATAGGATCTGACATAAAGTGCTTTTGAGGTAGAATTTTAATTAAGCAAGTCTCGAAAAATTTTTGTAGACAAGTTAAGAATTTGTCATAAGACCTCTCTTGTTCTCAGTGCAATAAACCTGTTATGAGTTTTATTAACACATTTTAGAAGAGGAATGTGTTTTGTCACAATGTGATGCTCATTTATTCTTTTTGGCAGCGGGTTTACTCCGCTGTCATAGTTCCCACATCACATGTACATGTATATACTGGTTTTTGAAGCCTACTATCTTTATCTAGGTCAGATTTTTGCTTCTGGCAGGTTTTGCCTGGATATGCGTGCAAACAAAACCAGTTTCATACACTAACAAAATAGTTCTGCCAACGATATTCAAACAAAGCAGTTCAACTTGATACTGTATGTTCTCTGAAAAGAAAAATAAAATATCATGTTTCAGTTGTCTTTTTAATTTAAGATAACAAAAGATTTTCAGCTTAAATAAAACAAAAAACCATACCGGGTTTAACACCTCTCCACCATCTGGCACAATTTTACAATGACATACCTCATTGCTGGAGAATTCAGACCCTGATAAACTCGTACTATAATCTCAAGGGTAAGAGTTCTCTGGAGAACTCCGTTTTGATTTATATTAGTTTACAAGGGAAAAAAATCATAGACCACACCAGTGAGTAGCATGTATTGGTAGCCAGAAAAGAAATCCGCTGCCTTCAGTGTGTTAGCACTTTGATTTTTATTTTATTCTTTTTTCAGAGAAGTGAATCTGGTTTTATTCACTTTGTGTTTATGTATTATTTTGCATATTCTTACCAAAAGTTTGCTTGTTTTTATTATGTGATGAAAGGAATCTGACATTAAATTTTGTAGGCTTTTGAGATAGATTTGTTAAACTTGTCAGTACAAATATGTTATTAAGCTTGTCAGAGTCTTTCATAAAAACATTTTTTTAGACTTGTTTAATACGATCAGTGTTTGAAATTAGCGCTAGTCTGACAGCAAAAAAACTAGTAGATTTTCTCTCGGGCTTGTAAAAATTCCTGATTTACTAGCCTGATGGGCTTGTAAATTGCAGATTGGTGACAAACAAACCTATACAAACCTTTTGACCCACTAATATCTTTCAATCTGTCACTTGTATCCAAAACTTGTCATGAATCAACAATTTTGTTTACTGTGCTGCACATGGCATTCTAGTTCAGACGTATTACCTAATGTTCTATACTAAAAAAACATCAGGGCCAAGGGGTAAACTCAATTTGCAATCTGGTGTACACTGCTTTTGGCTGGTTAGCGGCAAGTGTATTCTTTAGCTTTGCCAGCTGGCTGGAAACTAGATGAGTGTGTGATGGCGAGGGTGTATCAACTGTAAACATATTTTATAGAACTCAAGATACTGTTAATTATGAATTTAGTAATTGTAAAGTTCTTGATTGGTTTAAGCGGACATACACAGTAAGTCAAGTATACTCATTGCAGAGAATTGTCTCTAAACTTGAAGTACATTCCCTGTTCAAAGCCAGGTTCAAAGCTTCCTTAGGTTGCAATTGGGGGAGGGGGGGGCCCAGCTGCCAAACAAACATAAGAAGACAGTAAACAAGATCAAAGATTTCTGGCTTTGTGGACACTTAACGGGCCTTGGCTTAGATTGTCAACTATTAACTCAGGTTTTCAACAGGTTTGGAACCAGGGGTGAAAGACTTGGTTTTTGTCACCTATTGGATGTGATAATTTGTGTCTTGATGCCACCAAGTGCTATTGAAAATTCTTATATGTTGTTTTTTTTCCTGTATTAACTTAATTTTGTAGGCTTACTTTTAAGATAATACAGAATTCAATTTGGGCTTGTGAATTTTTTATATGGGCTTAGTGAGAATTTGTAAGTTGCTAGCCCAACTTTGCTTGTAAATTTCAATCCTAATTTCTATCCTAGTTTCTATTACTGTAAGATCTTATCACAAATACCAAATTCATTCAGATCCTATATATCTCAAAAGCCAACAAATGTCACTTCTGTATTTTATCACATGGCAAAATTTTGCAATTTATGGGTCTGAGTACATTGTATATGAAAAACGGTACATGCACATATAATGTGAATAAACCCCAATTCATTTTTATGAAAGAAGTATAAAATGATGTCATGTATGAGGTCATGCACATTGCATAGTTCAAATGTCTAAGACAAGAAAGTTCGTAATAGGTATATCACACTGAAAACACAGGTGGTTGTGTAATAAAATATCATGCTTTTGAGAAAGAACATAATTTTGTCAGGCTATGGGTGACACCAAGGAAAAACATGAATAAATGAACTGTATCCATAATATGACTGAAATACTGTTGAAAAGGCCGTTAACTCTGTACAAGACGAGAACATTTTAGACTTGTCAGCTTGGCAGCTTACACTTGAATATTACTCAAAAGACACAGTTTGTCTTTAATGAGTTAGAAAAGAATTTGGGAAATTGAGAAAATGCTGGTAAAAAGCATTTCCTCCTTTTTCCTCAATGTTTTCGAGAGCCTTCTTCGTCAGGGTTGGTAAAACTCAGGATTGATTGACAAAGGTACATCAATTAGAACCAAACATTCCAAAGCAGCAAATAAAGTAGTACATTCTACATTGAATGTTTCAATTGTAAAGATTCAAGGGTTATTTTCCAAGGGACAATTTGTTCTGCAAGAGAAGACTGCCAAAATTAATTTCATCAATTATTAAACATCAGATCATCTGGTTGTCTGCGTTGATTTCAGAATTACCAGTGGCGATGAAAAAAGTTTGAGGTTGGGACATGGAAGCTGTCTAAAGGAAATAGTGAACATTGATATCGCTCTCTGAAAAGAGAATATTGAATTTTGGTTGAAAAAATTCTTCTTATTAATTCATAATTATGACAGTTTGAGCTTGAAAACCTTCATTCTTGGGGAGCACCTTAACCCTTTACTAGATGGCAAAAATTTTTTACTTGTATGAATTGAAAGCATTTATAGACAAAAATCCAATCAAATGTTGCTGAAATGATGGGATTTGTTTGTGAAAAAACAGAAACATTTGTAGAAAAGGTTCCCAGTATTTTCCTCTTTCCCACAATGTTTCAAAAGCCTTCTTAGTTTAGTTTAAACATATATATTTTACATCAATTGAGAAAGAAGTTCTTACAACTTATACTAATCTCTCTCAATTCTGCTTCCTGGGAACTACACCAGTACTCACGCCGAATGTGTGGACCAATGAAAGATCCAGGTATCGAACTCGGGACCTCATGGTTACGAGGCCGACGCTCAACCTCACAACCACGGACACCAAAGCCTTCGGCCTTTGGGTCCTTATAATAAGGGCTTATCTGATAATGGGTTTACATGCATTGTCTCCTTTCACAATCATATTTTCACATGTATTCGTATCTACAACCATAATTAAGAATATTTTCCAAGTTCAAATAGTACGCCTTTGAATTTTGTTGTTTAAATAGACCATGAAAGTTCATTGGCTTGACTCAGAAAACTCATAGCACAGTAGTTCTTGTCATCATGCAATACTTTGACATTTTTATGCTCCACTGGCCAAAGGCCAGTGAGCTTAATGTTGTGCATGGCCCTGTGTCTGTTGTGTGTCCATGTGTGTGTCTGTCCATGTGTGTGTCTGTCCATGTGTTAACTTTTATTTCAAACAATTTCTCTGACACTACTCATCCAATTTTGACCAAGCTTGATAGAAATAATCCTGTCATGGTTCTCTTCAGAATTTGCTGAAAGAATTTGATTTCTGTAAAAAATCTTATACAGTCTTAGAGGCAGTTACTTCTGTCACCTATACTGAATTATTAGCTCACCTGAGCACAAAGTGCTCAAGGTGAGCTTTCGTGATCGCCCAATGTCCGTTGTCTGTCGTCCATCGTGCGTCGTCCGTCGTCCACAATTTCTTTAAACATCTTCTCCTCCTAAACCACTGGGCCAATCTTGATGGAACATGGAAGGGATGTTCCTTGGGTGAAGCTCTACCAAAGTTGTTCAAGAGATTGAATTCACCCATAACTCTGGTTGCCATGGCAACCAAAAGGAAAAAAATAGCAAAATCTTTGAAAATTTCCTCCTCTGAAACTAGAAGGCATAGAGCTTTGATATTTGGTATGTAGCATCTCCTAGTGGACCTCTACCAAGTTTGTTCATATGATGCCCCTGGGGTCAAAACTGGCCCCGCCCCGGTGGTCACAAGTTCAAACATAGGAACAAAGAAGGAAAACTTTAAAATTCTTCTCCTCTAAAACTGGAAGGCATAGAGCTTTGATATTTGGTATGTAGCATCTCCTAGTGGACCTCTACCAAGTTTGTTCATACGATGCCCCTGGGGTCAAAACTGGCCCCGTCCCAGGGGTCACAAGTTCGAACATAGGAACAAAGAAGGAAAACTTTAAAATTCTTCTTCTCTGAAACTGAAAGGCATAGCGCTTTGATATTTGGTATGTAACATCTGCTAGTGGACCTCTATCAAGGTTGTTCATATGATGCCCCTGGGGTCCAAACTGGCCCCGTCCCGGGGGTCACAAGTTTGAACATAGGAACAAAAAAGGGAAAACTTTAAAATTCTTCTTCTTTGAAACTGGAAGGCCCAGAGCTTTGATATTTGGTATGTAGCATCTCCTAGTAGGCCTCTACCAAGTTTGTTCATACGATGCCCCTGGGGTCAAAACTGGCCCCGCCCCGGGGGTCACAAATTTAAACATAGGAACAAAGAAGGAAAACTTTAAAATTCTTCTTCTCTGAAACTGGTAGGCATAGAGCTTTGATATTTGGTATGTAGCATCTCCTAGTGGACCTCTACCAAGTATGTTCATATGCTGCCCCTGGGGTCCAAACTGGCCCCACCCCGGGGGTCACAGGTTAGAACAAAGGAACAAAGAAGGAAAATTTTAAAATTCTTCTTCTCTAAAACTGGAAGGTGTAGAGCTTTGATATTTGGTATGTAGCATCTCCCAGTGGACCTCTACCAAGTTTGTTCATATGATGCCCCTGGGGTCCAAACTGGCCCCGCCCCAGGGGTCACAAATTTGAACATAAGAACAAAAAAGGGAAAACTTTAAAATTCTTCTCTGAAACTGGAAGGCTTGGAGCTTTGATATTTGGTATGTAGTGAACCTGTTCTAAATTTGTTAGCCTACCTGACCACAGCATGTTCAAAATTGGGTCACCTGGGGTCATAAACTAGGTCACTAGGCCAAATTAAAGAAATACTTTGTGGGCACTCTAGAGGCTACATTTATTGCTCAAATGACCTGAAATTTGGACAGAATGTTTGTCTTCATGAAATCTCGGATGAGTTTGGATTTGGGTCACCTGGGATCATAAACTAGGTCACTAGGTCAAATTAAAGAAATACCTTTAGGGCACTCTAGAGGCCACATTTTTTGCTCAATTGACTTGAAAATTGGTCATAATGTTTGTCTTGATAAAATCTCACATGAGTCTGAATTTGGGTCAACTGGGATCATAAACTAGGTCACTAGGTCAAATTGAATAAATACCTCTAGGGCACTCTAGAAGCCACATTCTTGCTCAATTGATTTGAAAATTGGTCAAAATGTTTCTCTTGATGAAATCTAAGATGAGTTCAAAATTGGGTCACCTAGGGTCATAATCTAGGTCACTAGGTCAAATTAAAGAAATACCTTAAGGGCACTCTAGAGGCCACATTTCTTGCCCAATTGACTTGAAAATTGATCAGAATGTTTGTCTTGATGAAATCTCGGATGAGTTTGGATTTGAGTCACCTGGGATCATAAACTAGGTCACTAGGTCAAATTATTGAAATACCTTTAGGGCACTCTAGAGGCCACATTTTTTGCTCAATTGACTTGAAAATTGGTCATAATGTTTGTCTTGATAAAATCTCAAATGAATCTGTGTTTGGGTCAACTTGGGTCATAAACTAGGTCACTAGGTCAAATTAAAGAAATACCTTTAGGGCACTCTAGAGGCCACATTTTTGGCTCAATTGACTTGAAAATTGGTCAGAATATTTGTCCTGATCAAATCTTACATGAGTCTGAATTTGGGTCAACTTGGGTCATAAACTAGGTCACTAGGTCAAATTAAAGAAATACCTTTAGGGCACTCTAGAGGCCACATTTTTTGTTCAGCTGATTTGAAAATCAGTTAAAATGTTTCTCTTGATGAAAGATGAGTTCAAAATTGGGTCACCTGGGGTCATAATCTAGGTCACTTGGTCAAATCAAAGAAATACCTCTAGGGCCCTCTAGAGGCCACATTTTTTGCTCAATCCACTTGAAAATTGGTCAGAATGTTTGTCTTGATAAAATCTCACATGAGTCTTAATTTGGGTCAACTCGGGTCATAAACCAGGTCACTAGGTCAAATTAAAGAAATACCTTTAAGGCACTCTAAAGGCCACATTTATAGCTCAATTGACTTGAAAATTGGTCAGAATGTTTGTCTTTATGAAATATTGGATGAGTTTGAAATTGGGTCACCTGGGATCATAAACTAGGCCACTAGGTCAACTTAAAGAAATACCTTTAGGGCACTCTAGAGGCCACATTTATTTCTCAATTAACTTGAAAACTGTTCAGAATGTTTGTCTTGATAAATATTTTGATGAGTTCTAAATTTGGTCACGTATGGTGATAAAGTAGGTCACTAGGTCAACTTATGGATGCTCTAGATGCCACATTTTAAGCTCAATTGACCTGACAATTGGTCAGAAATTGAATTTTGCACGTGGAGTGAAATTTCACCTATTGACTCAGGTGAGCGATCCAGGGCCATCATGGCCCTCTTGTTTTTTACCAATTTCTCTCTCTTCTTCCAACCCCAAAGTAAATGCTGTAAATATGAATGAAAATAATTGACAGTTTACAACAGTTACCTTGACAACACTGAAATAAGAGGCTCTTCAGGCAAGTTTGGAAATCAGTAACAGAATCATTCCCTCATTCCAATTAAGCACTAATTATGTTAAAAAATTGTGTGAGTAGCGCCAATGACAAAATCCAAATAGAACCTTGTTTTTATCTCCATAACAAGTACCATAATAGTTTTAGGTATAATTACAACAGTTTTGCTCATTTGGTAAAGCTCTTTTCAATAATCAGGAAATAACTGTAAGGAGATTTTCAGACTCTTTTTGACTAATCCTTTACCATACATTCTTTATTCGTTTGACCTTGATGGAAAAATTGAATGAGGAGAAAATGCTGATGATCAGCATTTTCTCCCTTTTTGGCAGAGTGTTTTTATACCCTTTCAAAGATCATGTGAGAATTTGATGATTGAGTTATTTTTAACCCTTTAAAACACAATCCTGATTTAATGGCCTTGAGGAGGAAGGCTTGTTAAAACATTGTGGGAAAAGGAGAAAATGCTCATAATCAGCATTTTCTCCTTTTCCCACAATGTTTTCATTATTTCCAAAGAAAATTTTCACTTTTTGAGTCACACTTTATTTGTGGTCTGCAAATGCTCTAAACTTTTACAGGCCTGAAAATCATGTACTTTGGTGTAGTAAAAGAGTTAATGTCCCTTCTGTAAATGCTTTGGACATGCCTAAAATTTTGTCATTAGGTTTTGATTGAATTTGTGTTTATTAATCGTCGCCACCGGTTACCCTGAAGGCTGTTAGTGTTGTTATGGGGGATAGTGCAGTTACAGGAGGAAACCCATCATAAGTTACGCCTAGTTCTTTTGCTGTCACAGGCAACCTCGGTTTAATGTTACATCAGAAAGACTACATGTAACTTTAGATGGCCAGCCATGGGAATCGAATCCACACCCTAATGTGAGCCCTAACATCATGTTTACAAGTCCTACACTCTACCAACTGAGCTATGTGGGCTGTCATCTACAAATGCTTTCAACTTTGACAGGCCTGAAATACATGTTACTGTTGTGTAGTAAAGAATTAATGTACCTTCTGTAAATGCTGATGGGCATGGCTAAAATTTTGTCATTAGGTTACAGTGAGTAAAATAATCTGTCGCCATGTTATCTCAATTTATGCCTGCTACATAAAATGCAAATAATTCTCGTCTGGTAACAGAGTGCTATTGTTTTTGACAGTGTTAAAAGCTGGACTTTTAGACAATATCAGATGCATCATTTAAGAAAAACTTTATCCAACCCTCACAGTGTTTTACCCACCATTTTATCATTTTACCACTGTATATCCTCCCTGTAAACTGCACTAAATGACCTGAGATGTGGATGTTCCATAAAGCATGCTCATTCAATCTGTTGTCTGTACCCAGTGATCTACCTAGGCAATGTTGTCATACTTTTAGATCAGCTGTTTTCATATCAAATGAGAAGCCAAATCAGAAGGGCAAGTAGATGAAATAAATATTTCATCACAATAGTCAAAACCAAAATTTTGCAATTTCAAACTTTACTTCTATAGAAGAAATACCATATCGAACAGTGTAAATCAAAGACCAGACTGCATTTTTTGTACAGTGTGATCATAATCTAGGCTGTCCATATAAGAGCCCTGAGCCACTGGCTAAGCAGCCCTAAGGCTTGAGGCAAAGACTGATTGACAAAACCAGAGGCGTTATGTTCCAAGATGAGAAGACTTTCCAGAGATTTGGCCATAAATTCTTTAACACACACCAAAATATGCTGTCCAAATTTACAGCATTTGCAAATTTAGTGTAGCTTATAGTCACTGATATGTTGAAAACATTGTGGGAATAAGAGAAAAGGGTAACCAGCATTTTTCCTTTTCCCACAATGTTTTTAAAGGCTCCTTCCTTGGGGTCTTTAAGACACGTACAAGATCATTTGGTAAAGAGTTAAGGAAAGAAAACAAAGAGCTGAAATAAATAGGGGTGAAAATGATTAAAATTATGCAAGAATTGCATGTTGAATATAATAACAAAACATGATGCTGTAATCTGATTATGCTGAATCAATTGCATTGTCTGAAATAGTCTGTTTTGTATGTGTCAGTAGATCAATTTTTTGATGGAGGACTAAGGTGTAGTTTTGATATACTTGCCTGTATTAATGTTTGGCTGCTTATGCAACAGTACTTCAGTTAGTTTTGTAGTCAGTGCAGATCTAAATCAGACTGCACAGAAATATACCATCTGATCATGTAATGTACACTTTGTGGAAAGCTGAGATTTTCTGTGAGATTACTTTACAGACTGGAAACGTCCATTTTGTTCTTAACAAAATCCTTGTGCTTGCTTATCTCTAACAAAATTTTAGACTCTTCCAAACTAAAAGCTTTTGCAGACAACATACTTAATATAGCTCAAACGATGGAGTTTGCTGTTAAATGAGCAGAAAATGTTGCGGGAAAGGGAGAAAATGCTGGTTACCAGTGTTTTCTCCTTTTTCCACAAAGTTTTCAAAAGGGTTATTTCTTAGGGTCGTTCTCAGAATTGTTTAAGGGGTCAAGAAATAAAAGATAGACCCATGCAAATTTCCTTTAATGAGCTGAGAGCAGATAGCTGCAGCGCATGCAATTTCAAATCCCTGTCACAGAGCGGATTTTGGGGTCCTGCAGACTGACAGCCTGGAGGCCACTGGTTTGAGCCTCTCTGGAAGCACTTTTCATGGGTTTTTCATGGGACTGTTCTTCCGCAAGACACTTCAAACCCCTTGCCTAGTGCTGTTGAAACCCAGAACTTATGTGAATATGTGAGCTGTCACAGTGATATGACTGAAAAAGTATTGGAAGGGCCACAAAACACTAATCAATCATTTAGTCCAAACATATTTCATGCTTGACATTACTTGGCTTTGTTCATGTTGGATTTTAATGGGAGCTGAACTGCCTTAGCCCTTTATCATACAATCCTGTGTTTTAACGATCCAGAGAAAGAAGACTTTCTGAAAGCATTGTGAAAAAAGGAGAAAATGCTGGTAACCAGTATTTTCTCCTTTTTCCGCATTGTTTACTATCCTTATAAAACCTAATCCCATCACTTGAGCTACAGTTGTTGTCTGCAAATGCTTTTAATATGAACAGGTCTAAAATTTTGTTGTCCTGTAAAGACTTGACTGCTGTGAGAAAACGGAGCTTAATGACTTTGTGAAGACGTAAATCACGTGTAAAATAACACTGCTTTTTTGTTGTTGTTTATATGTGGTTTTCATGAGAGCGCTTCATTTCAAAATATCATCACTTTACTGTGACTAGACTCTTATTTTAATAGGAGTGGAACTTAAATACTACGCATATTTTTGAGTCATCGGTTGTCAATCCGGCATGGCCAGTGGAACTCAGGTTAGTAGATCTATTGGTATATTTTTACAGTTTCGTATATTTATATACACCATCTTACCATAATATCTTAACCCTTTAGCAAACAGTCTCAAGTTTATAACAACTCCAGAAGAGGATGGCTTTTGAAAACATTGTTGGAGAAGGAGAAAATGCTGGTTATCGTATGTTCCCATGATGTTTTCTTCTCCTTCAAAGAACAATCCCTTTTTTTCAGCCATATTTAATTTCTCATCAGCCAATACCTTCAATTTGGACAATTCTGGAATTTAATTTTGTCATTGTAAAAAGTTAGGCCTTAGCACCATTTTTATCTTGCTTGGACTAAGTCCAGGAAGAGCCATTGCCAATCCAGGGCATCGGTGTTGGAGTTAGTGTCCACATTTGAGTTGGCCTCCACATAAATTTTAAGTTTTTTAAGAGCTGACACTTTCCAAACCATTATTATGATTGATTTGGATCATATTTGGTATGATGATAGATACAGGTCCAAAGTTTTTTACATCCATACCCCATCCCAAGCCATGATCTTAAGGTCAAGGCCATAGACTTTGATATTTTACATCAAAATTTTAAGATTAAGATGTGTAAGAGCTCATATTTTCCAGACTAAATGACAGATTTGGTTCAATTTGGTTAAATGACAAATACAAGTCCAAAGTTTCATTGAGAAATACCCTGGCCATGCCCATGATCTGAAGGTGAAGGTCACAGATTTTGAAATTTTATGTTAAAGTTTTTCTAGCACTCCTATTTTCCAGACTGAATGACTGCCAGTCCCATTTATTAACTTTCCCAAGTATGCTGTCTGATGACAGATTTTGATATGTTAATGTATCTCTGATTTTGCAATTTTCTTAAAGAAATCAAGCCTTGATGTACCTATATTACACTTTTATGCTTCTTTTGGCATCAAGAAATTATGGAAAGCTCACAAACAAGTTATTTCCTTATGAGCTGGTACAAGAGCAAAATGACAAAGAAACTAATCTGAAAACTGCTTTGAAAGTGGTGCATATACATGTACGAGGGCTGTTCGGAAATTATTGAGACAACGCTTATAATATGAGAATGATAAGACTTACAAACGAAATATCTCATCACAGATGACATATACTTTATTACTTTATACATGCCAAATATCAGGCTGCTGGGTCTTCTGTATAAGTGTCAGGGCCCATCGGAAATATACCTCCTCGCTCAGTGTGGAGCACAACGGCGTTTTGAACGTGACGTCCTATCAACATTACTGCGTGTTTACACCATTGCCTGTCATTCCTTTTCAAAATAAACACCATTCCATCTAACTTGATATGTCGCTGCACCCATTTGTCGAACAGTTTTACATCATTCACTATCTAATTACCTCACTACATTAGGTGCCACAGTCTACAATTCACTGAATTATTGAATCTTATACCTCTTAACTGGGACTTGACATGTGGAACGACATCAATGATCGTCGGTCCCCATCTCCTTTTGTGATGAACAGAGATGATGCATCTTTTACAAACCGACTGTGCAACCTATAAACAAGAGCCAGAGATATGTCTCTTCCGCTTCGTGTCATGTCTGACATCTTTTTTTGCTTCAACAGGAGTATTTCCAACCTCGACGCAAAACTTTATGTAAGCTCGCAGCTCCGCCTTTACATCATTATCAATTTTGTTGCTGTTTCTTTGATAACACGAACTTCCGGAAAATGGTCAAAACTTGTTTATCAATTACATAAACGTTATGAAACTTTACCGAAAATTCAAC
This sequence comes from Hippopus hippopus, assembly GCA_946811185.2. NCBI lineage: Eukaryota > Metazoa > Mollusca > Bivalvia > Cardiida > Cardiidae > Hippopus > Hippopus hippopus. The sequence goes on from OX328106.1 coordinate 33,739,181, forward strand.
AGAATAATGCAGTGTATATGGCATTATTTTAATTGAATTTTCTCTGCTATTTTGATATCATTCAAGCTTTTATTCAAGTGACATTTATTTTCACTAACTCATTTTTTCGGCGTGCTCTGGTTACTCACGCCTCTTGTTGATTATAGATGATACACAATTATAATGTGTAACTAATACAGATTTCATTCAAGTCTTTCAATTTATCAAAGGTTAATTCACGTTTATGGAAAATATACTGTACATACGTTAAGTTTTCCTCTCAAAACATATATTGCCTCAACAACCCTCGTATGTAAGTATGTGGCGCCAATCTCCATGCTAGGGATGTATTTTGGCTTGAGACCAAATCCCTTTTGTTGCTATTATCGTTTAATTAATCAGAAAGAAAGTTGATAATGTTTGTAACCAAGTACTTGAAAAATAACGAAATGAATATTTGGTAGATAAAGAGAGATATTACTTTTTAGCTCACCTGAGCACAAAGTACTCAAGGTGAGCTTTTGTGATCGATCAAGCTGTGTCCGTCGTACGTCGTCTGTCGTCAACTTTTACCTTGTGTATGCTCGAAAGGCCACATTTTCAGTCCGATACTCATGAAACTTGGAAAGAATGTTTGTCTTGATAATATCTTGGACAAGTTTGAAAATGGGTCATGTCAGGTCAAAAACTAGGTCACTAGATCAAATCTTAGAAAAACCTTGTGTACGCTTTAGAGGCCACATTTTCAGTCCAAAACTCTTGAAAGTTGGTCAGAATATTTGTCTTGATGTTATCTTGAACGAGTTTGAAAATGGGTCATGTTGGGTCAAAAACTAGGTCACTAAGTCAAATCTTAGAAAAACTTTGTGTACACTCTAGAGGCCGCAATTTCAGTCTAAAACTCTTGAAAGTTGGTCAGAATGTTTGTCTTGATGATATCTCAGAAGAGTTCGAAAATGGGTCAGGTAAAAAACTAGGTCACTAGGTCAAATCTTAGAAAAACCTTATGTACGCTCTAGAGGCCACATTTTCAGTCCAAAACTCTTGAAAATTGGTCAGAATGTTTGTCTTGATGATATCTTGGATGAGTTCGAAAATGGGTCATGCTGGGTCAAAAACTAGGTCACTAGGTCAAATCTTAGAAAAACCTTTTGCACGCTCTAAAGGCCACATTTTTGGTGCAATACTCATGAAATTTGGTCAGAATGTTTGTCTTGATGATTTCTTGGACTAGTTTGAAAATGGGTTATGTCGGGTCATAAACAAGGTCACTGGGTAAAGTCTTAGAAAAACCTTGTGTACCCTCTAGAGGCCACATTTTCAGTCAAATATGCATGAAAATTGGTAAGAATGTTTGTTATAATGATATCTTGACCGATTTGGAAAATGGTTCATGTTGGGTCAAAAACTAGATCACCAGGTCAAATCTTTAAAATAGCTTGTGTAGCTCTAGAGTCATCATTTTCTGTCCAATACTTATGAAAATTAGTCAGAATGTTTTTCTTGATGATCAATATGATGAAATTTAAAATGGGTCACATTGGGTAAAAAACTAGGTCACCATGTCAGATCTTGGAAAAACCTTGCGTACACTCTAGAGGCCGCATTTTCTGTCCAATACTTATGAAAGGTGGTCAGAATCTTTGTTTTGATAATATCTACAATGGGAAAATGGGCTATATTTGACTGAAAAGTAGGTCACTGAGAGAAATTCTAGAAAAAGCTAGTGTACAAGCTAGAGGCCAAATTTTCAGTCTAAAAAATCATGACAGCTTGGTAGAAGGTTTGTCATAATATCCAAAGAGATTGAAAATGGGTCATGTTTGGTCAAAAGACTCAGGTGAGCGACTTCAGGACCATCATGGCCCTCTTGTTTTGTATCTGTATATTTTTTTGTACAGTGTTAAAAAATTGATAATTTTGACAAAGTGTTTGGTAAAGCTTATTGGTATCTACAAGTTAAGCTAGCCAGAATATAAAAAAATCGAAAAAAAAATCTAATTTTCTGTCCATTTAATCCTTTTCCACACAGTCCCAAGGTTAACTGACCCTGAAGAACAAGGCTTTTAATAATATTTTGGGAATTGAAGAAAATGCTGGTAACCAGCATTTATCCTTTTCCTACAATGTTTTTACCCAATCAGAGAACTACAGCTCACTTGTTTCAGTTCAGAATTTGTCTTCTGTAGTTACTTTCACTTTGGAAACTGCAACAATTTGTTGTTTGGGATAGGTTAATAGATCATGACCACATGTCAAGTTTCAGTAGCATCAAGTTACTAAACATTGATCTTAATCCTTTTTAAATAGTATTGGTAAATATCTGATTCTTCATTATTTTTCCAGTCTAAATGATCATCAATCAAATCTTAAAGTCATACATGATAGTGTTATACATGTAAGTATTTTATAGTAAATTCATACCAAACAGCATTTTAATGTTCTGAAATTCTCAGACAATTTTTTCCTATATCAGCAGGATTTGCAGGGTCTGTTTCCAGGCCACATGGGGAGGCCTCCAACATGTGCACCATCTTCCTCACAAAGTACTGACTACCAAAAGCTTCCAGATGATCAGACTGCCCAAGAAGATGATGATGATGTAGATGATGATGATGTTTCTGATGGAGAGGTGCCGACCGTTGAAGAAAGAGTGCAGACTTTCTTAAATAGTGATGATGAGGAAGTAGAAGAAGATACGGTAAATGAAAGTGATATGGTGAAAATACAAAACTTGATATGTAATGGATGCGGTTGCCAGTTAAACTGTTCTGAACAGTTTTCAGAAGAGATTTTATATGACAATATTTCAGACATTAGAGAAATGGACCGATCACAACGCGAGATGCATATTATGGAATTTGTTGTTGACAGTCAAGATCGAGATATGACAAAGAAAGGCAAGAAACGAAAACGTTTGTCGTATGAATACAGTTTTTGTGGTAAACGTGTTTGTAAAACAACATTCATGGTTGCATTTAGCATTGGAAAGAAAGCACTGGCAAACTTGTTGCAACATGTGAATGAGCATGGTCTTGTACCAAGAACACATGGAAACATTGGAAAACGTCCGAATCACAGCCTTAAACATGACGAAGTGAAATATGTCGTTCAGTACATATCAAATTTTGCAGATGAATTTGGATTGCTACAGCCAGCTGCTCCCAGAGGTCGTGACAATACATCACCGATATATCTGCCGAAAGACAAAACAAAAAAGTATGTCCACGATAAATACATTGCTTGCTGTCTTTCTTCAAACATTAGGGCTGTTAAGTATTCAACATTTGGAAAAATTTGGAATGCATGTTTGCCCCATGTAAAAGTTTCAACTCTTAGAGATGATGTGTGTGCTACTTGTGAAAAGCTTCGAAAAGAAATGATGGATTCAGTCACTGAGGAAAGTAAATTAGAAACTACAGAAAGAATGAGACAACACATTTTCTTGGCCCAAAAAGAAAGAGAAGTGTACAACAGATGCATTCAACAGGCAAGAGAAACTTACCAGAACAATACAGTGCAGAATTATGTCCATTACACTTTCGGTTTCTGCCAAAATGTTTGTCTTCCACATCATTCACAGCAAATGGGCCCTGTCTACTTTACTACCCCTAGAAAGGTACAAATTTTTGGGTTTCGAGTTGATGGAATACCAAAGCAACTAAATTTTCTAATGGATGAAAACGAGACTATTGGTAAAGATGGAACCCAGACTAGTGGACCAAATGCAATAATATCAATGATTGATTGGGCGCTTAATAAATACAGAAGCCCAGAGAGGAAATGTACCTTCCACGCTGATAACTGTCCAGGTAATATAATTCTCTTGAGTTCTGAAAAAGGGGAGTGTAATGCATCTCCATGATGCATTACACCAAGCAAGTCATTATATAATTGAGACGTGCTCTGGCAAAAGGGGAATTAATGCATCTCCGTGATACATGATACCAGCTCAAGTCATCACATAATTATGGATCCAAAAGAGCCACTTTTTAAACAACCGACTTAATCATGGGGTAAACTGGTCCTTTGACATACAGAAAATTGACTGATAGCGAAAAGTTTCGACCCAGGTCAGCCTGCGTGGACTGCGCAGGCTGACCTGGGTCGATACTTTTCGCAGATGCATTAAGCCCCCTTTTCACAGAGCATGGCTCAATTATAGATCCATAAAATCCAGTTTGTCTTTCAGCGGACTGAATTCTGATGTGGAATGGTCTGTTGAAATGCAGAAAATTTAAATACAGCTAAAAGTTTCGATTCCTGATTGCTGCATGGACTGCACTGACTTGAGTCAATACTTTTTGCAGGTCCATTAAACCCCTTTTTCACGTAGCATGACCTAATTATATGATTAAAAACAACAACAATGAAGAATTATTGTTACTGTAATGTCATTTAATGACGTTTAATGTTGCTTTCTGTAACATTTCAGTTATATCACGGTTATAAACCACTTGTTAGCTCTTCTGGCTGAAAGCTTTTACCAGTAATTAAAACAATGTTATTCCCAAGTCACTTGTTTCTGTTCCACAAAACCATTGCCAAAACAGTGAGTCCTCAGCTCAACCAGTTTCTGTCCAAGGATTGATGATAGACATTGCAACAGGATTCATCCCTCTTGATTGCTGTTTTGACAAAGGTTTTGTTTGAAAGCAGCCTATGGCATGGCAAGAACTGTAAAAAAAAAAAATACAGGAAAGCATTGGCTGTGGTGAACCAAAATAATGTTGAAAATGTGTGAAACACCATAAAATCAGTACAGTTAATCAACGGCTTTAACTCATTACCAAACGACAAAATATTAGGTTTTTCCAATTCGAAAGCATTTGCAGACGACAAAATAAAAGTGACTGAAAATTTGAAATCTGTTTTGTGAAGGGTAGAAAACATTGTGGGAAAAGGAGAAAATGCTGGTTACCAGCATTTTCTCCTTTTCCCACAATGTTTTCCAAAGGCTTCTTTCTCAGGGTCGTCAAAAGCAGGGATTGTGTGGTAATGGGTTAATCAATATTTCGGTTATATTGCAATGCGGAGCACACCTTTCTTTGCCTGGACTTGCTTTTACCAGTAATTAATACAATGTTCTTCCCAAGTCACTTGTTTCTGTTCCACAAAACCATTGCCAAAACAGTGATCACTGGTGGGAGAGGAAAAATCCTATCACAATAACTACCATCAATCCTCAGAAAGAAATTGGCAAATTCTAGTTTTAAACCCTGTATGACCCAACTGAGCTACCAGGCTGGGCTTATCTTAGTATTTATTAGTCACCTTTAAAGATTCAGTTACATATAGCTGTGGACCAAAATATTTCAACAATCATTTTTTCATTCTTTAATATTTCAGGACAAAACAAGAATCGCTTTGTCTTGGGCTATCTGATGTGGCGAGTGATGACAGGAAAACATGATCAAATAGAGTACATGATGCAGGTGCCCGGCCATGCACATTGTTTGGTTGACAGTGGATTTGCATCACTAAAACAAAAATATAGTCATCTAGACTGTGACACTCTTGACCAACTGGAAGATATTGTCTCAATATCATCAGTCACAAACGAGGCGGTACGATACCCAGCATGGAAATGGAGAGACTGGAAAGGGTTTTTGTCACCTGTTTTCAAAAAGCTGCGTGGAATAAGGTACATGTAGACTAAACTAGTGTTAATTTGAATAAAGTTATGATTTGACATTGTAAAAATGGTACCTTAACCCTTTACTACACATCAAAACTTTGGACTGGATCAAAATGAAAACATTTACAAACAACAAATCAAATATAGCTCAAATAATGGAATTTGGCAGTAAAAGAGTTGAAAACATCGTGGGAAAAAGAGAAAATGCTGGGTGTCCAGCATTTTTTGCTTTTCCCACTATGTTTTCAAAAGCCTTCTTCCTTAGGGTCGTTAAAACTTGGGATTTGTTTGGTAAAGGCTCAAGACTAAGCCAGTCAAAATTTTCACTCAGTGCTTGTTACTTTTTGAAATATCAGCTAAACATTTTGATAAATTAAAACTGGTTGATCCATTAAACAATTTCTTACAGTGAAATATTTAAAAAAAAAAAACTAACACAGTCTCAGTGTTCCACAGAGGCAGGGATTCTGGGACACTTCCATTAAATTAACAAAATTTAGACTCAACCAAATTGAAGACATTTGCAGATGACAGCTTAATTTTGGCTCAAAAAAAGTGGGAGTGGTCTGTTGATGGGATGGAAAACATTGTGGAAAAAAGGAGAAAATGCTGGTTACCAGCATTTTCTCCTTTTCCCACAATGTTTTCGAAATACTTCTTTTTCAGGGTCGTTAAAACAGGTGACTGTTTGGGAAAAGGTTAAGCAAATTTTCCGTCAGAATGCACACAGAATGGGAGTTTGTCCCCTTTAAAATTTATTTGGGATTTAATCTTAAGTGCATTTGTCTGACTTACTTTAAAATGTCCCCAATGTTTGCAGGTTTATGGGACAACTGTCCCCTCTCTGAATAATTCTAAGCAGTACACGCAGTTCTTTGAGATAAAATTCATTATTATTAATTCCTTAAGCTGATAAATGAAATTAATAAAAATTTCAGGTCATTAGAAAAAACAACTTACCAATTTGCAAGAGATATCTCAATGTCATACAATGCAGATTCAATAATCATAATGCACATTAAGTGCAGTTTGATACTGATCTATGTTGGCAAAAAAGCATTGAGTCTGGCATAGCAGCTTAAAGGAGCACCCAATTGGATTGCGAAATTGGAAAGTGAAATTAAATTTTTGACATTGACAGAGAAATGCATATTGTTTTGATGAAGCATGACTGTGAGACAAATCATTGAAAGAAATAGGCTCAGAAACAAAAAGAAGTTGTTGTTTTTAAAGAATTCCTTTCACTTTTCTATCACATTACAAACAGTATAAATCTATATTAAAAACACTCATAATTAAGAAATAATCTCCTTTCTATCGTGGTTTATCGATCAATAAAGCACGGTTGTGAGTTATGAGGCACGATAACTAATCCACGAGGGCGATAGCCCCAGTGGGTTATTCATTGTGCCTCATAACTCACAACGTGGTTTATTGAACGATAAACCATGATAGAAAGAAGATTATTTCGATTCTAACATGACCAACTCTTAATCAAAGGAAAACCAGTTCATACTTAAAGAGTAAAAACGAGGATGCAGATAATATTCCATTGAATAAACCATGGCTGTTCCACTTACTTACCAAAACAAAACCCCAATGCCCAGTCGGTAAATATGAAAAGAATTAAAATTTCATTAAAACCTTAGGCATCAAACACAACATAAAAAACATACCTTTCTACTGTTACGTTTTCTCCCTTTCAAATGACAAAGAAGAATGAATGTATTGTCAAGCACAAGAGTAGCAGCTGCTTTGAATGCTCTGAATATTTTATTGTTAATGTATTTGAGTTAATCTTAGATGGGTTGGTAATTAACACAGTCATTAATTTTTTTTTACAGACAGTATCAGTACTTCAGATTTTCATCTGCTCAACCAGGAATGTTGATAGTTAGAAAAGGAATTGATGACAAGGAGAGTGGTATAGACATGCTACGGCATCAGGGATCCAGATTTGGAGACAATTTGCCTGCTGAAATTCCTCCAGGGGGACTATCTAAGGAAAGACAAGACTACTTGTACAAAATGGTTCGGCCACATGTGCGCCCTTCTTGCCAGGATATCACATGTCCACAACCACAGAGTAGTTCAAGTGTACCATAAATGAATCAAATGCAGCTTTTTTGGGTATCAACTCTTTGTTGGGACCTGAAAAGGAACTTGAAAACCATAGATCAGGCACCTCTCTGGGGACAAAACATATTTATACTCTAGAACTAGTACTTAATTGGAATTTTTGTAAACATAGAATTTTTTTGTGCTTTAACAGTGTTGCAAAATATCTAGAGGAAGAAGCATGCTTTACTCTTAGTACAGTGTCAGATATGGGTAGATTTCTGCACTGAAAAGAACTTTGAAATTGCTTATTTTGGTTTTTTATCAGTGGCAGGAAACTTTCTTGTAAGCAGTTATGGGTTAGTTTTAATGCAAATTTAGATGATTTGCATTTGATTATATGGTGTTTAATGCTGTTTTCAACATTATTTCAGTTACATCACGTGGGTAACCATTTTTACGAGTTACAAGAGACAATATCATCAAGGTAATTGACATTCTTTTCATTTGCATATGCTTACAAAATTATTGGTATCTCCAATCTTTGATAATGTATACATCGATATTTGGTTTTCAGATTTTTATGAAAAAAGTTTATGTCTTTAAATAAAGTCTGAAAAAGTGAAATTCAAATTTTTTGTCATTAAATCCTCTTTTTACAGGGTATGGCCCAACTGCATTTACCGAGAATGAAGACTGAAATCAGATTGCACAAAATTTGAGGTCTGACCTTGGATCTACAATCTCTACTCAAATGAAATTACAATATTTTGCACAAAAATCGCCTTGAATTTACCTTATTATGGGTTGTTTCTTTCTGATTGAGAGGAACAAAGAATGGGTATTTCCTGCCTCTGATGAGCTGAATAAAGATGACCATCAGTCTTGCACAACTTAAATCTTTAGCTAGGACAGAACTGATGCTGAACAGTGTATTAGCTTTATTGTTTTGAAAGCCAGTGATTTGGAAATAGTCCTATGTGTTATGTGTGTACCTGTGACTAGTAAATTCTCTTTTTATCAACATGTTTTCACATTTATTCAAGGCTTTAAATTTCAATTAGTGATGATTACACATACTTTACAAGGATGTGTTCAAGGTTAGCAGCAATTTGTTGCTGCAGGTAACAAGTTTTGTCATTTACAAAGAGAATTCCTGGGTCCGTATTCACCATCCATTCTTAAGAACATTCTCAGTCTTATTCTCCAAGTTTTTGCAAACTTGAAAGTAACACAACTTCTGATAGGCTAAACCAAATGGTTTAGCCAATCAGAAGTTGTGTTATTTTCAAAGTTAGAAAATTATAGAGAAAAAGACTAAGAATGTTCTTAAGAATGGTTGGTGAATACGGGCCCTGTTCAAAGCAGTGGTGAAAATACAGGATTTGCAACATAGAGGCCACAGGAGCTGGGTATCTTGGGGAAGTATTTTTGGGCTAGATACTCAAGAGTCCTGGCCTAACAAAGCTGTCATGGAGATAACTACTGGAATAATGTTGAAAGCAATATTAAAAACCATTCTTTCAATTAATTAATTATTAAGAAAGATGTCACAATAAATGTGCTCATTTATGCTTCGAACTTGTTTGTCAAACTTGGATAGGGTTTCTTTTTCCTATAAATACTTAATTTAGGTCCACTTCTCATAAAACCTTGTCAGTTCTTGTATGTCTGAGAGCTTGTTCCCCCGGGTTCATAGGGAATTATGTATAATGCAAGCCAATAGCAAGGAGAATCCTTTTACAGGAAAAATATTTTTCCCCCCATTTCAAACATTTGTAAATTTCTGTCCTAAGTAAAAACTTAATAAAAGAATGCCTCTTTGTATAAAGAAAGTTTGTTATTTATGTGCTAGGATTGGGTTTTTTTTTCCTTTTTTCTTGAATTTTTGATGGAATGGAAAGCATTTTAACCCTTCAAGCCCCTATCTCAACTTTGTTTGCCATGGCAGCCAGAGAAGATTATTAGCTGTCCTTCACCCCACAATCCCAAGTTTGAACGGCCCTGCGGATCAAGGCTTTTGAAAACATTATGTGAAAAGGAGAAAATGCTGGTAGTCAGCATTTTCTCCTTTGCTCACTATGTTTTCTACCCTATTACATAAGTTACATAAATTTGTAGCAATTTCAAATTTATTGTCTGTAGTTACTTTAACTCTTTACCAAACGACAAAATTTTAGACTGGTCCAAATTGATAGCACTTGCAGATGACAAAATAAACGTAACTCAAAAATCGAAATTTGTTTCCAGCAGGGTAGAAAACATTGTGGGAAAAGGAGAAAATGCTGGTTACCAGCATTTTCTCCTTTTCCCACAATGTTTTCAAAGGGCTTCTATCTCAGGGTCGTAAAAACCAGCGATTGTTTGGTAAAGGGTTAAATATGGAAGAGTAAAATTAATATGGAAGAGTAAAAAATTTGTTGTTTTGGAAAGGGTTAAATGAAATTCTTTAAATTCTTAAACCACCACATACTTTAGAAATTTCAAAGATCTTCCTATCTTGAACCTCATATCCCTAATTAGCTTTTTTATTTGTTTGTCATACCATTGGAATGGTCCATTGTCAAACTGTGCTTATCATGTCCATGGTGTCAAGGATGGGCAAGTATCTTGAGTCAAACCTCGCCTACCCAACTGGCAATATATTATGCAAATCGGTTTTTAATAACCCTTTGCAAGAGAGTGATAAAAGAGAAAGCTGAACTTTGAAAAAGTTTTCAGAAAAGGAGATGTTTACTACAAGCATTTTACCCCTTGTTTGCAATGTTTTCTACCCTTTTAAAGACAGAATTTATCAAGTTAGCTACATAAAAGTTGTTGTTTGCTAAGACATTGTTTACATTCAATTCTTAAGCACAAAATTTAGTCTAGTATTCAACCCTTGGAGCCTATTGTAGAGAAATTAAAGATTTTAAGTCGGGGGGGAAACACAGCATGGTGAAGAGAAATTGGAAATTTTCTGTATAGGAAACACCAGAGTATGGTGTAGAAAAATTGAAAATTCTTTTTCGTAAAAAATTTCCGTTTGGTCTTAAATGAGATGTGTTTCGCATGCGCGGACCAGAAAATTTTCAGGCATTGAAAACCCAGAGCCTGTTGTAGAGATATTAAAAATTTTCAGGCAGGAAAAACTAGATAAGTGCCATTTCAAGGCTACTATTGTCAGAATGTTGCATCATAATGGACCATATATCATCCAAAATTAGAATGCAAAATTTGTGCAGAATGGTCCTGATTTACACTGGCATTGACAGCCTAATATAGCTGTGATACAGGCACTTAAGAGTTTTATGTAAGAGGGCTTTCAGACTGGGCAGGCATTTCCTTCCTTTTTTTTTCCTTATTGCCTCATACATCAAGTAAGATGATGCAGGACCCTTCTGTTAGACAGACAAAGTAGTTCATTAGCACTTGTATTTTCTTCTTGTGTGATAACCCTTTTTTTGGTGTTCTGCAACAGACAAACTGAGTTTGATGGTTTTAGAGGTATCATGTATATACCTTTAAAACATTTAATGGCCTTGAAGAAAAAAAGTTAGAAAATGTTGTGGGATAAGAAGAGGATGCTGGGAACCAGCGTTTTCTGACTTTTCCCAAATAAATCCAGTGATATGAATCACATTTAATTTGTTGTCTGTAAATGCTTTCAATTAGGACAAATCAAAAATTTTATTGTTTGATACGAGTTGTGTTTTGTGACAAAATTTGTTAGTTGCCTTTATGAAATTTATACTGTTTCTAATGCGTTATTAATTTTTGTGTGTGCCGAGCCCAGCTGCACAGATGGTAACATACAGGACTTAAAACTAGGGGGTTGCTGGTTTGAATCCCAAGCTTTGCCTTTTTCTTTCTGAGGATTGATGAAAATCATTGTGACAAGATTCATTTATCTCTCACCACTGATCATTATTTCAATGATGGGTATGTTGAAAAGCAGCCAGTGGCTTGGGGAGAATTCTATGCGAAGTACTAGTAAAAGAGGAGGGCATTGATAGGTGCACTGGTCATTGTAATATAATTGATATAATGTGGAAAACAGTGTTAAAGCATCATAAATATTAACAAGTTGTTATATGTTCTTGCTCTTGTGTCATAGAGAGCATAATGAGTTAGGCACAAACACTTCAAACCAGCTTTGTTTTGGCCTGTTTTTACAGCAATGCAATTTTTCGACATATTCAAGCCAAAATATGCTTGAAAATGCAATATTTTATTTTTTTTTTTTTTTGTAGAATGAAAATGTTCTTTTTTTTTTGCTTGGAGCTAGACTAAGAAATAAATGGTTTCAAAGTCAGCCAAGCTTTTTGCAAACATTCTGTTAAAATATTGAGAGAAAAGGAAATAAATGATGGTTACCAATATTTCCATTTTTTCACACAATGTTGTAAGCCACTTTTTCTGAACATGCTTTTGATATAATGTAACCTGAAACTTCTCACTTAGACGAAGTTGAATAAGAATTAGCAGTACTTTCATAGTAATCTGAGCAATTAAGGGCCATTAAGGTCCTCTTGTTTGTCAATTTTCAATGGATTAAAAACAGAACAGAAAGGCATCATTTCCATAGTCTTGTTTTGATAATGATTTTGCACTGAAAGACATGGTTCTGCTAAAAAATAATTGAAAATTCAACCTGATGTATTGTTATGGTGTTGGGTCTTCGAGTGATTTTCAATAATGCCGGAATTCCCGATGCACCGATGCTTATAGAAGTAGGACTGGAGGTAATAGATATTGGTCTTTTCAGCAGAAAAGTGAATATTGAATTTTGCTAGAAATTAATTTATTTATTTTCCATGTGGTTCAGGAATACCCTTTACTGTATTGTAACAGAGTTCTGGTATATCAGTTGGTATAACACCAATTGACAAATATGGTGTTACACCTTTTTCCACAAAAACCCAAGTTTTAACGACCCTGAAGATTACAGTAGGGCTTTTTAAAACATTGTTGGAAAAGAAGAAAATGCTGGTAACCAGCATTTTCTTCTTTTCCCACAATGTTTTCTACCCTTTCATAGACAATATCGAGCATATGAGACACTTTTAATTGTTTGTTTGCAAATGCTCTCACATGTGACTAGTCTTTATCTTTTGCATTAATGGTGAAGAGCTAAATCAATACCCAACAAAAAAAATTAAGACCTGTCCACTATGAAAGCATTCCCAGATCATAAATACAAAGTCAGTTGACTTCAGATGAAAACATTGTGGATAAAGGTGAATATGCTGGCACCCTGACAAGGTTTAAAATGCGTTTACCAAAGCCGTTGTCACACTTGGCCAAAGACCGCACTATGTTTGACCTGAAACTTGACAAAAGCAATGGGCACTGGATGAAGCTAAAGAAACAGCAGTTTGCAATTGGTTTTACTTCCTTACTATGCCCCTGACAAGATGTTATTGTGTTTAGCATGTCCCTGTTAAGTTTTGTCAGTGCTCTCAATCAGGCAAGCACCACTTCCTTCGCTTGTTGCAACGTTCTGTTTAATTCTTTACCACATAATCCCAGATTTTAAGGACACCAAGGACAAGGACCTTTGAAAACATTGTGGGGAATAGAAGAAAATGCTGGTCACCAGCATTTTCTCCTTTTCCCACAATGCTTTCCATCCTTTGATAGACCAATTTGATAAATGTGCTGCCATACATGTAATTTGTTATCTGCAAATTGTAATTTGTCAAATGCTGCAAATTTGGACCTGTTCAAAGTTCTGTCATTTGTTTGGTTTGTATTGGACTTTAATGTCATTTTAACAGCTTAGGTCATATCATGGCAGTTAGTGACGCACCCATGTGTTTCCTGGCTTTCTCACACCAGTACTGACACAACTTTCTTTCCAAAGCCACTGACTACTTTTGTCACATGCATCAGAGGTGAGAGGCGAAAAATCGCAAACTTCTGTCATTTAGTAAAGAGCCAAGACTTGATGGCCTGCATAAAGCACCTACAGCGCCTTTACTACGTTTACACTAAGCCCTTTGTGATCATGAAAGTTTGGTTCCATGCTCTCTGTGTTTTGTTTTGATCTGCGAGTTCTTGAGAAAAATGACATCTTTTAAATCCATACAAGGTTTGTACTACATCAAAGGAGACAAGATTAGGTTCATGCTGTTTTGGTGCTACATTAATGCCATTGCTGGCACATCTTGTTAAATAATTGCTTTGTCCCAACTGATTACACCTTTGTTATGTTGCTTTAACCCTTTACCACACGGCAAAATTTAAAACCTATCCAAATTGAAAGCATTTGCAGAAGACAATTTCATAGTGGCTCAAATGACGCAACTTTTCTTTGATAGGGTAGAAAACTTTGTGGGAAAAGGAGAAAATGCTGGTTACCAGCATTTTCTCCTTTTCCCACAATGTTTTCAAAAAGCCTCTTCTTCAGGGGCGTTAAAAGGCGTCATTGTGTGGTAAAGGGTTAACATGTCCAAATTCACCCACTTCCACCCCCTACAGATTTGGTCATATCCTTATTGGTTTTTACTGTGTTTCTTTTATATAATTATGTGGGACAAGTTTGTACTGTAATGGACTTGTTTTACATTGAAGTAGTGAGAACTTGGTTTAGCGTGACTGGGGTTTAACCCTTTACCACACAATCCCGACTTTTAATGACCCCGAAAAAAAAAAGCTTTTGAAAACATTGTTGGAAAAGGAGAAAATGCTGGTAACCAGCATTTTCTCCGTTTCCCACAATGTTTTGTATCCTTCCTAAAACAAATTTCAAATTGTGAGTCACATTTATTTTGTCATCTGCAAGTGCTTTCAATTTGGACAAGCCTACATTTTTGTCGTTTGGTAAAGAGTTAATCCTTTACCATACAATCCCAGGTTTTAATGACCTGGAGGAAGAAGCCTTATGAAAACATTGTTGGAAAGGAGAAAATGCTGACAACCAGCTTTTTCTCCTTTTCCCACAATGTTTAATACCCTATCAAAAACAAAAATCATTTCTTGAGGTACATTTATTTTGTAGTTTGAAAATGCTTTGAATTTCGACCAGTCTAAAATTTTGTTGTTTGATAAAGAGTTAAACAGCATCATATACAGAAATTGTCCCATGTTAATTCTTACATGTAAGTAACTGATGACTATATTTAGATTGTGAATATATGTAGGAATATGCCAAGCCATCAATAAATGTTGAACTGCAAAAATAAATTATCTCTTTATGCCTCAAAATGCTTTCCATTTGGACAAGTCAATTTTTTTTCATCTGGTTTAGAGATAAATTCAATGCTTTTGGTAAATAGTAAAGTGGTCTTTTGTGATCGAGCAGTCTAATATAAATGCCTATGATTGGAAAAGAAAATGGACATCCTGAAAATTTATGGAAGGCAGACTGAAGGAATTATTCAAGAATTGCATGTTAAAGATAATTCCAGTCCCTACTGGAATTGCAATTTCACTGGAAGTCTCTTTTCATACAGCCACAAACAAATGAGCCATGCTTGGGCAAATGCAAGTTTAATGCATCTCCATGATGCTATATCATTAGTCAGCACATTGTTATCATACGCACTTGTTTTCCATGACTTTAAGTTTCACAACTTAATTTATTTCTGTATACTTGAAGGTTTCGCACCTGCCATGTTTTAAAGCAACGGAAATATGTTCACTTGTTTCAAATTGCACCGGATCCCGAATCATCGCAAAGCGAACATTGCAAAAACAAATACCAAAGTAATTTAAATGCAACATTCAGTTTAGCTTTATAGATATTGTTAAGTAAATACTTTATAATTAGGTATGAATAAAAAACAGCTAAAATGAAGTGAGTTTATTTAAAAGTCCGACATAACCGTGGTACCCGTATTGGCGACGTTCGCTGTGCGACGATTCAGAACCGGTGTAATTCGAAACCAGTGAACAAACTTCAGTTGCCTTAAAACTTGCCAGCTGCAAAACCTTCTAGTGTTTGTAATATGTGACTTCACTAAATGTAAGTTGTGAAACATCAAATCATGGAAACCTATGATTATTATGGATGCATAAAATCCTTTTTGTCTAACAAAAGACTGAATCAGGAGATAGACTGGTCCTTTGACATGCAGAAATTTAGCAAATAGCAAAAAGTTTCAACCCAGGCTAGCCTGTGCAGGCTGATCTGGTTTGATAGTTTTTGCAGACGCATTGAACCCATTTTCACAGAGCATTGCTCAAATGTTTTCAGGGGTATACTGGAATCAGCTAGTCTGTTTGTCTACCCTTGGGTCCTCATGGCCAATTTTGCTTGCTTAAAAGGACCACCTGCAGTTAAAGACAACCTTTCTTCCCCTGGTTGAGCTCAGGATACATGTTTAACAGTGGTTAGTGCTCAAAGGTTAAGTCCCACACAACTGTTCAAACAGTATTTTTATGCTTCAACTCTTTACCAAACAACAAAATTTTTACACTCATCTAAATACAAAACTGTTGCAGACGACAAATGAAAATATAGTGGGAAAAGGAGAAAATGCTGATCATCAGCATTTTCTCCTTTTCCCCATAATGTTTTCAAAAGGCTTTTCCTCAGGGTTGTGAAAACTCATGATTGTTTGGTAAAAGGTTAAGACACAAAACCCATCATTTAAATTACCTTTAAGTCTTCACCAAACAACAAAAACTGAAAGCTTTAAATTTGCAGATGACAATTTAAATGTGGCTGTGAAAGAGTAGAAAACACAGTTGAGAATGTGGAAAATGTTAGTTACCAGCATTTTCTCCTTTTTCAACAGTGTTTTTCAATGCTTTCTTTCTCAGGGTAAGTAAAACTTAGGTTAGTGTGGTTATGGGTTGTTTTGTTGCCTGCAAAATTTAATGCTGACAGTATGCCCGAGTCTCAAATTTCTATTATCTGGTAAACAGTTGAACATTTGTTCCTCTTTTTTAGCAATGCTATCTAGCGAGTAAATGATTGGTTGTTTGTATAGTGTTTCATGTTGTTTTCAACATTATTTCAGTTATGTTGTGGTGGCCAGTACACCTTTTCATGCTTTCCTGGAGTTTCTTTTATCAGTACTTAATATGCTCCCTAAGCTACTGGCTGCTTTTCCATGTAACTGTCGTTAAAACTATGATCAGTGTTGAGAAAAGAATGAATCCTATTGCAATGACTATCATCAATCCTTGGAAGGAATTTCTCCACGCTGGGAATTCAAACCAGCATCCCCTATTCTTAGTCCATTACCCTACAGACTATACTATTGGGGCTCGGCTCTCTAAATAGTAATGTCATCAGAGTATGAATGCTGTCTGGTACAGTCCCAATTTATTTCTGTACGTGTCTAGGGTTTCATTATCATATAAATTCTTAATTTGTGTCCACTTCTATTGCTTCACATAAAACCTTGTCAGTTCTTTTTCATCTCAGAAATGTGGCTCCCTGGAGACATCAGACTGCAAGACTTGTCTCTTGGAATCATGCTTTGATCTCAGAATTATTTACCAAAATAGGTCCAAAAATCATTTTGTAGCTTATTTGCTTATTTCTTATTTAGATAAACCTTTGAAGAAGAAAATACCAAAACGTTTACAAGGGTCGGACCTGTGTTTTTAGTTTTTAGCCAGTATTGAGAAGACATGTCCCCTGGTTGGCTTCTCAGCTCAGCAACTATCCTTTATATACCTATTCCATAATGGAACGGGGCAACTGTTACAGGAATATTGTGGTCCTACCATAGATACAGCTTCATGCCCTCTTCTTCTCAAACAGTTTTCAACCAGTATGATGGAAATTTTAATTGAAACCTAAATACTACCATGGGAACTTGTGCACCTGCAATTTTCATGATTGGTCAATCATTTTATGATCCTTTGAATCATTTTCTGATCTAGTAGCAAGGCAAGCAGTTGGGTATTCATTGCCATGTGACACACTTCTTTTATTGCCCAAGAGCATTTTACCTGCTTCATGAATTTTAACCAGTTAGAGGTTGAAAAAAAAAAAGCCTAAGATGCTTTTGGAAATGATTATAAACATTTTTTTAATGACTCTCTAGCGATGGCAAGTACTTTAAAAATCAAATGACGATGATAAAGAAGTCACAATCAATATTTACAGTTAATCCATATCTGTCATCCATGCTTCAGCTGATTCCAGTGAAAGTGTTTGTTTTTTGATACTGAAATGTTTACTCTGCAGGCATTCATTCCAAGCTCAATCAATATTTTGTCTGTGTTTTTGTTTGTTTTTAATCTCTTTTAACCCTTAGAGTACCAGTAAACTGAAATGAATGCTTTCAGTTAAAAATAACCCCACGTTTTAACTCTTTACCACACAAGAAAAGTTTAGACTCCT
The DNA here is from genome assembly GCA_946811185.2 of Hippopus hippopus. NCBI lineage: Eukaryota > Metazoa > Mollusca > Bivalvia > Cardiida > Cardiidae > Hippopus > Hippopus hippopus. The sequence continues at coordinate 33,757,141 of OX328106.1, forward strand.
CCATTTTCAAAGCATTTTGCAGACAACAATTCAGACGTAAATTACAGTATATGTGGATATATATGCATGTTGAAAAATTTGCAATTTACCGATAATGGCCATTTTGCTTTCAGATGGTTGCGAATTCAAGACTCATTATTGTTGGTATACTTGTGGTAAAATACGCAAACAGAAAAGTTTGCAAACTTTCCAAATTCGTAAAATTGAAAAAATTTCCACGTCACAAAAAATTTTCACTTATACAGTACATGATGGAATGTGCCTTCAAAAGAGTAGAAAATATTGTGGGAAAAGGATAAGATGCTTGTAACCATTAGTGTCTCCTTTTCCCACAGTGCTTTCAAAATGTTGCTTTTTCAGGGTGGTTGAAACTAGGGATCATGTGCTAAAGAGTTAATGGCCCTAGAAAAGAAAGCTTTTAAAACATTGTGGGGAAAAGGAGAAAATGCTGGTAACCAGTATTTTCTCCTTTTTCCACATTGTTTTTTACCCCTACAAGGACAAATTCTGTCATTTCAGACATTTGTAATTTGTCATCTGCAACCACAAATTTTAGACTCTTACTAATGGGAAGGATATGCGGGTGACATTCTGTAAGTACATGTAGTACAAATGAATGGAAGTTTTTAACTAGGTAGAAAACATTGTAAAAAAAGGAGAAAATGTTGGTTACTGCATTATCTCCTTTTCCTAAAATGTCGTCAAAGGGCCTCCTCCTTAGAGTTGTTAAAACTCGGAATTGTTTGATAAAGGGGTAAACTAAGAAAGTGAAAGAAATCTGCAGTAAAAGTTGACAGATAGCTAACTAATTGTTTATAATTGGCCAATACCATTATAGGCCGGATGTCAAACACTTTTTATAGCCGTAACTACCATGTCAGGCAATAACAATTAGACGTTGGGTGCCAGAATCGATACTAGGTAAGTGTTCAGGTCACATATTACCCAGAATTCCTTGCCGAGTTGGAGAATTTCTTGCCTCTTGAACATGTTTGGGCCTGATATTTGGAGTTATGAAACCAGTTTGAATAATTTACTCTATAGATACTAGATGAAAGTTTTAGCCATGTGCATATTGAAAGTATTTACAGATAATAAATAGGGCATGGCTCAAATGATATGGGTTTGTCTTTAAAGATAGGACAATAATGTAGTAAATAAAGAAAATGCCGATTACAAGCACTTTTAGCTCAGCTATTTTTGAAGAAAACGTTGAGGTATTGTCATACCATCGTCCTCTGTATCGTCGTGTTTGTGCAACAACGTTTACATTTTGTAATACCTCTGTTATTACGGAAGATATTTACTTCAACCTCGGACAAGTTATTAACTATCTAACGAGGAACCTATACAATAAGGGCAGGTAATCATCAAAGCATTTTTGACATAGTCATGCCCCTTTTTTTACTCAAAGTTTTCACTTGAAATCAAGCTCTTGCAGCCAGCATTGGCACTGCATGAAGTGCTCTTGTTTTTCTTTCTGCCACAATGTTTTGAAAAGCCTGCGTCTTTAAGGTATTTAAAACAAAAACACAGGTTTTCATCGCAGTGTTTGCTAGCATGCCAGACAATAACAGTTAACCCTTAAACACAATCCCATGTTTAAACGACTGTTAGGAAAAAGGCTTTTGAAGACATTGTTGGAAAAGTAGAAAATGCTGGTAACCAGCATTTTCAACTTTTCTCACTATGTTTTCTACCCTATCTCAGACAAAACTCATCATTTGAGTCATGTTTTATTTGTTCCCTGAAAATGGTTACAATTCGGACAAGTCTAAAATTTTGTCGTTTGGTAAAGAGTAAATTCAATACAAGATAAGTGTGCAGGTCGAATTTTACCCAGAATTCTTTGTAGTCCAATCCAGCATTTTCTTGTCTCATAGACATGTTTGAACTGGTGATCTTTGGAATTAGGATTATACATGTGAGTGATGGACTTAGCAAGTGACAAATTTAGACTTACCAAAACTGAAAACATTTGCATATGAAAAATTAAATGTGGCACGAATTCAATCTTTACAAGACAACAAAAGTTGATTTGTCAAATTTGAAAGCATTTTCAGAAAAAACTTTAAATGTGTTGCATGCAATAGGATTTGTCTTTAAAAGAATAGGAAACAGTGTGGAAAAAGAATATAAGGCTGGTAACCAGCATTTTCTTCTTGTCCCACAGGTTTTGAATAGCCTACTTCCTGAGACATTGTCCTTTAACTCTTTACAAAACAATGAAAAATTTGGGTCATCTAAATTTGAAAGTATTCACAGACAATATTTTAGATGCTGGAATTACACTTTTGGTTGTGAAAGGGTAAAAACATTGTTGAAAATGGAGAAAATGCTGCTAACCAGCATTTTCCCCTTTCCAACCACAATGTTTTTTTTTTATAAGCTTTCTTTAACAGGTTCATGTGTAGAAAAGGATGGCCAGAATATGTAACAAAGTAGCAGACAATGTAGATCCAAGATCAGACTGCATGTTCTGTGCAGTCTGATCCTGATCTACACCTTCCGCAAAATCACCTTAACTCGGTTCCAGCACTTTATGGGTTTATTTAGTTAACTCTTCTCTCAGTGACAAAATCTTGGACTTGTCAAAATCCAAGGCACTTGCTGACAACAAATTCATTGTGGCTTTATTTGAGGAAGTGTATTATTTAAAAGGTAAAAAACATTTCAGGTAAAGGAGAAAATTCTATCAGTATTTCCCCTTTTCACACTATGTTTTCTGACGTCCTCTTCCAGAGGGTAGTTAAAACTCAGAATTAATTTGTAAAGGTTTTATTAATTATATGCTTCCTGAAGCAAATTCATAGCGTACAAAAAAAGATATGCAACATGAATTCAGGTGCAATACACACTTAAATGTGAAAACATTGTGGCAAAAGGAGAAACTTCTGTTTATGATCTCAAAATTAGCTCTTGTGAATGAAGAAATCAATTCTGTATACTGAGATACAAGTTGTGCCCAGTAATGTTAAAGTTAATCCTTGGTGTTTTGAATAAATGAAAAAGAGCCTTTCAATAAGATAGAGAACAGACAAGGTTCTTTTGGGAAGAATATGCATGTTCTGAGTCTGATCTTGATATTCATTGTCTGCAAAAGCAACTCGAGCCAGTGTCATTGCTTTAAGGGTTAAATCTGAAGGAGGATTTATAGGACATGGGTGAAACGTTTAAGATCATATTCTAAATGGCATTCTTGTTTAACTTCCAAGAATTTTCTAAATTTCAAAGTGACTTAATTTCTAATTGGCTAAACCATTAACTTTTACTTTACTTCACTAATCAGTAATTGTGTTACTTTCTAAATCTGGGATAAGGCTAAGAATGTGATTTAGGATTGATGGTGCATAGAGATTCAAACCTCTTCATGTTTCATGCTTGGCAGATGTATCACAAGTTTAATTTGATATGCATGTTCTTGTTCAGCTACAAGATAGTCTGTCATCTGAAATTGACAGTTCCCCACTTAATGGTTCAAATTTAAGCATTTTCCACTTGCAACATTTTTACAAGCATGAAGATACTTTCAGATGCCTCATTACTTGATGGCAGAGTGAAAACATTGAAATAATAAACAGCAAAATTGACCATTTTTTGGACAGTAAGTGTTTTTTGCTGCTTCTTCATGTGTCACCTAAATGCTTTTTCATAGTGAGCCCCTCAGGCTGAACTTTTGGTGTTGTTTGAATGCCTGGCTTAAATTCTGGTAAAATCTCTATTCGCTTTTATACCAAGCACAGTGTTTCTGCCAGCTTCAAATTTTTAAGGGTTATTTGTGACCCCTATTCCTATTTCTGGGGGTCATACAGAAATCTTGAGGGTCATTGTCTTAAATGCCCATTTAAAGCTACTAAAATTCACATCTTGGGACCTTTCCCTGTAACTCTGCCGACTTGGAACTGGAATTTTTTCTTAATCTGACAAGATCTGGATATTTGTTACATTTCTTGATTTTTTTGTTTTTTTAGTTGCACTGGCCAAAGGCCAGCAAGCTTATGTCATTGCCATGTGTCTGTCATCCATCCATGGGTGCATCCGTCCATGTGTTAACTTTCATCTCAAAAATATTCTTCTCTGAAGCTACCCTTCCAATTTTGACCTAACTTCACAGAAATTATGACCTGCCATGGTCCTCTTCAGCATTTGCTGAAAGAATTGGAATCCTGTAAAAACTCTGGTTGCCATGGCAACAAAACTGAAAAAGAAGATTTTCTAGGCAAAAGGAATTTTGGAATGGCAATGATTGTTGTAATACTCATTTCTCTTGGCTGTAAATTTTCATTTAATTTATTCAGCAGTTTAACCCTTTACCAAACGACATAATTTTCGACTTGTCCAAATTGAAAGCATTTGCAGACGACAAAATAAACATGACTCAAAAATTGAAACTTGACTTTAGAAGAATAGAAAACATTGTGGGAAAAGGAGAAAATGCTGGTTACCAGCATTTTCTCCTTTTCCCACAATGTTTTCAGAAGGCTTCTTTGTCTAGGTCGTAAAAACCAGGGATTGTTTGGTAAAGGGTTAAGGGTTAACAGTCCCAGTTTTGATGGTCCTGAAAGAGACAGCTTGTGAAAACATTTAGGGAAAAGGAGAAAATGGTGGTAACCAGCATTTTTTCCTTTTCTCACAATGTTTTCTATTAACCTATCCAAGAACAACTACCATCATTTAAAAAAAAAAACATTTGAGTTGTCTGTAATTTCCATCAATATGGAAAGTCTAAAATTTTGCTGTCTGGTACAGGGTCAATCCAAGTCAACAAGACAAGGTATTTAGCTTTATTGATCAGGCTAGTCAGTATTTTGTATCCTCTGATGTTCTGTTTCTATTATTCAACCCTTTACCAAACAACAAAATTTTAGACTTGTTTAAATTGAAAGCATTTTCAGACAACAAGATAAATGTGACTTAAACTTTGAAATCTGTTTTTGGATGAGTAGAAAACATTGTTGGAAACGGAGAAAATGCTGGTTACCAGCATTTCCTCCTTTTTCCATAATGTTTTCAAAAGCTGTCTTTCTCAGGGTTGTTAAAAGTCGGGATTGTGTGGTAAAAGGCTAGAACAGGCAAAAGTCCTGTATCAATGATGTTGTTTGTAGGAAGGAGCCATCTCTCAAGGGAAATCACTCTTAATGGACCAAATTCAAATTCTAAATTGGTTTGGCCCATAATAAAAAAGAAGTTTTTGGGCATTGGAGCATTTGTAGGATGCTTCAAACATGCAACTGAATGAAAATTTGTAACACAGATTTTTTTTTTTTAAGTGAGTGAACAGTTTGCTTGCTTTGCATTTTGGGTTACCGGTATTTCGGCAAGAAAAAGGTGCTTTAGCAGACAGTATAGATTGAGAATATGTGTTGTGATCCTTGATTTACACCGTTTGCTACTTTCATAGAGATTTTTGTGCAGAGCCTTAAAGATTGCAACAAATAGATTTTGCCCACTGATAGTGATATAATATGTTTCACTCAATGGATCAATCATGAAGAAACTCATTTGTGTACCCGTAGACGAATTTCAGACCAACCAGAAATTTGTAAAAGAGACGCAAAGTGTAGAAAAGATTGTGGGAAAAAAAGGATGAATAATTTGCTTGTAACTGCTAAATTACTGCCTCTTCCAAAACTAAGCTTTCTACAGTAGGGTCACATTAATAACCACATAAAAATAATTAACATGTACATGTACCTATTTGTCACAGATTCTGTAACTTAACCCTTTACCACATAATCCCTAGTTTTAGCAACCCTGAGAAAGAAGGCTTTTGAAATCATTGTCGGGAAACGAGAAAATTCTGGTACCCAGCATTTTTTTCCTTCCAACATCGTGTTTACCAATCCAAGGACAAATAGTTTCATTTGACAAAATTTTAATGCAAACATGAAATTGCTGTTATGTGGGTCATATTTCTCGGGTGAAAATGTCAGATAGGTTTATCGGGCACTCTAAGGGTTAACAAATGCTCTCTGACTTTTATGACCCATTGTCTGCTTAGATTATTCTTTTCTTTAATCCACGTGGTACCTGCAGACTTCCGCAGAGTCATAAAGTAAGACATTATTCGAAAGGTCACAAAGACATAAATTGCCCTGGATCCATTATAACACGACATAACAGATCAAACAATGTAGTCTGCAAGCAGCATGTAGCTAACGGTATTATGGTTTTCTGAGCTGACTGAAATTAAGCAAATTGACTTTTATGTTTTTATTATAATAGCATTATTTTCAACACTTAAACTGCCTAATGTTTTCTGTGAAATTACAGATTTTCTTTTTATGTGATAAAAAGAATCTGACACAAGTTGCCATTTTAGCTACTATTTTCTTAAACTCATCCACAAAAATGTCATAAACTTGCAAGAGGCTCTCTAAATAACAATTTTCTAGACTTGTTTAATAAAATTTTATCTCAAATTCTGGATCATATCAGATCTTCTATAGATGTTTGTCCCATATGTACTGTACTTAAAAAGTGATTTCGATATGTTATTTTTTGAATTTGTATTCTATACACGGGTAAAAACATGTAATCATGAAATACGAGTCAAGCTTGATTTAGGATAAAACCCACCAATTATTATGAAAGTTATGGCCCTCTTAAGAACTTTGTCTTTGCAAAATTGCTGCTTTCTGAGTATTATCTTTTGAAAACACTAGTGTGTTGAATAAATATTTCATACATAGGTATTTAATCATGCAAATATTGGTCAAGCTCCATTTAGAGTAGAGTGCACTACTTTTATCCTTCAAATTTTTAGAGCATGCTTATTTTAGATACATGATCAACAAACTACACAGAGAATTATTGGAGGGAAAGAGAGAGGTCTTTTCAGGGCGTTTGACCAGCCTCAATAGCTCAAGTAGTAAAGCCTGAGAGTTGTTAGCGTCAAATCTTTGGCCTTTTGAGGGTGTGGGTTTGATCCTACGGCTGGCCACCTAAAATTACTAAAAAGTCTTTTAGATGAGACATTAAACCTTAGTCCTGTGATGGTGCTATACAGTCAGCAGGTTAATTAAAGAACATTTGCGTACCTTAGGATTGACTTCATTTTGTAACTTGCACAATCCCCCTTACCATATAACAGTCTTCTTGGGACCTCACCCATATGGGCAACCAATGGCAACCATATATGGCCTGCAACACGCGAAAAGGGGCATTCGAACATTTGCGTAAAGTGTGGTCTCTGATCAGCCTGCGCAGTCTGCAGAAATTTTCTGTTTTGAGCAAGTCTACTGTTGCACAAAATCTAATGTAGTCATAAAGTGCCGCCTCGGATTAGCCTGTGCGGACTGTGCAGGCTGATCTGAGACGACACTTTACGCAAATGTCTGAATGCCCTTTTTCGCGTGTTGCAAGCCATATAAACAAATTCAGTCAAAAGTTTTTTCAGTACACCTGAGCAGAAACTGGTAACCATGCTTGCTTCATCTGACCTAGCTTATTTGTTTGTCTTAAACTTTTGCCGCTTGACTAAATTTTAGAAAGTGTTGCAAATTGGAAGCATTTGCAGACAACAAATATGAGGTGACTTGATAGGGACACATGACTATATGACTAGTTTACTTTAAACATATTTATTTTACATCGATTGAGAAACAAGTTCTTACAACTTATACTAATCTCTCTCAATTCTGCTTCCTTGGAACTTCACCAGTACTTGCCCCGATTGTGTAGGCCAATGAAAAATCCCAAAGTTGATACCTGGTATCGAACTCAGGACCTTATAGTTACAAGGCCGACGCTCTACCCCACAACCACGGACACCACATTATATGACTGTAAAGGGTAGAAAACATTATGGGAAAAGAAGAAAAAGTAGGGAACCAGTATTCTCTCCCCACAAATTCTCAAGATGTTTCCAAAGGCCTTTGTATTTGTTGAAAATAATGAGATTGTTTAGTCAAGTATCAAACCATTACCAAATAATTCTGAGTTTTAACCCTTTACCAGACAACAAAATTTTAGCCTTGTTCAAATTGAAAACATTTGCAGACAACAATTTCATTATGGCTCAAATAGTGCAATGTTTCTTTGAGGGTAGAAAACATTGTGGAAAAAGGAGAAAAGGCTGGTAACCAGCATTTTCTCCTTTTCCTACAATGTTTTTTAAAGGCTCCTTTCCAAGGGTCGTTCAAAGGTGGCATTGTGCAGTAAAGGGTTAAAACTGAGAGGCAGTTTTTGGAAAAAAATGTAAGGTAACCAACATTTTCTCCTTTTTCCACAAGGTTTTTCACCAAACTATAGATAAATCCCATCAATTTAACCATATTTATTTGTTGTCTGCAAGAGTTTTTGGTGTGGACCAGCCTAAAATTTTAGTGTCTGGTAAAGGTTTAACTTTTTAACAAACAGCAAAAGTTCAGACTTGTCTGAATACAAAGTGTTTTCAGACCACAAGTTAACTCTTTACCAAACGACAAAATTTTAGACCTGTCCAAATTGAAAGCATTTGCAGACGACAATTTCAATGTGGCTCAAATGATGGAATTTGTCAATGATAGGGTAAAAAACATTGTGGGAAAGGGAGAAAATGCTGGTAACCAGCATTTTCTCCTTTTCCCACAATGTTTTCAATAGGGTTCCTCCTCAGGGTCGTTAAAAGTCGGGATTGTGTGGTAAAGAGTTAAATGTAGTTCAGATGATGGAATCTTTTTATCACATTCTGAAATAAACAAATTAAAATTGCTTCTCTTAATTGCTCTTAAGTGGTTCATGGAAATTTAAGTTTGAATTTCAGCCATGTGTTTTACCACCAGCAATTTACCTCATGTAACAAATTTTCAGCAGACGGCTTTGAACTTGATTTTATGTGCGGAAAATCAATTCTTAACCCCATAGAAGACAACAAAATTTTAGACCTTTCCATATTGAAAGCATTTGCAGACAAAAATTTCAGTTGGACTCAAATTATGTGATTTTTCTTTGATAGGGTAAAAAAACTTTGTGGGAAAAGGAGAAAATGCTGGTACATTGTTTTCTACGCTTCCCAAAACAATTATCAATAATTATTTGAGTCACATTTATATTGTCGTCTGTAAATGCTTTCAATTTGGACCAGTCTAAAATTTAATGGTTTATATTTGAACAAGTGTACGATTTTGTCTTATGATTAATGATTTATTGGTTGACTGTATGGTGCTAAACGCTATTTCAGTTACATACATTGCAGTGGCCATTGCACCTATCAATGCTTTCCTTGAGTTTTTTTTACCTGTACTTTGCACAATTATCCTCCCAAGCGTTTGGCTGCCTTTCCACATCAGTAACCGCAAAACAACAGTCACTGAGAGAGGAATGAATCTTGTCACAATGACTATCTACAATCCACAGAAAGAAATTGGCCCAGCTGGGGCCTCGCACCTGCAACCACTGGTTTCAAGGCCTCTGTGTTGCCTACTGAGCTCCCAGGCTTGGCTCATATGGTAAAGAGTTAAAGAAGAATCTTTAAATATTCATGTTAACCCTTTACCATACTATCCAGACCTTTAATGACCCTGAGAAAGCTATTGAAAAATTTGTAGAAAAAGGAGAAAATGCCGGTAGCCCTTTCAAAATCAAATTACAATATTTGAGTCATGTGTATTTTGTTATCTGCCAATGGTTGTCAGTTTGTATCTGTCTCAAATTTTGTTGTTTGGTAAAAAAGCAGATGATAGTTTGCTTAGTGTAAGATCACAAAATAATTCCACTGAATGAGCACCAAAAGTGTTATTTTCATGAGTGACAAAGACGCTTGCAAAAATATTTGAACTGTGCTCTGTGAAAAGGAGGCTTAATGCATTTGTGAAAAGTATTGACCATGGATGTCAGCCTGTGCAGTCCGCACAGGCTGATATAGGCCAAAATTTTTTGCTATCTTCAAACTTTCTGCATGTCAAGGGATAATACTACCCCATGATTCAGTCTGTTGTTTGACGAAATGGATTTCATGAATCTGTAATTTGGTGATGTTTTGCTTGGTATCATGCATCACAAAATGCTTTAAGCCCCTTTTTGCCAGAGCATGGTGCCTTTACGTTTGGTGTTCACAAATGAAGATCAGCATCAGACTACACTAAACATGCAATCTGGTCACTGATCTACTATTTTTCAACATTTTTGAGAAATGATCTTATGAAAACAGCTAAGAAATATGAAAACAGCTAAGGAATTTCTACGAATAGGTGTACGTCGTTCTCTGACTAAAATGGTATGAGTCAAGTATGCAGTGGTCAAAGAGGTATGGCATGGGACAAGTAGCCTGGACATTCCAGGTTTGATCTCTGCTGGAAATGACCATGCCCAAAAAGGTGCATCCTCTTAGCCAAAGGTAATTAGTCATAGACCATGGAATCACACTGAAATACTGTTAGCCCTTAATTAACTCTACCAAACAACAGAATTTTAGACTACTTCAAATTGCAAGCATTTGCAGACAATCCAATACCAGTGACTCAAAAATTGAAATTTGATTTCAGAAGGGTAGAAAACATTGTGGAAAAAGGAGAAAATGGTGGTTACCTGCATGTTCTCCTTTTCCCGCAATGTTTTCAAAAGCTTTCTTTTTCAGGGTCGTTAAAAGTCGGGATTGTTTGGTAACAGGTTAATATATCTTGGTACTGCATTAGATGCATGACCCTCAGAAAATGCATACATTAACTTTATGGGAAAGTTAATGCCAGTATCAAGCATTTTGTTTTCCTTTTCCCACAATGTTTCAAAAGCTTTCTTCCTCCTGGGTAAGTTAGAGTAAGTGATTGTTCAGGTTTAGTGGTCTGGAGGATTTTGTTCTGTACTCAGAATGGTGAAGTGAGAAAGACCCATGAATAATTGATGCCAGTTATTGGCGGAAAGCATTTTAGCATTTATTGAATATTTTCTGGTAATTGCTATAGATAGATTGCATTGTCAGCGGCTTTTGTGGTTTGAATGTTTCACCCTTTACCAAAGCAACCCAGTGTTCAACTCTTTACCACACAATCCCGGGTTTTAGCGATCCCGAGAAAGAAGCCTTTTGAAAACATGTTGGGAAATGGAGAAAATGCTGGTAACCAGCATTTTCTCCTTTTCCCACCATGTTTTCTACCATTTCAAAGTCAAATTAAAAGCCACATTTATATTGTCATCTGCAAATGCTTTCAGTTTGGAAAAGTCTACTTTTTTCTTGTGTGGTAAAGAGTTAGACAACCTATAAAGAAAATTGGTTGTCGCAAACATTGTTTGAAAAAGAAGAAAATGCTGGTTACAAGCATTTTCTTCTTTTCCAATTAGGTTTTCTACTCTGATACAACAAATCCCATCATTTGAGTCACAAACAATTTGTCCTACACAAATGCTTCCAGTTTGGACAAGTCTGAGACTGTTATTTTGTATAGAGTTATTCCATGACTGAAGGACCTAATTTGCCAAGCCAGGTTGCACAGTTGGTAGCTTACAGGACTTGAAACCAGGAAGTCTTTAGTTTGAATCCTCAGCTTGGCAAATTTCTTTCCAAGGTTAAGGTTTGATGAAAGTCATTGCGACAGGATTAATTCCTCTCACCACTGATAATTGTTTTCTCAATTATTACATGGGAAAGCAGTCATTGCCTCCAGAAGAATAGTGTGCCAAGTGCAAGTACTGGTAAAAGATACTCCCGGTATGCATGGATAGGTATACTTGTAGCAGTAATATAAATGAAATAATATAGAAAAAGCTGTTAAATACCATACAAACGAACAAAGAGACTACTGTATAAGTGGAAATTTTTGCGACGTGGAAATTTTTGCGAATTTGAAAAATTCGCAAACTTTTCTGTTCGTGTATTTTACCACAAGTATACTAACAAATGAAGAATGTCTTGAATTCACAAACATTTCTGTTCACAAAATGTCTATAATCGGTTATTTGCAAACTTTTTGACACGCCTATATATCCGCGTATACAATAATTTTCAATCAAGTACAAATTAGTACAAAGAAACATTCAAGGGAATAGATTTATGTTGTAAATATTTATGGAAAAGGAGCAATTGGCTGTTAGAAGGTCCTGTAGTTTCTCAGAAGCAACAGCTCCTTTTCCCTTGATTTTTACGAGAGCTGTACACATATCACAGGAAGGCAAGAGCTGTATTTGTTTAGAAAGGCAAAAGTTGTGTTTCTTTAGACATGGGTTAATTAAATTACTTGGATTTTTGTTTTTTCGATTTTTTTCTCTTGATTGGATGAGGAAGATTTTTATCATGTTCTAACCTTAATGAGTTTTCTTAATGTAGTTGCCTTCTTAATTAAGAAATCTAATTATGGTTTACTTCATTTTCTGTGATTAGCTTTTATCTCTGTTCTTAGATTACCATCATAATATACACAGCATGTTGTTAAGCCTTTCGTTGCTAAGCACGACTTGGGGCCCTTTTGGGGACAGTGTAGATCAAGATCAGACTGCTCAAAAGGTGCAGTCTGATCTTGGATCTAGATTATCTGATATAGTATATTTCTTTTGGGGAAATCAAGTTTGAAATCGCAAAAGTTTGGTTTATTAGTATTGAGTAGAAATTTTTGTTTTATTTATTTAGCAGCTTAATCCTTTACCACACAATGCCGACATTTCACGACCCTGGGAAAGAAGCCTTTTGAAAACATAGTGGAAAAAAGGAGAAAATGCTTGTAACCAGCATTTTCTTCTTTTCGCACAATGTTTTCTACCTAATCAAAGAAAGTTTGCACCATCTGAGCCACATTTAAATTGTCGTCTGCAAATACTTTGAATTTGGACAAGTCTGCATTTTTGTTGTTTGGTAAAGAGTTAAGGGTTAACCTTTGACCACACAATCTGTGGACCCTGAAAGAGAGGGCTTTTGAAAACATTGTGGGAAAAGGAGAAAATGCTGATAACCAGCATTTTCTCCTTTTCCCACAATGTTTTCTAATCTTTCAGAGACAAAGTCAGTCATTTTAGACCAACTTTATTGTTGTCTGCAAATGCTCTCAATTTCAGAAAAGTCCAAAATTTTGTTATGTGGTAAAGGGTTAAGTCTTTAACTCTTTACCAAACGACAAAATTTAAAACTTGTCCAAATCGAAAGCCATTGCAGACTACAAAATAAATGTGATTCAGAAATTGAAAATTGTTTTCGAAAGGGTGGAAAACATTGTGGGAAAAGGAGAAAATGCTGGTTATCAGCATTTTCTCCTTTTCCCACAATGCTATCAAAAGGCTTCTTTTACAGGGTTGTTAAAAGTCGGGATTGTATGGTAAAGAGTTAATGAAGACGAAATTTTTGGACTTGACCATGTTGCCCATATTGATAGCATTTGCTTTACTAATTGTATTAACTAATTGTATGTGGCTTAGCGCTTTATAACATGTTAACCCTTTACTCCACAGATACTCATTTTGACGCATCAATAACAGACAGCTTTTGAAAACATGGTGGGAAAAAGAGAAACTACTCTATCAGATATCTGTATCTCCATTTGTCCACATTTTTGACATCATATCTTTATTTGCTGTTGAACAGGAAGAGTCTAAAATTGGCATATTAGGTAAAGGGTTAAACTTTTTGACTTGTCCAAATCCAAGACTATTCCAGTTGATGAATAAAGCAGGGCTGATATGTTGGTGTGCTAACCCTGTTGATCCCAGTAACTGAGGCAGTACAAAGCAGAGCTAGTCAGCCAGGAGATATGAGACTAGCTTTTGAAAACACCTTAACACCTATTTTCCCCATCAAAGACATATCTTATCTATTCAATTATAGTTTGTCAATGCTTTCATCATGGGTGATTGCAAAAATTGTTTCACGTGGCTAAGAGAAGAGATTAGGCTTCCTTTGTGTAACCATTTACCAAACAGTTCAAAGTTTTAAGAACCCTGAAAGGAAAGCTTTTGAAAACATCTAGAAACCAGCATTTTTCTCCTTTTCCCACGATGTTTCATACCACTTAAGTAATAGTCATTTTGTTAGTGTTACAAAACTGACATGTATTGTTTTGGTATATTTTCAGAATGCTTCAGGTCAGAAATTGAGTGACATTGATTATATCTTCAACAAAGGGAAGCTACTGTGTTTGGAATAGAAAACTATACAAGGGAGATAAATGTGAAACAACTTTGTGTTGATACTTTGAACTAAGTTATTACTCCTTGACAAGTGTTTTTGTGTATACATTCTGTTACAATGGCTTCCTTCATTGCAAAGCAGATGGTGGGAAACCAGCTGAAGTCTGTAAAAGGTAGGTAAAATTTACTGTTTGTTTTAGTGTCTGATTCCAGGCAGATACAGAAATTTCTATGACAAAAGAATTCGGAAAATGGAGCGTAGCCTTTTCCTGTGACATTTCAAAGGGTGCTCCCAAGCCTTTTATTTGTAGTCGGGGGATTCTGAGCTAGGTTTTTTACCGCAAATTTCCATGGACAAGGCCTTTTAAAGCCTTGGATTTGTAGTATTCGTGAAATCCAGGGAACTAATGAAGAAGTAGGCTACTGGCACTCAACATGGGTCCATTTTGTTTAGAACAGGCTGAATCATGAGGTAGAATAGTCCTTTAACTTGCAAAACATTCATCAGTAGCAAAAAGTTTCGATCAATGTCAGCCTAGGTAGGTAGGCCAACTTGGGTAGAAAGTTGTTGCAGATGCATTAACCCTTTACCATACAACAAGATTTTGGAGTTGTCCATTTTACAAATAACTGCAGGTGAAGTGTTAGATGTTGCTCAAATTTGGACTTCTCTTTGAAAGGTTAGAAAACATTGTGGGAAAAGGAGAAAATGCTGGTTACCAGCATTTTCTCCTTTTCTCACAATGTTTTTGAATAGCTTCCTCTGCAGGGTCATGAAAACAGGGGATTGTTTGGTAAAGGGTTAAAGGGCGTTAAACCAGATTTTAACTCAAAATTTTTTGGAGACAGAGAAAATTGGTATTTGTAAAGAAAATCGTTAAAGATATAATTGTTTACCTACCTTTTGTTGGGTAAAAAAAAATCAAAGCCAAAGTGAGCAACACTAAACACCAACACAGTATTCTGCCGAGGATTTTAAAAAGTAGAGACAAATGTCTCACTCATCCAGAACAGTTTGAGACATTTTTAAAAATTCGCAGACAAAATTTAGCATGGATAAAATTGGTTTAAAAATAAGAAATTGAAATTAGTTCCCCAATATCCATACTTGTTAATTGCTATGTTCTCTTTCACTAGCCAAAATGTGGATTTAAATGCAACTAACACGGCTGATTATTTCTCATTGAAACTTTCCCTACGGTACAGTTTTCTTAAAATCCCCCTGAAGAGACTCAGCCATGATGGCTGATCTACCATAGACGTTCTCTGCACGTCGTACATAGAATAGTAGTTCTGAAGATACTTTTTTTTTTTCAGTAAATGCGTACTTGTTGGTTTTTTAAAACACATTTTACAACCCATAAAGTTGCGGTTGCGATCATATTCCAACGAAGAATATTCTTTTAAATACTAAGAACTGCCGTACAGCTATTTCTTACTATCTTCCGACGATGTTGATTGAGTGGGAGGGGTACTGGGCATCAGAACATTATCGGACTTTGAGCTCTGATTTATATATGCTTTGGTTTACCATAGAAGCTTAGGATAATACCTGGCTTTTTCGCCGTGGCGACGAAACCGTTTTCTGACTGAGATTGCAGAAGATACTACGTCATGAAAGTAAAGTACATGATTAATACTTGGTTGATGTTTTCGGTCTGCGTCCAATCAAATTTCATTTTGCATATACGCACCTTCAGCGCCCATGAAAAACACTAAATTGTAATAGTTACGCGGCTGATTCCGCGACTTTTGATATGCGACAAAAATCGCCTTTTACCAATTTTTTCTGCGACATTTTGAAATTTTTAGCGAGAAAATCGCAAATATGCAGCCTCGGCAGAACACTGCCAACATGATCACTGTGTTGAAAATGAACTGTGCTCTGTGAAAAGGGGGCTTATTGCATCTGCAAAAAGTACTAGTCCATGTCAGCCGGCGCAGTCCGTGCAGGCTGACCTGGACCAAAAATTTTTGCTCTTTGTCAGTTTTTTGCAGCTCAAAAGACCAGTGTTCCTCATAATTCAGCTGGTTGTTGATTTATCTAAGTTGTAATTTCAAAGCCACCGATGCATGCTATTGAAAAGTAGCATTCTTTGTTAAGATTTTCTGAAAACCTTGCAAAGCAAACACTTGCTTAATGCCCCATCAAACCACCTGTTCACAGAACATGGCTCAGATTATACTATTTCCAGTCTTTACTTTGCTCTCTTTTTAAATGTATATCTCCTGAAAATAATCTTGCAATGGACAACTTCGAAGTTACCCTTCTTAAATATGAATAACATTAATTTGAAAAGATGGAAACACATTGTGAACATTTTTACAGAATAAGGAAGTGCTTTTCCTGATTAATTACATGTTTTACAACATTATTTCCAAAAAAGACAAAGATGACAAACAATAATTGTTTTGGCAACTTGTGTGTCCTATCTTTTGTTTTCTTTTTAATCTAACATTCAGTTGTGAAATTAAATTCCCCTGACCCTAATTATTGTGAATGTAATCTTTCCTATTTCACAATGAATAGCATTTGTAGGAAAGCAGCCAATAGCTAAGAAAGAGTGAATTGAATAGTGTGTTAGTACTTTACAAAGAAACTGCTAGAGCTCAGTTACCACTATGCTATAATCAGATATACATGTATTTTCAAAAAATGGTATAAACCTTCTCCGTGCCAGTTTGAAAATAAAAAACAAGGACTTTGCTGAATGCCTAGCTCAAGATCAGACTGCACAGAAGGTGCAGTCTGATCTTAGACATGCACAGTCCATGTTTTTAATCAAGCCTGTATGATATAAATCTTGAGTTGCAACAGGTTGAATTTTCAGCCTACGAAAGAGGTCCAGTTACACATCTGTTGCAGATAGAGCGAAACACCGAATTAAGATGTTACCATTTGACTTAATCAAATTTAAAGCATTTGCAGATGGCATAAGACATGTCACTCAAATGATGAATTCTTTTTTTGATAAGGTAGAACATATTGTGGGAAAAGGAGAAAACTTTGGTTACCAGCATTTTTTCCAGTTTTCACAATGTTTCAAAGCCCTCTTCTTCAGAGTTGTTAAGTCTCAGGAATGTATGGTTCAAAGATTAAACAACCCCATCCTATTATTTCTGTCTATAAGATTTTATATATTTTTACAGATATGTTTGATGTTCAAGGTTTGTACTGCATAACTCTTAATCTACTAATCAAACAAAAGATACAAGTGTATGTTTGCAAGCCTTTTGGGTAGAATACTAGTACCTTTTAAAATATTTGACTATGTAGCTTCAAAATCTAACTACATAGTTTTAGTTGTCTGATCCTTACCTACATTTTTTGCATAAGTACCTGAAGTTGACCTCATTGGAGAAAGAATTAATTACTTGAGCAGACATTAAGTTTGGTCTCATGAAAATAGACTGGTTACCAAGTACAAAAACCGTGCAATGATTATCTGCAGCAAACTGTTTAGACAGAAGGAAAGTTTTGTTTTTACATAACGGCTCAGCCACAATCAGATGCGCTTTTTTTTTACACAAAGCTTGTTACATGCTTCTGTAATGTAGAAAAAAGTGTTTACACCCTCTATTTTTGTTTCAGAAATGACTGAAATATTCTGTTATGCTGTTTCATTTGAAAAAGCACTATTTTTAACAAATAATTCCATAACCATTTCTCTAATTGTGCATAGTATGATATCACTTTTTATATAATATATGGAATGTCTTCTTTCTTTTGCCGGTTAAATTATCCATGGAGGTCAACTAGAACCTAAATGGCATCAAAAAGACCAAATGTCTACTTTGTTAAATGTTTTCCAATTTGGGAAGTGCTAGTTAGCACAGCACCCTTAGCCACAGCAGATACGTTTTAAATCACAATTGTGAAGTATAACATACAGCTAATGAGTTTGTATAACATCAAGTATGTCAGGAAACAAATAAGTTTCGAGTTTTCATTTTGTTTGTATGGTGTAAAATGGTCCAAAAAAATGTCTTGTCCTTAGACACCCTTGTTTTTATTGAAGACTTTGAAAGAGTAAGGTGATGTTTATGTGGATTGTACATGTGGGTGTAAGCACTAAGTTCACATAGGAAACATATGGATTGTTATTAACAGAAAGGGTTTATGAGTCTTCGAATACAAAAATGTCTTGTCCGTTGACACGTCATGTCAGTAGACACTAAAACTTAATGAATATTGAGAAGAGAAATTACAAAAAAAAATACTGATTTAATCTAAATCCAATTTGTTTATCTTCTTATTTTATAATTATGTCTCCCCCCATCAGGGTCGGGAGACATATTGTTTTTCCCTGTACGTCTGTCCGTCCGTCCATCTGTCTGTCCATCCGTCACAAATCATGTCTGCTCTATAACTCGAAAACCTTTTAAGATATTTTGATAAAACTTCACAATTTGTAAAGCACCATGAGACAAAGTGTCATGCACAAGAACCATTACTCTGGCTTGTATATTTTTCGAGTTATTTCCCTTTGATTATTTTTCTTATTCATTTTACATACAATTTCTTGTCTGCTCTATAACTTGAAAACCATTAGAGAAAAATGACCATTATTATCCCCTGCCGAAGGCGGAAGGATGTAGTTTTAGCATTGTCCGTCCTTCCTTCCGTCGGTGAGAATATCTCCAGTACCATTGGACGGAATTTCATGAAACTTTATACATGTGTACAAAAACCCATTCCGCCGATACACTTTTTTTTTTTTTTTTTGATTCGATGAAAAATGACCGACTGGGAGTGATTTTAAATTACCCAGTGAAGTACATTTTTCGGCGGGGGATATCATTTCAACGAAATTGCTTGTTTCAGTTTGAAATTGCCTTGGTGACATATCAATCCATCTGACACCAAAAAGGGAGCAGACATCTGTTTTTTTTATAGAAAAACAAATTCTAGTTATTACTTTGAATTACACTTAGATTTTGGAAAGAAAACTATATTATTTCTCTCTAGTCAGTGAGAAATACCTATTTTGGCAATTAAAATTTCAGTTATGAACGATTGCACTAAGAAAAGAGTGCCAAAATTTGATTTTTTATCCAGCATTGATAACAAATGTACATCTTTGTTCTACATAAACAAAAAAATTCTAGTATTTTGGGGTTATTCTAGTCAAAATTTGGAACTCTACCAACAGAGACTGGTGTCTACGGACAGGACATTTTCTATATATTCGCATAATTTTTCATCGTTTTCAGAATTATTTGATTGAGAATGAATAGAATGGATCTCAGAGAAAGAAAAAAAAACCTTCACAGCCTGACTGAGAGAATAGCATCTGTAAAACATAAAAGCTTGGATACTGATAGCCACAAGTTCCACAACTTAAACAGTTTAGGATATTTAATCCTTAAAATCATTTTATACTTTTATAAAATTATTTGAAGAAGGAAATATCCAAAATCCTGACTGTATACTATTTACCACAAACAACCTGCAACTGTTACAGTGCTTAGAAGTTAGTCTGCTTTTTAACTAAACAATCTTTCATAATGATATTGTGTATCAAGATCAGACTATATCCACCAGATCAGACTGTATCCTCATTATAAAGTAAAACTGGGGGTTTTCATGGGTATATACGTACATTATTTTTCTTACCTCTGCTCTAAAACTTAGATTGTGGGTGCTTCTTAAAACGGCAGTTCTAACATGTACCAACATTTGATGTTCTGACCAGAAAGAAGAAAAATGTTACAATTGTTCATTTTAGAATTCTAATTTTACACTTGTTAGACTTAGGTTCAATATGCGTGTTTTCGCAATGAGTTCTAGTCGTTCATGTTGAATTGTTCATATACTTGATAATACTTCAGTTACGTTTAAAAAGTTCAGTGAGGCTTGTTTAGGGTATCTGGGTGTGATGGATATTTCTATTATACAATATTAGCAATTTTTACTTGTTGTGAATGAAATGTTATTGAAATGTAAGATGTAAATTTAAAGATAAATGGGATTTTCAATTTGGAGTTAGGTACAATACAAAATCCCTAAGCAAGCCACATTCTTTACACATTTTAGAATTTCTGTAATGAATTTTTTTTTGCAGTTAATATGTTTCCTGCATTTGATTATTTTAGAATTTCTATAATGAAGTCATTTTTTTGCAGTAGTTACATTTTCTGCATTTGATTATTTGTATATGCAGCTTCCACACAGTAAAACTGTCTCATCCGTAGACACCATATTTTATCAAACCCAAAGCATAAAAACAAATTTCAGACTGATTTTTGCCTTAACAAACAGTTTTCTGCCTAAATCAAAACATATATCTATGACTTTTGTACAGTTTTTAAAGACACATTTAGCTTTACAAAAATATGTTCTGTTCGTAGACATGTTCATTTATGCCACAATTCTTGAAAATATTGCATAAATATACCAAATTTAGTTTGAAAGAATTTTAGTTTAACACCTGTTTATAGACTTCAACTATAAAACACTTGTTTTTGTGCAAAGAACTGTTTTATAAATGATTTCTCTTGATAAAAGCCAGTGTTCAATTGCTGCATACATGTTTTACATTCAGTTCCACTCCGAAAAGTGAAAAAACATACATTCTATCCTTAGTGTATAATTTGTTTATCATACTGAGACATAAGAAACAAGGTATCATGTATGCTTTCGAAGATTTATTTGAAACATGTACCTTTTGTCTTGTCCATAGACATTTTGGCTAAATTTCACAGACAAAGTTTAAAGCTCTGTAACTTAGCAACTAGATGACATAAAACAAAAACTGAAAGCTCTGTGGATTTGTCGTATGCTCTAGTTTGTCATAATGTTCCTTGCAAATAGCATTTTTCTTTAAAACATGTTTATAGCAACTGATAGGAGCCCTTTCTTTGTACGGTATTTATATACAATTTTGTGGTTCCACAGACCAGAAAAAATATGAACATGAACGAAACGAATTCATTTTGGTACCAAAATGTTCTCTTTGCTGTGCCTTTCAAAAAATAAGACCATTTGATTGTATAGATTTATCTTCAGTGAAAAAGAGTCAGTTAAATTTTGATAGTGTGTTGTCCTGATTTTTCCTCATAAATTCATCTTTCAAGCAGAAATGTGAGGATTTTTACTTTTGATACACTATAACGCCAACTGGTTTAAGACAAGATTATAGAATGTGAAAAAACGTACAAAAAGTGGATTGGAAGAACTTTATTTTTGACCTGTGATGGAATAAAAATTTGCATCTGACTGGGGCTGAGCAGTTTGGGGAAACATGCATATTCAACGTAAGTCTAACAGCTGTAAAATTATAATTTGAAGATGAACAATTGTGATATTTTTCTTATTTCTGCTCAGAACATCAAATGTTGGTACTTGTTAGAACCGCCGATGTGGCAGTTCTAAGGAGCACCCACACTCTAAGTTTTAGAGCAGAGGTAAGAAAAATAATGTACGTATATACCCATGAAAACCCCCAGTTTTACTTTATAATGAGGATACAGTCTGATCTGGTGGATATAGTCTGATCTTGATACACAATATCATTATGAAAGATTGTTTAATTAAAAAGCAGACTAACTTCTAAGCACTGTAACAGTTGCAGGTTGTTTGTGGTAAATAGTATACAGTCAGGATTTTGGATATTTCCTTCTTCAAATAATTTTATAAAAGTATTAAATGATTTTAGGGATTAAATATCCTAAACTGTTTAAGTTGTGGAACTTGTGGCTATCAGTATCCAAGCTTTTATGTTTTACAGATGCTATTCTCTCAGTCAGGCTGTGAAGGTTTTTTTTCTTTCTTTCTCTGAGATCCATTCTATTCATTCTCAATCAAATAATTCTGAAAACGATGAAAAATTATGCAAATATATAGAAAATGTCCTGTCTGTAGACACCAGTCTCTGTTGGTAGAGTTCCAAATTTTGACTGGAATAACCCCAAAATACTAGATTTTTTTTTTTATGTAGAACAAAGATACCGGTATATATTTGTTATTAATACTGGATAAAAAATCAAATTTTGGCACTCTTTTCATAGTGCAATCATTCATAATTAAAATTTTAATTGCTAAAATAGCTTTTTGTCACTGACTAGAGAGAAATAATATACTTTCCAAAATCTAAGTGTAATTCAAAGTATGAATTATAAAATAAGAAGGTAAACAAATTGGATGTAGATTAAAGGTGGGTATTTAGATTTTTCACATCTCACCAAATTAAAAAATATATATATCACTGAAATTTATATGAAAAAACAATACAAATCATCAATAATTAAGAACCATAAAATTACAAAAATTTTTTTTGATGGTGTTCCCTTACAAGGCTACGTAGCCTCTTAAGGTATTTTTAGATTTAGCGCCAAAAATCAAAAAGCATTGTGGGAATGTCAAGTGACTGGCACGTGATTAATGTCGCTCAAATTCCATAACATAACAAACATGTAATTATTTTCCATAATGTCTTCTTCGGACGCTATGTTTGAAGCTTCGTCTGTGTATTTCCGGTATGTAAATGAGCAAGTTGCTCATGTAAAAATAGACCGTGTTTCTTGTCGGTGTCGACCTGGGCCGTAGTAAATCTCTAATTATCCCCCGCCGAAGGCGGAGGGATAGTTTTAGCGTTGTCCGTCTGTCCGTCCTTGCGACCGTCCATGTGTCTGTCCAGGTGAATATCTCCAATACCATTGGATGGAATTTTGTGAAACTTTATATGTGTGTACAATAACCCATTCAGCCGAGAGTCTTTTTTTGTTTTTTGATTCGATGCAAAATGGCCCACTGGGAGCGATTTTAAGTTACGCGGTTGAGTGAATTTTTGGTCATTTTTACAGCATTTTCTGCTTGTCCAGAGCATAACTTTGTCATCTCCATTCCGATTGACTTGAAACTTGGCATTTGTGTTTGTTGCAATAATACGGACTGCAGTGCGAAACAAACATAACTCTACCTCGTGCTGTCTTCGAGTTATTTCCCTTTGATCGTCATTTTTACAGCATTTTCTGCTTGTCTGAAGCATAACTTTGTCATCTCCAGTCCAATTGACTTGCAACTTGGCATTTGTGTTTGTTGCAATTATACAGACTGCAGTGCGAAAGAACCATAACTCTACCTCGTGCTGTCTTTGAGTTATTTCCCTTTGATCGTCATTTTTACAGCATTTTCTGCTGTCCGGAGCATAACTTTGTCATCTCCAGTCCGATTGACTTGAAACTTGGCATTTGTGTTTGTTGCAATAATACGGAGTGCATTGCAAAAGAAACATAACTCTACCTGGTGCTGTCTTTGAATTATTTCCCTTTGATCTTCATTTTTACAGCATTGTCTGCTTGTCCAGAGCATAACTTTGTCATCTCCAGTCTGATTGACTTGAAACTTGGCATTTGTGTTTGTTGCAATGATACGGAGTGCAGTGTCAAAGAACCATAACTGTACCTCGTGCTGTATTTGAGTTATTTCCCTTTGATCGTAATTTTTACAGCATTTTCTGCTTGTCCGGAATATAACTTTGTCATTTTTAGTCTGAACAT
Organism: Hippopus hippopus; assembly: GCA_946811185.2. NCBI lineage: Eukaryota > Metazoa > Mollusca > Bivalvia > Cardiida > Cardiidae > Hippopus > Hippopus hippopus. The sequence goes on from OX328106.1 coordinate 33,780,670, forward strand.
CTTCAAATTTGGTATGCATGATTGTTGAAAAATTACAGAGTGCCGTGCCAAAGGACCATAACTCTTTCTAGCACAAATTTTGAGTTATTATCCCTTAGATCTTCATTTTTATAGCATTTCTTGCTTGTCCGGAGCATAACTTTGTCATCTTAAGTAGGAATGATTTGAAATATGATATGCTTATTTGTTGCAATATTTGGAAGTGCAGTGTGCAAGAATTGTAACTCTACCTTGTGCTGTCTTTGAGTTATTTCCCTCTGATCATCATTTTTACAGCATTTAGTGCTTGTCCGGAATATAACTTTGTCATCTCAAGTCAGAACGACTTCAAACTTGGTATGCATGTTTGTTGCAATATTAGGAGTACTGTGCGCAAGAACAATAACTCTTCCTGGCACGGATTTTGAGTAATTCCACTTTTATCTTCATTTTTACAGTATTTCTTGCTTGTCTGGAACGGAACTTTGTCACCTCAAGTCAAATTGACTTGAGACTTGGTAAACATGTTTGTTGCAGTTACAAAAAGTGCAATGCACTGAAGCCGTAACCTTACCTAATGCCCTTTTTGAATTATTCCCTATTCATTATTTTTTTTTTACAGCTTTTCATGCTTCTGTACAATATAACTTTGTCTTTTCATGTTGGAATGACCTGAAACATATGCATGTTTCCTTAACATTAGAGGAGACATTCATGCCTATTTCAATCACTTACACAATTTCTGCTGCACTACTATTTTCCTGTACCTGCCCTTTACGATTATTATCCCCCCTCGACAATTGGCGGTGGTACGGGCATATCTTGCGACAATTTGCCACTTTTGTTCATTAAATGTCATGTCATGAAAAAAGGGGGCTTGACAAATATTTTCATTATGGACCAATATCTCTTTCACTACAGGACAAAATGCAATTAAACTTCATCTTTATTAAGCCACAGACAATAGTTATTTGATTTTATTTCATGAAATGCCATGTCACGAAAAAAGGGGGCTAAATGTATAATTTCATTATGGACCAATAACAGTTAGTTCGCCCATTCGTCCACCTGGACAGATATTTTCTAAAGTCCTTGACGAACATTTATGAAACTTCATGCATGTCTTTCTTAGGATAGTCCGTTGATACAATTTTCTTTTATATATATATAATGACGTGTCATGAAAAAAGGGGGCTTGATGTATATTTCCATCATTTGTTTTCATTTAATGAAATGCCATGTTATGGTAAAAGGGAACTTAATGTATTATCTCATTATGGACCGCTTATATATTTTTCATTTTATGAAATGCTGTGCCATGGAAAAAGGGGGCTTAATGTGTAATTTATCATGGACCATTAACAAAAAGGCCACATGTTCATGCAACACACAATACCTCTCATATGTTTGTATCAAAAAAGGTCCTTTTCGGCGGGGGATATCATTTCAACGAAATTGCTTGTTTCTCTTGTTGTCGGATGGTTTTTGACTACTGCGGTTTTATGAATGAAAATTAAAAGGCTTTGGGAGTATAAGGATGATTTTTTTGTATTTTTGTAAAATTTTCGTCCCAAAATCTGAAGGGCCACCTTTAAAACAGTATTTTTTTGTAATTCTCTTCTCAATATTCTTTAAGTTTTAGTGTCTACAGACAAAATGTGTCTACGGACAAGACATATTTGTTTTCGAAGACTCATAAACCCTTTCTGTTAGTAACAATCCATATGTTTCCTATGTGAACTTAGTGCTTACACCCACTTGTACAATCCACATAAACATCACCTTACTCTTTCAAAGTCTTCAATAAAAACAAGGGTGTCTAAGGACAAGACATTTTTTTTGGACCATTTTACACCATACAAACAAAATGAAAACTGGAAACTTACTTGTTTCCTGACATACTTGATGTTATACAAACTCATTAACTGGTATGTTATACTTCACAATACACCAAATCAATTTGTGATTTAAAACATATCTGCAGTGGCTAAGGGTACTGTGCTAACTAGCACTTCCCAAATTTGGAAAACATATAACAAAGTTGACATTTGGTCTTTTTGATGCCATTTGGAATCTAGGTGACGAAGATGGATAATTTTACCGACAAAAGAAAGAAGACATTCCATATTATATAAAAAGTGGTATCTTATTATGCTCATTTAGAGGAATGGTTATGGAATTAATTGTTAAAAATAGTGCTTTTTCAAATGAAACAGATAACAGTATTTTTCAATCATTTTTTTACCATGTTGTGTGCTGATGCGAAAAATATGTTAGACAAATGATGTTCAGTGTCATTTGACCTCTAGATCTAGTCCCTTAACACTTCTCTGAAACAAAAATAGAGGGTGTAAACACTTTTTTCTACATTACAGAAGCATGTAACAAGCCTTGTGTAAAAAAAAATGCATCTGATTGTGGCTGAGCCAAATGAGTTCTAGTCGTTCATGTTGAATTTTTCATATAGTTGATAATAGTTCAGTGAGGCTTGTTTAGGGTATCTGGGCGTGATGGATATTTCTGTTATACAATATTAGCAATTTTTAGCTCCACTGGCCGAAGGCCAGTGGGCTTATGTCATGGCCTGTTGTCCGTCCGTCCGTCCGTCCGTCCGTGCGTCCGTCCGTCCGTCCGTCCGTGCGTTAACTTTTTTTTAAAACGTCTTCTTCTCTGAAACTACCCATCCAATTTTGATGAAACTTCACAGAAATGATCCTGCCATGGTCCTCTTCAGAATTTCTTGAAAGAATTTAATTCCTTCAAAAACTCTGGTTGCCATGGCAACAAAACTGAAAAATTTTGAAAATCTTTGAAAATCTTCTTGTCTGAAACCGTAAGGCCAAGGGCTACCAAATTTGGCATGTAGCTTTATCTAGTGGACCTCTACTAAGTTTCTTCAATTTATAGCCCTGGGGTCAAAATTGGCCCCGCCCCGGGGGTCACAAGTTTTACATGGGCTTATTTAGGGAGAACTTTAAAATTCCTCTTCTACCTAGCCATAGGGCCTAGAGCTACCAAATTTGGCATGTAGCTTTATCTAGTGGACCTCTGCCAAGATTGTTCAAATTATAGCCCTGGGGTCAAATTAGGCCCTGCCCGGGGGTAACAAGTTTTACATGGGCTTATATAACAAGTTTTACATGGGCTTATATAGGGAGAACTTCAAAATTCTTCTTTGACCTTGCCATGGGGCCTAGGGCTACCAAATTTGGCATGTGGCTTTATCTAGTGGGCCTCTACCAAGAGTGCCCAAATTATAGCCCTTGGGTCAAATTTGACCCCACCCCGGGGGTCACAAGTTTTACATGGGCTTATTTAGGGAAAACTTTAGAAATCTCCCTGTACCTAGCCGTAAGGCCTAGGGCTACCAAATTTTGCATGTGGCTTTATCTAGTGGGTCTCTACCAAGAGTGCTTAAATTATAGCCCTGGGGTCAAAATTGGCCCTGCCCCGGGGGTCACAAGTTTTACATGGGCTTATGTAGAGAAAACTTAAGAAATCTCCCTGTACTTACTCATAAAGCGTAGGGCTACCAAATTTCGCATGTAGCTATATCTAAAGGCCCTTTACCAAGAGTGCGTAAATTATAGCTCTAGGGGGGAATTTGATTCCCCCCGAGGGGTAAGAAGTTTTACATGGGCTTATATAGTGAAATCTTTAGAAATCTTCTTGTTACTAACCATATGAACTAGGGCTACCAATTTTAGTCCTGTTTCAGGGGTCTTATGTTCAAAACCAATTGGCCAAGTATTGTAATGTTTGGCATGTAGTGATTTTACGTATTAGCCAGTGGAGCGATACAGGGCCATCATGGCCCTCTTGTTACTTGTTGTGAATGAAATGTTAATGAAATGTAAGATTTAAATTTAAAGATAAATGGGATTTTCAATTTGGAGTTGGGTATAATACTCATTCCCTGAGCAAGCCACATTCTATACACATGTTAGAATTTCTATAATGAATTTTCTTTTGCAGTTAATATGTTTCCTGCATTTGATTATTTTAGAATTTCTATAATGAAGTCATTCTTTGCAGTAATTTCATTTTCGGCATTTGATTATTAGTCCTCTACTGGCGAAGCCGAAGGGGACTTTAGGTTTGGGTTTGCACTCTGTCCGTCTGTCTGTCTGTCTGTCAGTCCACATGCAAATCAGTTTTCCGGACTTTTTTTCTAAACGCTGCCAGATATTGAGCTGACTTTTGGTATGTAAGTCAACCACTATGAGTTACAGATCAAGTTCTAGTTTCGTTCCGGTCAACTGATTTTTTACGAAATTACGCGCCTTGGACTTCGAAAATTATGCCGAAAAACAGTTTTCTGGATTTTTTTTCTAAATGCTGGTAGATATTGAGCTGATTTTAGGTATTCAAGTCAACCACCATGAGTTACAGATCAAGTTTGGTTTGAGTTTTGTTCCGGTCCACGGATTTTTGATGAAATTACGAGCCTTGGGCTTAGAAATTTTTGCCAAAAAAAAAGTTTTCCGGACTTTTTAGCTCCACTGGCCGAAGGCCAGCAGGCTTATGTCATGGCCCGGTGTCTGTCGTGCATCTGTGCGTCTGTCCGTCCATCCATCCGTCCATGCGTTAACTTTTATTTCAAACATCTCTGAAACTACTCATCCAATTTTGATGAAACTTCATAGAAATGATCCTGCCATGGTCCTCTTCAGATTTCTTGAAAGAATTTGATTCCTTCAAAAACTCTGGTTGCCATGGCAACAAAACTTAAAAATATTGGAAATCTTTGAAAATCTTCTTGTCTGAAATCATAAGGCCTAGGGCTACCAAATTTGGCATGTAGCTTTATCTAGTAGACCTCTATCAAGTTTCTTCAAATTATAGCCCTGGGGTCAAAATTGGCCCCGCCCAGGGGGTCACAAGTTTTACATGGGCTTATATAGAGAAAACTTTAGAAGTCTCCCTGCACCTAGCCATAAGGCCTAGGGCTACCAAATTTTGCATGTGGCTTTATCTAGTGGGCCTCTACCAAGAGTGCCTAAATTGTAACCCTGGGGTCAAATTTGACCCCACCCCGGGGGTCACAAGTTTTACATGGGCTTATATAGAGAAAATTTCAGAAGTCTCCCTGCACCTAGCCATAAGGCCTAGGGCTACCAAATTTTGCATGTGGCTTTATCTAGTGGGCCCCTACCAAGAGTGCCCAAATTATAGCCCAAATTTGGCCCCACCCCGGGGGTCACAAGTTTTACATGGGCATATATGGTGAAAAATTTAGAAATCTCCCTGTACTTAGTCATAAAGCCTTGGGTTACCACATTTTGCATGTAGCTTTATCTAGTGGGTCTTTACCAAGAGTGCTCAAATTATAGCCTTAGGGTTGAATTTGATCCCACTCCAGGGGTCAGAAGTTTTACATGGGCTTAAATAGTGAAAACTTTAGAAATCTTTTTTTTACTGACCATAAGACTTAGGGCTACCAATTTTAGTCCTGTTTCAGGGGTCTCATGTTCAAAACCAATTTGCCAAGTATTGTAAAGTTTTGCATGTAGTGGTTTTACTTATTAGCCAGTGGAGCGATACAGGGCCATCATGGCCCTCCTGTTTTCTAAACGCTGGCAGATATTGAGCTGATTTTTGGTGTGTAAGTCAACCACCATGAGTTACAGATCAAGTTTAAGTTTCGTTCTGGTCCACTGATTTTTGACGAAATTACGGGCCTTGGACTTAGAAATTTTCGCTGAAAAAACAGTTTTCCGGACTTTTTTCTAAACGCTGGCAGATATTGAGCTGATTTTTGGTGTGTAAGTTAACCACCATGAGTTACAGTTCAAGATCGAGTTTCATTCAGGTCCACTGATTTTTGAGGAAATTACGGGCCTTGGACTTAGAAAATTACACTGAAAAAACAGTTTTCCTGACTTTTTTACTTACAATGCTCATGTTTGGTATGTAGGTACCTGTCATTGATACCGATCTGTGGGTTATATGTCCAAGGTCAAGGCAAAAAAAATTTAACCCTTACCATGAAAACTTATCCTCAAAACTTTTCAGTCGTTTCTCTGTATATTCAAAGTACTTAAGTTATAACACTTATACATGGTAAGCTGGTACCTCTCATTTGTACACACCTGTTGATGATAAGGTCAAGGTCATCTCACAAGGTAAAGGTCATATTTCTGAAAATTTGCTTTTACGGGGCATTTGTGTTTCACAAACACATCTTGTCTTAGTAAAACTTCTTCAGTGAACTTACTTTAACAAGGAAAATGCTTATATATCTGGCTTTCACTAAAGCATTGCATACAAAGACACAATGCTTATAATTCTGAAAGGGGGTCAAATATGTTCTTTCTCCTCCACAGAGTTTCACAAACTATACTTGCCAGCGATATATACGGCCTGTAGGGGACTCAGTATTGCTATGCAATACTGTCAGAATGCTTATTTGTATATGCAGCTTCCACACAATAAAACTGGCTTGTCGGTAGACACCATATTTTATCAAACCTGAACAATAAACACAAATTTCAGAATGATTTGCCTTATCAAACAGTTTTCTGCCTAAATCAAAACATATATGTATGACTTCTGTACATTTTTAAAGACACATTTAGCATTACAAAAATATGTCCTGTCCGTAGACATATTCACTTATGCCACAATTCTTGAAAATATTGCATAACTATACCAAATTTGGTTTGAAAGAATTTTCGTTTAACACCTGTTTATAGACTTCAACTATCAAATACTTGTTTTTGTGCAAAGAACTGTGTTTTATGAATGATTTCTCTGGATAAAAGCCAGTGTTCAATTGCTGTATACTTGTTTTTCACTCAGTTCCACTCAAAAAAATGAAGAAATTGTGACAAGTTATGTACATTCTATCCTCTGTGTATAATTTGTTTTGTTTATCATATTGAGACATAAAAAAGAAGGTATCATGTATGCTTTCATAGTTTTTTTATATGCCCATCGAAGATGGGACGTATTATGGGATCACCCATGGCATGCATGCAAGCGGGCAGACGGCGTCCAGTTCTTTGTCTGGAGCATAACTTTGTGATCTCCAGTCCGATTGACTTGAAACTTGGCATTTGTGTTTGTTGCAATAATACGGAGTGCAGTGCAAAAGAACCATAACTCTACCTCATGCTGTCTTTGAGTTATTTCCCTTTGATCATCATTTTTACAGCATTTTCTGCTTGTCCGGAATATAACTTTGTCATCTCTAGTCTGAACATCTTCAAATTTGGTATGCATGTTTGTTGAAAAATTACAGAGTGCAGTGCACAAGAACCATAACTCTTCCTAGCACGAATTTTGAGTTATTCCTCCTTTGTTCTTCATTTTTACAGCATTTCTTGCTTGTCCGGAGCAAAACTTTGTCATGTTAAGCAGGAATTACTTGAAATATGGTATGCTTACTTGTTGCAATATTTGGAAGTGCAGTGCACAAGAATTGTAACTCTACCTCATGCTGTCTGAGTTATTTCCCTTTGATCGTCACTTTTACAGCATTTAGTGCTTGTCCTGATTATAACTGTCATCTCAAGTCAGAATGATTTCAAGCATGGTATGCATGTTTGGTGCAATATTACGGAGTACAGTGCACAAGAACAATAACTCTACTTAGCGCGGATTTTGAGTAATTCCACTGATCTTCATTTTTACAGTATTTCTTGCTTGTCCGGAACGGAACTTTGTCACCTCAAGTCAAATTGACTTGAGACTTGGTAAACATATTTCTTGCATTACCTGCCCTTTACGATTATTATACCTCCTTGAAAACTGGCGTTGGGACGGGCGTATCTTGCGACAATTTGCTGCTCTTGTTTGAAACATGTACCTTTTGTCCGCAGACATTTTGGCTAAATTTCACAGACAATGTTTAAAGTCCTGTAACTTAGCAACTAGATGACATAGAACAAAAACTGAAAGCTCTGTGGATTTGTCGCATGCTCTAGTTTGTCATAATGTTCCTTGCAAATAGCATTTTTTCTTTGCAATAGGTTTATAGCTACTGATAGGAGCCCTTTCTTTGTATTCATATACAATTTTGTGCTTCCACAGACCAGAAAAAAACATGAAAATGGACTAAACGAATTCATTTTGGTACAAAAATTTTCTCTATGATGTGCCTTTCAAAAAATAAGACCATTTGAGTGTATACATTTATCTACAGTGAAAAAGAATCAGTCATATTTTGATAGTGTGTTGTCCTCTGTTTTCCTCATAGATTCATCTTTCAAGCAGAAATGTGAGGATTTTTACTTTTGATACACTGTAACGACAACTGGTTTAAGACAAGATATGGTATATATAATGTGAAAATACATACAAAAAGTGGATTGAAAGAGCTTTATTTTTGACCTCTGATGAAACAAAAATTTGCATTTGATTGTGGCTGAGCTGATAATTACTTTCTTGCCAGTTTTTGACACAGGAGCTTTATCTAACAGTTTTTACTGCGTTATAGAAATGTAAACATTTACTGTAGAATGCCACAAAAACTTCCTGCTTTTGGAATTGCTGCCCACATGTACTCTGAAGTAGTTTTAGAGTTCAGCATTAACCAAACAATCCTGTTTTTTTGTGACCCAGAAAAACAAGGTTTTTAAACAACTTGTTCGTATTGATGGCATTTTTTGATGACAAATGTGGCTAAATAATGGAGTTTGTCTACAGATAGAAGATTGATGATGTGGGATAAGGAGGAAATGCTTATACATGCATTTTTTTTTTTACAATATGTGCAAAAACTGATTTGTTTAATTAATATACATTGAAAACAAGAGCTTTTGTACAATGACACAGACGTAGAGGACGATAGGGCTATGTCAGTAACTCAATGTTTTCTTTGGAAACAGCTCAGCTAGCAACACAGAACAAATACAATAAGAACGAAATAATTATTACTATGTCTACAAATATTTCTTAACAGAATATTTGTTTCATATGGCATGCAACACACAAAAAGTGCCATTCGGACATTCATGTGAAATGTAGTTCCGGGTCATCCTGAGCATTCCGCACTGACTAATCCGAAACGACAGTTTCTGTTTTATGTAATTTTCTGTTTAGTGCAAGTCTACTGTAGGACAAAATCTAATGTAGTCATAAAGTGCCGTCTCGGAGTCCGCGCAGGCTGATCTGAGACGACACTTTACATAAATGTCTGACTGTCCCTGTTCGTGTGTTGCAGGTCATATTTCAATTCAAGCTTGAATTAATCCTTTACTAAACAATCCTTGGTTTTAACAATTTTTAAGAAGAAAGTTAAGAGAGGAATTGCTGGTAAATAGTCAGCTTGGACAAGTCTAAAATTTTGTTGTGTGATAAATAGTTAAGAAGAGGGTAATTTTGTGGTGAGATGATTTACTGATGACAACAAGGACTGCACAACCAGACTAATTCCACGAAAGATTTCTTCACCAATAATAATTTCATATTTCAATTCATTTTTCTCTAAATGTAGGTATATTTTAATGATTAAATTATTTACTAAATACAATTAATTCTAAACAACCAGGCTAAGTTTACAAAGAATTACTTCAAAAAATGATAATTTCATATTTCAATTCAAAAATAATAATGAATAGCGTTTTAAGGCCCGTCGACAACTTAGGTCATATTGGGCGCACTTACTTAGTAAACAATAATGCGAGGTGAAAATAACATACATGTGCAACAACATAAGACAAACATGATAAATGAGGAATGGACGAAACACAAAATGATGCCCCTTTTGTCGCCTTTTACGACATGCATGCTGTCACTTTTGTTCCGCCAGATGAAATGGCAGATGTGACGATCGCGGGACTGCAGTGGTTTATTCTTATACCCCCGATTAAACCACACGGGGTCCCACAGGCCAATTGATTCCCATTCCAAATCCTATTTACATCGAGAAAAAAATACAGGATTTGGAATAAGAACTACCCAGCCTGCTGCAATCCTACGAATTACGAGGAAAGCAGCCGTTTGTCTCTAATTTTAGTCGCCTTCTACGACATGCCATAGAGAAAGGCCGAGGTCCTATTCTATAAATTAAAAAAACCCGGGACCCCACGGGGAATTTCAATTCAAATTTCTCTCAATAAAATGGATACTAGTGTGTGTTTATTATTTACTACTTACAACAGAGGCTAACTAGACAGAGTTCACAAAGAACTCAATATAGATTTTTTTTATGATTAGATTATTTACTTAATACAACAAAGGCTAAGAAGCAGACTAAGCTCAGAAAGGATTTTAACAAAAATTTTATTTTCATATTTCAAATCCAGTTCTTTCTTAATAAAGGGGATATATCTCTGGTTTTACTGAATACAACAAAGACTAAACAATCAGATTAGGTTCACAAAGGATTTCTGCAAAAATGATAATTTCATGATTCAAGCTTCCCTCAGTAAAGAGGACATTATTATGGTTTAGATCATTTATTAGATATTTTAAAAATCTATGTCATATTTCAGTTGAAGTTCTACTTAACTCTTTACCAAACCAAAAATTTCAGACATGCCCAAATTTAAAGCACTTGCAGGCGATAAACTGAATGTTTCTGAAATGATGGCATATGTCTTTATAAGGATAGAGAACATTGTTTGAAAAGGACAAATGGCTGTGTACCAGCATTTTCTCCTTTTCCAACCATGTTTTCAAATGAGAAGTTACAAATAACAAAATGTTTCAGCCCAGGTCAGCACTTACTGACACATTTAGTATATGCATTACCCCAACTTTTTCACAAAGCATGGATGAAATGTTTTACAGGGACTATTTCAATAAAGTATGGATAGCCGAAGCTGTCCCTAGTTAAGTTATCATTATACCAATTTATCTATGTTCCATACTGTTTCAGGTGCCATGGGAGGTGACGATGATAAGAAAGATGATGGTGGTGATGACGGAGATGAAGATCCAGAGGTCGCAGAAGCGCGAAGAGAAATGGAGGAAAAGAGGAAAGAAAAACACAGAAAAATGGAAGAAGAAAGAGAAGAAGTTAGACAGTCAATTAGGGATAAGGTAAAAGGAGCATATTAAATTTTCTAAATGCTTCAACAAAGGCAGAGATTGCTTGTATAGATGTAAAGATGGTAAGAAATTGGTCAAAAAAATATTGTAAATGATCTGACTAAAATACAGATGATATCTAAAACACATACATGTATTCAACAAGTCAAAATACATTACCTATATTGCCTTATTATAATTTTAAAAAATTTCTTATGCTCTGATTGGATAATATGTACAAAATATATGTTGCTGTACACTGGCAAGCTCCAGGAAAAAGCAGTTTCCCTGTTGGAATTCCCCTTAGGCTTAATTTGTACACTTCAATGCAAAATCCAAGATGGTGGCGTCTATCAATATGAGTCGTCCATGAGACAGTACACCATATTACTACTAATTTCTCTTGATGGTTGTCATAAACGGGAAAAGAAATGGATTGAAAATGAATGAATATGGTTAAATAGGTTATCGTTTGTTGTCATTTTAAAACTAATGCACAGGGTTAAAATGAGTCATCCCCTTGTCATGTACACAAATTTTCAAAGGTCATACATTGTTACATTTTAAAAAATCTAATGGCTGTTTGAAGCAACAAATGGTTGTTAACTTTTGCCAACAAGTCATAAAATGAATACATGTAATTACTTACCTTGAAGTTATTAAGGTCTACAACCTCTAACTCAACGGTAAATATCGTGTAACATTGACATTTTCGTAAAGACTATTCGGCCAATCTCGGCAGCTCCCGTCTTTTAAAATAAGAGTTAGGGGCTGTAGACTCACTAACTCATCAGTAAATATGGTGTAACATGGACGTTTTCATAAAGGCTATTCGGCCAATCTCAGCAAACTCCGTCTTTTAATATAGGGGCCGTAGACCTGAAATGAAAATACATTGAATATCTATCGCAGCAACTTAATGCACCAAACTGCTATTTTACTCAGTTTTCAGTCACATCAGTTTTCAGTATCATCTTTTTTCAGTCTTAGGGCACTCAGGAAATTCGATTTTGTTAAGAGTTCTTGATTCGTGTTACCATAAAACACTTGGATACACGGAATGATTACACTTTGCAGTACAACAAATTTGTTATCTGGTCAGGTGGCAGGGCACTTGGAAATTTGTTCATGGCTATGGAATCATGTTGCTAACTTGCCTTCGGCTTGGAGAAACATGATTCACCACAGCTGTGAACTAGTTTCTAAGTACCCTGCCACCTGACCTGACTACTAATAATGTACTCTGGGTAGGTTTTTCCATATTGAACACTTACTCATTTTAGAACATCATTGTGTTCATTGACTAATTCTGTGTATTCATGTACAGCTCTTTCCATCAAATCCCAAAAATGTGTGGCTCTCTGATTTTTTTTATTTATTTTTTGTGTGAAGTTTTATTACAGTTAGGAAGGGATGGTGTATAATAATAGGAACATTACAACAGCCTGCATTTGTGTGTGGTTGGATCAGGGTTTTTTGCATGTGTAAAGAGGTTTGCATTGGATTTGACGTTGGGTCTCCATTTGATATGCACTTCTTTACAGACACAACTCAACCTGATTCAACAACTATTGTTCTTATATGTCACTTATCATGGATTATCATTGAACTATTTGGGGATCTCCTTCAAGAAATAACATTAAAACCATAGTTAAACTTCAAAAAGGGTAGCTAGGACTATTTTAGATGCAAAATTAATGACACCATCATTAAACATCAAACATTTTAATTGGCTTCCCTTTGATAAAAGAGTGCAGTACCTAAGATGTGTCATGATTTACAAAGCACAAAACTTGATGACCCCAAGTTACATAACCAGTAAGTTCACCCCAGCAAATGATGAAAATTCAATTATTAAGTTTGGTAAGCCTTAACCAAATGCATGGAAACTGTCTTTTGCATATTTCGGATCATCTGTTTGGAATACCTTACCTCTCAACATCAAAACATTAGACTCCCTGAACACATTCAAAGACAAATGCTACCAGCATTTTACCTCTAAGTTATAGTACTACAACTTGGTAATTTTTTACAATGGATATTTCAAGCCCTACTATAAGTGTAAAATGTAAACATTACTAGTTTGCTATTAAGTTTTTTTTAGAGGGTCTCATGGGAGATTAGTTTAACCCATTACCACACAATCTGAATTTTAATGACCCTGTGGAAGAAGACTTTTGTATACATTATGGGAACAGGAGAAAATGCATATAGTTTTAGCGTTGTCCGTCCATCTGTCTGTCCGTCTGTCTGTCTGTGTGTCCATCGGGGACAATATCTCCAATACCATTGGACGGAATTTCGTGAAATTTTGTACGTGTGTACAATAACCTATTCTGCCGATATAGTTTTTTTATTTTTTGATTCGATGCAAAATGGCCGACTGGGAGCAATTTTGAGTTACGCGGTCACGAAAATTTTTGAAAAGCTCTTTTTTGGCGGGGGATATCATTTCTACGAAATTGCTTGTTTGGTACTGAGAATCCTATCAAATACAATGTGTTTAATCCTTTACCAAACAATCCTGTGTTTTAAAAACTCTAAGGAAGACTGCTTTTATAAATATTTTGGTAACCAACATTTTCTCCTTTTACCACAATGCTTTCTACCCAATTTTTTTTTTTTCATTCTGCTATTGCAGTATGGTTTGAAGAAAAAAGTTCCTGAAGAAGACAGTTTGATGCAACAGCAGGAAGCTGGTAGAATTGGTAGAAAGAAGAAAACCCCAGCAGAACTCGCAGCAGAGGCTAACGCAGAGGATGATGAAGATGAGTTTACAAGTAAATTCTCTTCCTTATGTTGCTGTTTGAACTTTGTGTAGAAGGTCAAGAAGTCATGGTCAAAATAAATAAAAGTGGATAGCTCACTAATTTGTTTAGTTAAGAACTGAGAGCTCACATTGTACCCATTTTATATAAAAATAAGTGGGCATTATGTGATTGTGGTTACGATAGTAGTAATTTAACATCAGCTGTAAGTGCTATGCTATCATCACCGTAATACTATTACTGTGTATTATAAAGCCTTAAAGAGATTGAACTGTGCAATCAAATGATTTAACTCTTACAGATTTTAAGAAATTAAACAGATAAAAAGCTAGTGCTTACACTATAAAAAACAAAGCAGAGCTTAATTTGGACAACAAATTTTCTAAATTTGTTTGGGTGTTAAGAGCAAAGCTACTATGAAATAGATAATAATTGGCAGCTCTCTTGCAAAAGGGGGTCTAATGCATCTCCATCATGCATTATACCAAGCTAGTCATCACATAAGTATGGATCCATAAAATCCATTTTGTCTTCTAACCGACTGGATCTGAAGGTGGGTTGTCCTTTGAAATGCAGGAAAATTTTTACAAATAGTAAAAGGTATTGACCCATGTCATCCTGCCCTAACATCACAGGCTGACCTGGGTCAATACCTTTTGCAGATGCACATTATTAGTTGTATGGTCAGGTGGCAGGGGACTTGGAAACTTGTTCACGGCTGTGGTGAATCATGTTGCCCCGAGCCGTGGCAGGGGACTTGGAAACTTGTTCGCGGCTATGGTGAATCATGTCGCCCCGAGCCTTCGCTCGGGGCAACATGATTCACCACAGCCGTGAACAAGTTTCCAAGTCCCCTGCCACCTGACCGTTCATGGCTGTGGTGAATCATGTTGCCCCGAGCCTTTGCTCGGGGCGACATGATTCACCACAGCCGTGAACAAGTTTCCAAGTCCCCTGCCACCTGACCGTACAACGAATTTATTATACTGCAAAGTTTTACCATTCCAACGTGTGTTAAGCGAATTTTACCTGTTTTTTTTTTTTTTTTGTTTGTTTCAAAAATTGAGTACGCTGACGAAGTAGAATTTCCCTTCTGAGTGCCCCAATTCAATGAAAACTGACTTCACTGGGAACTGACGTCACTGAAACCTTGCTAAAACGTGCAGTTTGGTGCATAATCTTGATGTTAATCTTGGTCGACGCCGCCATTTTGGATGTTGTGTTGAAAGTGTAGCCATGTATACGGGGCTCCCGAATGGGAAACTGCTTTTACTTTGGTTTTGCCAGTGTACATGATATATTTGTTCGGGGCATATTATCCAATCAGATCACGAGAAATTTCTTTGCAGTATAATAATAAACCCTTTTTTGCAGAGCATAACTTACATGAAAGTACATGTGTAGAATAATTAGCTTAGAGAAGGAGATTCCCATTTGAATGCAAGTTCTTGGATGATCATATTATTGAATAGCATACTGGTTTTTAAGGAGACTGGTTAGTTTTGTTTCAGAGTGTGATTTTCTCATAATTATTCAGATTTTTTATCATGAATTTTAATGCCACATCTGTGACATTTTGGGCAGAATTTGTTTGACTGCTTGTTTTAACTCAAATATTTTTGGCTCACCTGAACACAAAGTGTTCAAGATGCACTTTTGTGATTGTGCTGTGTCTGGCATGCATTGTCTGTCATGTGGCCATCAATAATTACCTTGTGTTCACTCTATAGGCCACATTCTAAGTTCAGTACTCATGAAACTTGGTAAGAATATTTGTCATGATAAAATCTCAGACAAGATTGATATTGAGTCACATTTGGTTGAAAAGTAGGTCACTGGGCCAAACCGTAGAAAAAAACCTGATGTGCACTCTAGAGGCCACATTTTCAGTCTGATACTCATGACACTTTTTCGGATTGTTTGTCTTGATGATGTCTGGGACAGGTTTAAACTTTCTTTGCACTCTGGAGGCCACACTTTCAGCCCGATACTCATGAAACTTGGTCAGAACATTTTTTTTAATGATATCTCTAACAAGTTTGAAATTAGGACATGTCAGGTCAAAAAGTAGGTAATTAACGCTAATGTGTTTAATATCATCACAGCAAGGATCTCTTCAGCTTTATTAATCCTTGATGAATTAACTCTGGTGAGCACTTTAGGCCCGATGGCCCTCTTGTTTATGAGAAAATAAGAGACACAGAGTGCTGTACCCTTTCAACGACAAATATCCACATTTTAGCATAATTGTACTGGTCTGAAAATGCTAGCAACATGAACAAGTCTGAAGTTTTGTTGTCTGGTAATGAGCTAAACACAAGAGATACAAGCAAATTATTGTAAGGAATAAAGCTCTCTCTTCAGTTGTATAGAAGACATTGTTGGAAAGGGAACATTGTTGCTTATTACAAGTGATTGCTTCTTTTCCAACAATGTTTCTGAAAGGTTTGTATAAGTTGTAGTAGTACTATGTTGATAGATGTGGATGTCCAAAATTTCAAGTACTTTTCAGTTCATGCTCAGATGTACAGACAAGTGGAGTAATTTTTGGCTTAAAGAGTTTTATCACCCTGGTTCTTCTCTAAAACCTTTTGTGTGGGTATACATTACAGTTGTCTGGATCAGACAATTCTTATGAGAACTCACAACAGATGAATTAAGGAATAGCAAATGTTTTTTAAGACTAGATAACCATCCTTTTAACTGTACCTCTGCATGCAGAAAACAATTTAGGAAATGTATTGTTTACATGTACTTCGTTAATCTATTTTTTTCTGACATAAAATTTCAGTACCAAGTAAAGCCAAATAATTTGTAATAGCTTTCAAACATATTTTCAAACTTAAAAATTTAGAGATAAGTAACAAGCAATGTCTACATGAGTCACTAGACCATAAAGGATACTTTGTAAAGATGAAATGACAAAAATTATACAAGGCAGGGTTTTTGAACAATCAAACAAAGTTTTTGGGTATGTGTGGAATAATGGTGGAAGAGAGCAACCTCTTAATGTATTAGAATTATATAATATGTATTATGAATTTAAGATAAATCATTTAATTGGCTAGGCAAAGATTTCCAGCCAGTTCAATGGCTTGTTCTTAAATTTTAAATCAGATTGCAAGGTGCTTGTTGTGAAATTGAGGTTATGACAAATAAATGTAAATGTTGAAAACACGATTATTATTGACATATAAATGTTGTTTTTGGTTATACTCATTAGATTTTTATTGTAGCAAAATAGTGTTTTATGTAGATTCTGTGAAATCCATCAAGGTTAGTGATATTTAAGCTCTTTTTATAGTTTCATAGGCAGGTATTAGATGTTTCCATTATATTAGATATTAGATGTTCAGATATTCCTTTACTACTTGCCCTCAGGCTGCCAGCCACAAGAATAAGCAACACAAATAAGAAAAATTTAAAGGAGATGAAACTGGCTTACTTTGGGAAATATTATTTGGACTGGAGCAATTGCTTACAAGCAAGCCATTGCTCCTTCTCCCAAAATGTTTTAAATGCTACCTCTTGCTGGTATATTGTAATATTTGTATGTTAAATAGGTTACAATAGAATCTAAACATTTACAGATACCTATCTCTTTAAAGCCAGTATCTTTTATCTCCTCTCTCTCTCTCTCTCCTCAGCCACTCAAAATTGTTAAAAGTTTACTGTAGAAAAATTCTTTGACCAATCTTGTACAAAGGGTTAATGATGATTGCACAATCTTTTACATGTTGATAAAGATATGAGAAAGAAAATGGTATTCCATTGTCTGAGCTACTGTTGCTCATTTATCCCAAGAATGGTTGGTATCAAAGAGAGATCAGTTCACACTGCATAACAGAATAGTATCCTCTGTGTCTTTGGAAAGGAAAACAGAAACATTTTCTTCATTCAACTGCCTTGAAAGTACTTACAAATTTGTTATACCTGTCTTTGTTCCATAATTGTCATATTCTTTGTCTACAGTTTCAGTATGTTTGACCACATGTTGTTCATGTTTTGGCTCAGTTGAAAGTATGGCCAGTTCAACATGTGTTAGCACATTTAGAGATATGCTGTAACCCTATTTATCACATAAAACCTCATACAGCAGTATATTAAACCCATCGGTTTTTTTTTATCCCATTTCTGGTTAACTTTGTAGCTATGAGTGTGTGAAGCTGTTGAAACTGACCACAGCAGGTGCTGGAATTTATAGTTCTCCACCATTTTAAGGGAAAAAGTTTCGTTGTTGCTAAAATGTATATGCGCAGAAAATGTTAGGATTTTCATGTTTAGCAACACCAAGTTATTAAAGTCAACAAAATTGTGGAAATATTTTGATTTACTCCCTCTACAAAAAGTTTCACTATACTTTCAATGTTAATGTCACAGCTATCTTGTAACGTATGTACACATTTATTTCAAACAGAACTACATCTATAAAAATGGACCCATGAACGCTATATAGGCTAAAGGTGGTGATACAGGATACCTATTTGTCTGTCATTGGTTTTATGTGATAAACAGAATCTCACATTCATATTTATGTACTATCATCTTTATCAAACTCACTGACTAAAAAGTATATGATGCTCGCCAAGGTTTGCATCATACAATTTTAGTCAACTCGTGTGATCAAAAATAATAATACATAAACACTCATGTAATATCCTTTATGTAACCTTTAGCTCCGTACATTAACTCTTTACCACACAATCCCGAGTTTTAAAGACCTTTAGGAAAGAGCCTTTTTAACACCATGTGGGAAAAAGAGAAAATGCAACATTTTCTCCTTTTCCCACAAGGTTTTCTCTACTTTCTCTAAGCTAAATTTGATATTTTGTCTGCAAATACTTTCAATTTGGACCAGTCTAGGATTCTGTTGTTTGGTGAAGAGTTATACCCCTATGAAAAATCCTCTGAAACATTCCTGGAAGAAAGACTCACTGGCAACCTTTAATACGTTCAGCTGAATCTGGCAGATTACCTTTAGATGGCTCATCTCTCAAAATACTCATTCAGTTTGCTGCTGAAATTTTTTGTGGAACCCCTGAAACTGCCATTATAAAATGAAAAGGAAATCCATTGTGAGCAGACAAGGACCTTCATTTTTCAATTACAAATGTTATTATTGCCAGAATCCTCAAAGTAAAAGTGTGGAATTATGATAAGACTTTGTTCTATGCAGTCTAGTTTAGACTATATAGTACAATGTTCAATCATGTTATCCTATGTCCATAACAGTAGTCCCAATCTGAATTACAAGCCAAGAGTGAAAAGTTTTTGATGCTGCTAAACAAAAACAGTAGACCTCAGTTTTAATACTTTTTTACAGGAATGTTGACCTTGTATATCTTTTTATCTTAACCTTTGCCTATATTGTTGGTGCTCTTGTGTTCAGTATCTGCTATGAGTACCCACAAAATATTGCTTTTGAACAAAAAGTCACAATGCATATAGTAGGTTATTTTAGGTCTTCATTGTTTGTTAGAGTTGCAATGCATATGATGATACAGTGATTGCCTTTGCCAGCTTATATTATGTAAATTTAAGATATTTGAAAGTGTTACTTCTCAATTTAATACTCAGAATTTAATATTTTCAGAATTGCCAGCAAACTTAACAGAGTTTACTAGTAAAGTTACCGAGCTTCCGTCTAAGTTGGCACAAGGAGTGGGTGGGGTTACAGAGAAATGTGTTCTCCAGTAACCCCAATCCTCTGTAACTCTGGTTACTGCAATCCATCCAATGCTGTAAGTTCCTTTCCCCACAGTGTGTACTCACTTGCATAGATGCAATGATGTGTAGTGTTTTCACTGTGTATTAGTTACAAAAAATGTGTCTTGTTCAATCATGCATATTGTGAATTATTCTTTTCTCAAATTTGGACATTTTTTATCTGCAATTCTTTTTCTTAGATTTTCACATATAGTTATCATAACAAACATTACAGTCCTGTCTAAATCTCAGCTTGTGCCTGATATGCTGTTGTGCTTATTTATGTCAAACAAATGTTGGATCACAAGCACCCTTTTCTTTTTTTTGTGTTTGTTTGTTTGTTTTAGGTATTTTAAGCTTTTCAGACTTAACCTTTGAGATTTCAACAAATCATTTTACCGATCTAAAAAAGTTTGTCATCACCATGTAAGAAAATACCTTGTCAGATAGAGAGATGGAATTTGTATTTACAAATGTAGCAACATTCAAATTGCTAATGTATTAAGCAAGAAAGGCTTTGATAAATAATTTAAGTGCTTTCCATTTACTCGTAGTTACTTCAAAAGTACATAGCGGTAGAAAATAGGTGTTTTTCAACCATATTTTAGCATACATGTATCAAAACACATATTTCTCTAAGTACTTAAAAACCAGACAGTAACAGACTGTTATCTGCTAGATTTTTGGGAGTTGCTCCTGATTGATCAAGACACTTTAGAGAGTTTTCTTGATAGCATGTGATGGATGTTGTGGTAGAGTTACACCTTGTTGCACATCATTTCACAAACAATGACATTTCTTGACAATGAGCATGTTATTGTGTTATAAATATTGAGATGCACTCCTCAAACTCCTTTTTATATTTGAGCCAGCATGGCTAATTTGATTTTTGTATGGGCAATATCTTTTTCCATGTGTGTGCCCTTTACAACACATTTTCAGCAAAGGGCATGTAAAAAGCTCAAGTCATCAAAAAATATTGTGGAGAAAAGTGCTTGATATGAACATCTCCACTATGCTAATGGTTTCTGATTCAAGCCATGCTCTGGGAAAGGAGGTTTCGCTTTGATGCATTATACCCACTCTGTTGTCACATAATTATGGATCTATAAGATCCATTTGGTCTATCAACCAACTGAATCATGATGTCAAATGGTATTTGGACATGCAGAAAATTTACAAATAGCAAAGGTTTCAACCCATGTCAGCCTGCACAGACTCTACAGTCTAACATGGGTTGATACCGTTTGCAGATGCATTAAACCCCCTTTTCACAAAGCATAACTCTTTTATTTTCAAGTAAAAAGGTTTTCCTTACTAAAGATTTCTGCAATGTTTTATGATTGTTCAAATTTTTGTATGTGTGTGTGTATGTGTGTGTGTGTGTGTTTACTGTGATTTTTGTTTGGCTGTTAGTTACATTTTTTTTACCTGTATTTAAATATGTAATCAATACTCTAATGGGACCAAAGTGCATATATACTCTCTGAAATATTCTCTGTCTCAAAACAGTTAAAATCTGTTCAAATACATAGAAATATACATACATAATGTATTGTATTATATAGTGACTCACTTTGATGTAAACAATCTTCAACATTTCTTACTTACCCTCATTATGGTTTTGCAAAGTCAAAAGTCAAGGTCAACAAGAAACGTAATAATTATATAACAAATTCAACATTTCTTACTTACTCTCAAAATGGTTTTGCAAAGTCAAACGTCAAGGTCAGTCTGAAAATTGTGGTGTACCTCATTTATGAAAAATGAGATGTTTGGAGAAGTAAAATGTTTGAAAGGTTGTGTTTTATCTCCTTTAAGTGAATCTATGGTGACCTTCCTTCTTAAAGGTGTCGATAGCTTATACGCTGTAATATTTCATATTAAAAACTTTAAATAAGAAGTGAGGTTTTGACAGAGTTTGTTGATACTTTCTTCATAAAGGTTTGATAACATGTCAAATAATAAATATGTTTCATATGAATGGAGAAAGGCAGAGTTGACCTTACCTTATGACAGTCATGGTAGACATAAATATGTTTCATTTAAGAATCTTTATTCAGATAACAACAAAGTACAGGGCGACACAAAAAAATGCCACCCATGAAATCGTTAATAAAATTCACAATCCTTTCTGCAATCCAACCATATTTGGTACAAATAAACTTCAGTCTATGCCTGACTTGTCCACAAAGTTTCAGCTATGAATGTTGAACGGTCTTTGTTTTATCTCCATTCCATGATATGCCCCAAATGTGCACATCTGCGATGCAAGCACACCTGGATACGACATGCAAAATTGTCAATAGCTCTGACACGCTCCTCCCTCAGTATTGCCCTGATTTTGGCCGTGATGGCCCTCTTCAGTTCAGGAATAGTCTAGGGGTTGTTCTGATAGACATTATCTTTTGAGATAACCCCACAGGAATAAATCTGGGAGGGGTTAAGGTCTGGTGAGTGTGAAGCCCATTCAGGATCACATCTCCTACTATGAGACGATCACCAAAGTGTCCCAGCAGCCACTCATTTGAAGTCAAGGAGTTGCTCCATCCTGTTGAAACCACTGTTCATCCCTAACTACACCTCTTTGTCTGCCCAACTTGATAACAACCACTAGATAGCCCTCAGTATTGATCATGACTGACCATTCATTCTGGTCTTCAAACGAGTAGGGACCGATGATCCCATATTTTGATATTGCAACCCATGCAGTGTACTTGATGGAGGGCACCCAGGCCTCTGCAGACAGTCTTCTGGTGGGGTTGTCCTCCAGAAGATGTTGATCTTTGAGTTCACTCAAAGCAATCAATACTGAGGGATGAGTATGTGATTCATTTAATAGCATTTTATTCAGAGATAAGCAGGCTAATTTGAAAGATGTTGTTTGGTCTTGACTTCATAAAGGAGTTGCTATCTTGTTAAACATTGTTTCATAATGGGAGCAGGCAATTATTTGATAGAGATTGTTGATTTCACCTTCAGAAAGGTGTGGTTTACTTGTCAAAATGGTGTCTGGTACATGTAAATATCAAATTGTCTGTATGGGGAATAAACATCTTAGATGCATCACCTTTTATTCTGATGTTTGTACAGTAATTTTATTTATTCTAAATTATTTATCATTTTTGTTTTTATCGTGTTGTTAGTGCTGTTTACACATCTCTTTGTCTTTCTTGCATGTATTGCGTAAGGAGAAACAGCTGATTTTGCTGTAGAGCAAGTAATTGAAATCTGATGAGCCTGGACTGGCTCACTTTTCTTAACCCTTTACTATTTAAAGGATTGTAGACTTGTCCATACTGAAAGCATCTGAAAGTGAAAATAGACATTTTGCAGAAACTAATAATATTTGTCTTTAACCCTTTACCAAACAATCACAAGTTTTGACAATCCTGAGGCAAATGGCATTTGAAAACATTGTGGGACAAGGAGGAGATGCTGGTAACCAACAATACTTTCTTTCCATTGAAAGACTAATATCATGTTTTGAGTAATACTCAATTTGTTGTCTGCAAATGCTTTCAGTATTGATTGATATCAAGAAACTGAGGGAAAAGGAGAAATGTTGTTTGCTAGCGTTTTTTCCTTTTCCCACAACATTTCAAAAGCATTCTGTCAGATTTGATTGTGTTGTAAAATGCCAAAGGCAATTTTCATTGATATTGCAGACTGTATGAATCAAGATAAGACTGTATGAGACATGCACTTCTGTTTTGGACCCAAACTGTTGCATAGTTTCGGGTTTGCTTGCCACAGTAACTTAGAGATTCCTAGTTTTTATTAGAAATTATTTTTAGGTCTATTTTTTCTGAATTGTTAAATCTATGTCTATTTAAATGATTTCATACCAACGAGTTGAATCATACAAGAAACTTTTAGACTGTCAAATGAAAGTAAAAATGCTGTAAGGAGTTCTATGTCTACATGTATATGAAAGTATTGAATTCTTGTAAAAGTATGGTTATTTTCTCAGAAGATCAGCAAAATGAGCACTGGTAGCAAAACAAATTTTTTGTTCCTTTTCAAAAATGTTTTGAAACTATACTTGTCAGAAGCATATATCAGTGTATTGTTTTAGATTAAATTGGTTTTCTTTTAATGTGCAATTCTAAATGTGAATATTTGAACTTGATAAACATGAAAACGGAATAATTTGTAAAAAAAAGTATCTATAACTTATGGACAATTGGATGGCTGGATTTTGTAATTAAGTTTTTATGTTTGGTAATATGGTTGTAAATTACAGGTTAGAATAACTCTTTTTTTTTTCAATCCTTGATAAACAAATACCTTTATCCTTGATATTGTAAATTTCACTTTTTTCAAATATTCTGTCTAGTAATTCAAACATAGCATCAAATAATTTTGTTTATCACTTTACTACCTGATTGTAATCTGAACGATTCTACCATTTATTTATATACCTATAATTTTCCTTGAGATAGATAAAAATTAGCTTTAATTTGATATATATCTGACATACTGTATTTATGAAGAATTCTGCTTTAATATGCTTCTACAAATTGCATGCATAGTGAAGAGTCAAAAGTTTACAAAAAATGATAATAAAAATTCAGGTAGAGATTTATATGTAATAATCTCCAGAGACTTGCTTTGTTTTGTTGAACATGAAGTTTATGTGATTTTAAAATCTACCTTCTCTCTTTTTACAGGCTAAAAAATCAAAAGGAGGCAAGTTACTGGGTGTTCGAATCTAGCTATTTCTCAGGATTAAATGTATTGAAAAATACATTGTCCGCTCTATATGCAACCTTTCTAAACTAGTTTTGAGAAAAATTTGTCGTTCAATTAGCTTTTCAAAGGAAAACTTGTACATTGTGTAACTATTGTGTTTTACTTGTAAAATTTTTGTGTTATAAATTGTTAACCATGATTTTGTTCTTATATGGAATTATTTTCAATGTTACAAAACACAATAGAGTGTATCCATAGAATTAGGGCAAGCATGCTATAGAATTCTTTACTTATCATCAAGTGGTAGGCTCTTTGTTTGGTTTATTTCCATATGATAGGATTTGTCTTTGGAAGAGCAGGAAGACTGGGGGAGAAAATGCTAGTGGCCAGAATGTATTGGAAAGCCCTCTACCTGAAGGTCATTAACCCTTTACCACACAATCCCGACCTTTAACGACCTTGAGAAAGAAGCCTTTTGAAAACATTGTGGGAAAAGGAGAAAATGCTGGTAACCAGCATTTTCTCCTTTTCCCACAATGTTTTCTTCCTCTCCAAAAACAAATTTCAATTTTTCAGTGACATTTATTTTGTCATCTGTAAATCCTTTCAATTTCAACCAGTCTTAAATTTTGTTGTTTGGTAAAGAGTTAAAAAAACAGGATTTTTGGGGAAAGAACAATCTCAGCAAAAAAATGTGAGAATTATCCTTTTAGTCAGTAAGGTATACAGATGTTTTTATATCAAGATTTTCTAAGCCAAAATATATCACAAATAAAATCAGACGGTGTGGATCCAAAATGACACTTGCTATACCTTGCAAGTTAGAAAAAAGAGCATATAAACAAAGGTGATGAAAGCATTCAGCTGGGGTACTTAAAACAGATGAGAACAGTTTTGGTGCAAAAGATATGCCGTGTAAGCATGTTACTATAGGATTTAAAATTAATAAATGACTTGCAAGAAATTGTACAAAAAATACTTCAGAGACAGCCCCCCACAAAAATGAAGGAAGGACAGTTAGACTCTTACGAAAATTAAGGACAAACTTTTTAAAAAAGATTAAGGACAAAATGTTACAAAAATTAAGGACAAACTTCTATGAATATAATGGGCACTCGCTTTCAAAATGGAAGGACAAAAAACTTTATTAAGTAAAATGAGGTCAAATTGTACAAAAATACTGGTAATTACATTCTCTTTTAATAAATAAAAAAAAGAGGACAACCTCCTAAGAAAATAAAAGATAAAATCTGAAAAAAAAATTTTTTTTTTTTATTATTTGAGCACCATTTTTCAACTGCAAGACTACAAGGAACAAATTTCGGTGGGTGTGAAAAGATTTTCTGTTAGCAGCCAAATGTAAACGTTTTTGTAAAGAAAATACAGGTTAATTTCATTCGTACCATTTAAAAGTATGGCAGTAATTGTTAGTCTGACAATCTGTTCAAGTGTTGTTCATTGAGGTTAATGTCACTAGCAAAAAATTTTAAAATTATAATTAAAGTTACAAACATTAATTTTAGGTTAAATATTTATTATTAAAATATTTATCATATTTGAATATTTATTGTTCTGCCAGTGATAGAAACTTTGAAATGGCATAAATGAAATTTACCTATATTTTATGCAAAGAATCATGTACGTTTGACTACTATTGGGTCTTTAAGTTTTTTGAAGGTTTGTGATTGCATTGTAATTTCAATTTGTTTCTTACCTCTTGAAACAAATTTTCAGGAGACAGTTTTGAAAACGTCCATTTCAAAGTTTTATAGTAATTCTGAATAAAGTTTAGATACACAAATTCTGTTTTAACATTGATGGTAAAAAATTATGATCTCATGAACTTCACATTTCAAAAGTTATCTGCAAGAGGTAAATCATGTATATTCACTGAATGTTTGGTGGAAGTATATAACCCTTTACCTGACAACCAAATTCTGGACTTGTCTGCATCAAAAATACTTGCAGAAAACAAAGTAAATATGGCTCAAATAATGGGTTGTTTCATGGAAAGGAAAGAAAACATTGTTTGAAAAGAAAGAAATGCTGGTTAGCAGCATTTTCTTCTTTTCCGTCAATGTTTTCAAAAACCTTCTTTCTCAATGTCATTGAAACTCATGATTGTTTGGTAGTGGGTTAATTATTTGATTATCAGCAATAAAAATGCATTTTATTTACAGTGCAATTTTCTGTATACTTTATTTTTAGTTTGAGAGATTGGACCTGATGGAATTAATTGACTTACTTGTGAATTATTTGTGTGTATATACACATTGTATAGTTTGCAGATTTGTTGTGTTTGTTTAAAAAGAAATTGCCGTTTTCAAGCTACTGTTTTCGTATTGATCTCATGCAATGGTTTGTTCAAGAATTCTAGTTCAGTTAAAGAAGAAAACAGCTATTGGTAATTTAGTTTTATCTATTACACTACCAGAAATACATGTATCACTGCATGTCTTTAGAGGAGTTTTTAACGCTTTACCAGAGAATAAAAGTTTAGACTGGTCCAAATTGAAAGCATTTGCAGAAGACAATTAAAGGTGGACAAAATGACTTAATTTGGCCATGATAGGATAGAAAACATTGTGGGAAAAGGGGAAATGCTAGTTACCAAAAGCCTTCTTCCTCAAAGTAGTTAAAGTCAGGATTGTGTTGTGAAGGGTTAACTCTGTACCACACAATCCCGAGTTTTAACGACCCTAAGAAAGAAAGCCTTTGAAAACATTGTGGGAAAAGGAGAAAATGCTGGTAACCAGCATTTTCTCCTTTTCCCACAATGTTTTCTGCACTTCCAAATAGAAATTTTAATTTTGAATCACATTTATTTTGTCGTCTGCAAATGCTTTCAATTTGGACCGGTCTGTAATTTTGTTGTTTGGTAAAGAGTTAAAGCAAAGGACTATTTGATAAAGCATGAATTTATGATGATTATCAATAGTTTGATATTTTCCTTCAAATTTCTATCATGAGGTATTAAGTTTACCTGAAAACATACAAAAAATTCACTGACATACAACTGACTTAATGGGGCACAATGAAGAGATGCTAGTATTTGAAAGAAAGGAAATTTGTCTTTTTATATAAATGATAAGGAGGCATTTTTGGAATGAGGTTCAAATTGTCATATGAAGCAATTACACGTTTTCTAACAATATTTTCACCAGATGCCTAATGTAATGTAATGAAGTGAGATATTGAATTTGTATATTCATGGATTAAAACCTATACCAGAAGACAAAATTCTAGACTAGTCTGACTTTAAAGCATTTGCAGATAACTGATACATGTAAAATGTGGCTCAAATGAGCAGTGGAAAAAACAGTGAGAAAAGGAGAAAATGCTTGTAATATGCACTTTCTTTTTGCCTACAGTGTTTTCATGTCATCTTGCTCAGGCCGTCATTAATAGACAGGATTGTTTGTTAACAAGTAAACTTAAAATGATATATGTATATCCAATTATTTTCTTCCTTTCCAACACTGACATCAGGTGTGTTCCAAGATTCGATCTTTAGTTTTAGTCATATATACACATAGATTGCTGTTTAAGTAGTGATAATATTTGTTCTTTTCCTATTTATTATGGTGTTGATAATATTTTATTCACGTTGGCTGTTTGTAAATATCATCCCAATATGATGAAAATGAAATTGGATGAGAATTTGTCATCACAAGTACCCCACCTCCCAACCCTCATCCTCTGACCCTACACAATCGAGATATGTCTTCTTGTGGAACTTATTTTTGTTATTATAACTTTCATTTGTCAACATGAAAAGTCTGAAATAATGGTATTGGTCCACTTTTTTAATCCTTCAGTATATACCTATCATCTTTAGCTCGGCTGAAAATGTCATAGGATTGTCATAGCCCTTTCATTTGTGTTGTTGCCATCAAAAGCTTTGATATCTTCTCTTACCTCTGAGCATATTTCTTAACCCTCTGTCCATCATGTGTGCATCCTTCCTTGATTGCCTTGACTTTTATTTCAAACATCTCCAAAACTAAATGTACCAATCTAATTTTGAGCAAACTTTACAGAAATGATCCTGCTTCGGTTCTCTATAAAATTCCTTCACAGAATTTGATACCATCAAAAACTCTGGTTGCTATGGCAACAAAAGGGAATGAAGATTGGAAATCTTTTAGAATCATCTTCTTCAACCAAAAGTGGGGGTTGTCATTATCCACACAATTGCATAAATTGTCCTTTGGTAGACCTCTTCCAGATTTTCTGATTTTATTTTGATCTGGTAAAGAACATGGCTGCTGTTAGCTTGGCCTAGTCAAAGTTCTTAACAAGCTGTAGTTAACCTTAGTCTGATAAAGGGAGATAAGTCCTATTTACTCATGACAGACAGTGTAACCCTTTGTTTCCCCTGATTATCAAAACTCTTCTGAAACATGACTAGAATTCTGTATTCATTTTTTTTTTAATGGAAAATGTTAAGTTTCAGATAACAAGTTATTTTGATGTTAATGGTTATGCTCAGATGAGTTGAATATTTAACATGAAATGAGGTTTGTCTAAATTTTTATTTTGTCCCACAATTTTTCAATTTTAGTTACAGAAATATGTATTTCTGCTGCTAAAAATTTGGAAATCTTTTTGTCAGAGTATTCAGAGTTCATTTATATTTTGTAAATATGAAACTTGATTAGACCTTGCTTGTATTCACTGACATCACCCTGGCATGTGAAAAAGATGTTACGTTTTTTGAAGGCTAGGGTTTTTTTTTTAATGTTATCGCCATACAAACTTCTGACAGTTAAATATTTCTGTCAATGCCAATTTAGTTAATGCCACATTTATTTAAAACAATATGGAGTGATACAAGGCTATTGTTATCATGGCCCTCTTTTCTTTCTTATTACTTGACGAGGCAGATTCATATTGTCCTTAATTTTTTTTTAAGTATGCATCTCTTGACTCGCACATTCTCCGTAACTGACTGAATTTTTAGTTTCATTTATTGTAAATATTATTTCTAGATTTTACATGATGTGATAACCAAACTCCTTTTTAGACTGCACTTGGACAAAAATAGATGATGAAACTCAAGCAAAATACAAAATAGAGTAATAAATCCCCCCCAAAAAATCTAAGCCAATCAGAGAGTTAATGTCAAAATAAAAGAATGAGAATTATTGAGTAACTGTAATGGATTGATTTTCCCTTTACCACTCAAATCCAAACTTTAAAGACCCTGAAGAAGAAGCATAACAGAATAGCATAGTAGAAAACATTATGGGAAAAGAAGAATATGCTGGTAATAGCATTTGCTCCTTTTTCCACATTGTTTTCTAAACTATTGAACAGAAATTCCATCAGTTAAGCCACATTTAAATTGTCTACCAGCGCTTTCAATTTCGACAAATCTACTTTTTTGTTGTGTGGTATAGAGTTAATCCATTAGCAGATGACAAAATTTTAGACTTGCCCAAATTGAAAGCATTTGCAGACGACAAAATAAACGTGACTCCAATTTTGAAACTTGACTTTGGAGGAGTAGAAAACATTGTGGGAAAAGGAGAAAATGCTGGTTACCAGCATTTTCTCCTTTTCCCACAGTGTTTTCAGAAGGCGTCTTTCTTGGGGTCGTTAAAACCAGGGATTGTTTGGTAAAGAGTTAATCCATTAGCAGATGACAAAACTTAAAACTTGTCTAATTTGATAGGTGTAATGCACAAGAAATGAAATGTTTCTTAAAGTATAGAACTTGTCTGCAGAAAATATTGTCAGGAAAAGGAGAGCATGCTAGTTACCAGGATTTGCTTCTTTTCCTCGTAGTATTTTCCAAGGACATCTTCCTCCGGTTCCTTAAAACTTTGGATTGTAAAAAACTCCTATTTTTTCCTAGTTTGAGACCAATCATACACAATTCCAATTTAAACAAAGGAGAGACATTTTGAAGGAATACCTTTTATCAACATCACAGAAATCAGAGTGGGAAAGGGAGCAGTTGCTTTTTTTCAAACAACTACTCTTTTTCCCATAGTTTTTGCTATTTTGACCAAATGATTTCAACAAAAAATGCAGGGATGAAAAACAGTCATATGTATGAGGTAACTTGGCCAAAGAAATAGGATTGTTTCATACCCTAGAAGTGGATAGCCACTGAAACATTGTAGGAAAAGTTGTCTATGTATTTGCTTATAACAATTGAATGCTCCTTTTCCCACACTGTTTTCTGTTTAAAAAGATTCATTCTCCTTACCGCAGAGAAATTCACCTTTATATCACTTATAGTTTGTAGACCGATGTCTCAGTCTGTTTGTCTGCCCCAGCTAGGCAATTTACTTTATAGATATAGCATGTCTCATCTGCTTTTTGTTGTGACTTGTTGGTTGTAACAGTAATAATAGGCTTATATTATTTTGTTGTCTGGAAAGATTGGCATTTTTAAATTTTGAATCTGAAACATTCCATTTAGATCTGTAGGGAACATTCTCATGTGTGCCCCAGTGGAAAACTAAAGTTTTTGATGTCATGATTTCCAAAGATGTTTCAAAAGTACAACATTCCAGTCTACTGTTTAAAGGGTTTCTCTTTGTCTGTATTTTGATCAAACAATTATGTTTTGCAACTGACATATTGATTATTTTTTTTTCATTGTTATTAATTTTGTATTTTTTTAAATCAATGCAATAAATCTCTGACTCAAAAACAATTTTTTAACCTTTCACCAGATGACAAAATTGAAGAATATTCCAAATTGAAAGCATTAAATTTTGTAGATAACAATAAATTTGGCTCAGTGTAATGGGAAAAAAGAGAAAATTATGGTGTCTTTTCCAATGTGTTTCCAAAAACTTTTTCCTTAATTTAAATAAAACAGGAGTTTTTTTTTTGTAAACAATAAACCTCTTGAGAGCTAAATACCAGCAACTGAAATCAACATTTTGATTTGAAAAAGATCTGTATATTGCAATCTCAGGGCAGTTTAGGACATACAACCTCAAAATACATGTATGTCCTTTAAGATTCATGATAGGACTGAACATTCTGTGTGATTTTTAACAAAATGAGTTTTATAGATGTATGAATAAATTGTGAAGCTCGCATAATAATTTTCTGCTTTTATTCCTTTTTTACAAACATTCATTTTTAGTCCTATTGCCATAAAGAAAAAAACAAACAGAAATTTGTATATGTATAATGTGCCAGAATATGTAAAGTTTTTGTTTGTTGAAGAATTCATCCTAAAACGGTAAAATGATTGAATAATTTTATGTAAAAAAAAAACAGCTAAAAGGAAAGAATTCCATGGTGGTTTTAGTATATTATAAAAAAAATAACACATGTACAGTTTCTGATTGAATTCTTAGGTTTAACTTGTTCAGTGCCAAATATGTAAATTAACCTCTTTTGATGGCTGATAATATGATCCACTGACTCTTAGAAAGATTTTCATCATTTAGCTTTCACTTAACAAGCAAAGAGATCAGAGTGCACATTCTGTGTAATCTGATCTTGATCAACACCATTTGCAAAAGCCTATTTTCCATTATGACTCTGAAAGGGTTAAAGGAAGGTATATTAGTTACAATTTAACTCAATGTGTTCTGAATTATTTCTATTCTTTTTCACAAATTTATAGGCTTTTTTTTTTTAATTAAGATTCAATACTTTCATCAGCACTATGATCCTAGCTGTTGATTCCCCATTTAAAAAGTACTCATTGTCCAATTCTGTTTTTTTTTCACTTTATGTAACCACAAAGTGAATTTTATGGTTGATGGGAAAAAAGGGTTCAATTTGTTTTAAAAATTCAGTTCACTTTTACATGATCTACTCCTATAAAAAAAATAATGAGGATTTTTGCTGGGCATGTTGTAACTTCATGTTTTATTTCAGATTTTTTTTTAAGATCTGAGATCTGTACATGTATGATACCTAGACGAGTACATGTGTTCTCATTATAACCTTTATGTTGTTCTTCAGTACTCTAAATGAAATAAAACTCATTTTCAGTAACAAGCACTAATGTTCCTTTTTAATTTTTTTTTTTAAATAAAACTGAAAAAAGTAGACTCTACAGTATGTTTGCTTTAACCCTTTACCAGACAATCTCATGTTTTAACAACCCTGAGAAATAAGCCTTTTGAAAACATTGTGGGGAAATGGAGAATATGCTAGTAACCAACATTCTCTCCTTTTCCCACGATGTTTTCTACCCTTTCACAGATGAATACCATCTTGAGCTATATTTATTTTGTGTTCTCCAAATGCTCTCAATTGGGAAAAGTCTACATTTTTGTCATGTGGTAAAGAGTGAAACGATTTCTCCCTTGTGTCATTTTTCCTTGATTTTGGTTTGTTTGAAATAGGTTTTGTGGTAAGGATTAACAATTTACCAAACAATTTTAAGTTTTAACATCTTTGAAGAAAAAAGCTTTTGAAAACATTGTGGAAAAAGTAGAAAATGCTGGTAACCATCATTTTCTACTTCTCCAACGATGTTTTCTACCCTTTCAAAGGCAAATTCTATCATCACTTATCAGCAAATGCTTTGATTTTGGACAAGTCTGAAACTTTTGTTTTTTATAAAGAGATACAGCGAATGTATTATGCAGTTTTGATGTGTAACTCCTTACCAAAAAGTTTTTTACTTGTTCAAATTCAAACTATTTTCAGACGACAAAAGTGGCTTAGAATGTTAGATTTGTCTATAGAAGGTTAGAAAATATTTTGGGAAACGAGGAGAAAGCTGATCCGAGGCATTTCTCCTTTTCCATAAATGATTTCCGAGGTTTTCTTCCTCAGGCTCACTAAAACACAGGATTTTTTGGTAAAGGGTTAACTCTTTACCAGACAACAAGATTTTAGACTGGTCCTAATTGAAAGCATTAGCAGACGACAAAATTAAAGTGACTCAAAAATTGAAATTTGTTTTGGGAAGGGTAAAAAACATTGCGGGAAAAGGAGAAAATGCTGGTTACCATCATTTTCTCCTTTTCCCACAATGTTTTCAAAAGGCTTCTATCTCAGAGTCGTGAAAACCTGGGATTGTTTGGTAAAGAGTTAAGAGAAAATACTTGCAGGCCGGAAGAGTGAGATTTTACCTGCTAATGACAATGATTTCCGTTATGTAACATTTGTGCACACTCATTACAACTCGGCCGATTCTGTAACTACATCTAATCTCACCTGTATCTTGGAGGTCACCATATTGAATCTACTTTCAGTCACATGATCTTAAACATGGCAGCGCGTATGGAATTCGTATCAGTCAACAACAACTGTTGTGAAGATATTTAAATTTATCCATTTGTCATCAAAACTTCCGTCAAAAATGTTAAAGAAATGAAATAACAAACTTTCTTTTAACAGAAGTGTATTTGAGACGGTTTCAATTGGAAACTGACTCATGTACATTTTCTTTGGTCCAGTCTCGTGATTCATAAAGCAATACAGCAGTCTATGTCCGGCAAAGAAATGTAAGGTATAGGTACATATCACCCATCATGATACATGCCAAGGGATTTGATCAAGGGATCACCCGAGGTTTGCCAAATGAGTAGTGCATCAAATTCATTGTCAATCTTTTTCAGGGAGAGGGTTGGTTAGAACTATTTATTGGACAAATGTATTGTTACAAACTCAAATAAACATTCTGTTTATGTTGATATTTAGAGTCGTTTTATAATTTTTCTTTGTTTGGAAAATAAAAAATGTACACTGGTGAAATTTGTTCTTGTTTTTTCGACCTTTACCAAACCATCCCAAGTTCTAATGGCTGTAACAAAAACAGGCTTTTGGAAACATTGTGGAAAAAGGCGAAAATGCTGGTTACTTATGAACTTCTGGGGATAAGGTTCATGGTACCCTACATAATGATCCTTCAGGTATAAACCCCTTTGAATATTGAATTTTCAGGGATAAACCCTTTTTAGCTCACCTGAGCACGAAGTGCTCATGGTGAGCTATTGTGATCGTTTTGTGTCCGTCGTGCGTCGTCAACTTTTACCTTGTGTACACTCTAGAGGCCACATTTTCAGTCTGATTCTTGTGGAACTTGGTCAGAATGTTTGTCTTGATAATATCTGGGACGAGTTCGAAAATGGGTCATGCCGGGTCAAAAACTAGGTCACTAGGTCAAATCTTAGAAAAACCTTGTGTACGCTCTAGAGGCCACATTTTCAGTGCGATACTCATGAAACTTGGTCAGAATGTTTGCCTTGATAATATCTCTGACAAATTTGAAAACGGGCCATGTCGGGTAAAAAACTAGGTCACTAGGTCAAATCTTAGAAGAACCTTGTGTACGCTCTAGAGGCCACATTTTCAGTGCAATACTCCTGAAAGTTGGTTAGAATGTTTGTCTTGATGATATCTCGGAACAGTTCGAAAATGGGCCATGTCGGGTAAAAGACTAGATCACTAGGTCAAATCTTAGAAGAACCTTGTGTACGCTCTAGAGGCCACATTTTCAGTCCAAAACTCTTGAAAGTTGGTCAGAATGTTTGTCTTGATGATATCTCTGACAAATTTGAAAACGGGCCATGTTGGGTCAGAAACTAGGTCACTAGGTCAAATCTTAAAAAAAAAACTTGTGTATGCTCCAGAAGCCACATTTTCTGTCCAATACTCTTGAAATTTGGTCAGAATGTTTGTCTTGATAATATCGCAGACGAGTTCGAAAATGGGCCATGTGGGTTCAAAAACTAGGTCACTAGGTCAAAACTTTGAAAAACCTTGTGTACGCTCCAGAAGCCATATTTTCAGTCCAATGCTCTTTAAAGTTGGTCAGAATGTTTGTCATGATGATAGCTTGGATGAGTTTGAAAATGGGTCATGTCAGGTCAAAAACTAGGTCACTAGGTCAAGT